>CM034154.1:559373459-559973459 GCA_019776745.2 Taxus chinensis
TTTCACATGGGTTCCAAAATTTTAAACTTTTTACAAATAAAATACACAAAATATTTATGACCTTACTCCTTGTCCTTATTACCAATATAATATTTCTAATTCCTAATCATGTAGACCCTACTTCTCTACTTATCCCAACTTTGACATTTAACATTACCAGGACCACTTACGACAAATATTTACTTTTTTACAACATTCCTATTGTACTTTGACTATTACCCTACTCTAACATTATTGGCGGCACCGTACTGGCAGCGCCGTTATCTTCTATCGGAGGCTACTACTAATTATACTTAACAACATCCTATTCCTAATACATACATTAATTAAATAGAAAATTACGGAGGAAAATTTTAGTGTCGACATCTTCCCCCTTCCTAGCTTCTACTCCGTCCTCGGAGTAGACTATTCTGGTGCTTAGAAAATCTACAACTTGTCATGGTGGACCCATTTCGTAATGGGAGTGCCATCCAATTCCTCCAGTCGGTACGTACCATTTTCTATGCACAGCTGCTATTTTGTAGGGACCCATCTATTTTGGAAGACATTTTCTTTGTCTTCTTTTTTTTTGTATCTTGAATCATATCCTAGAACCAAGTCATTCACATGAAATGGATACCAACAGATTTTGTGATCAAAGTATTCCTTCTGCTTCATTTTCTTCTTATAGCTTGTATCCTTCGTTATTTCCCTCTTTTCCTCTAGCAAATAAAGATGTTACCAACTTTTCTTTTACTGAATCACTTTCATCCATCCTTTTATTTTTCATAACTCTCACAGTGGGAATATCAAACTCAATAAGAAGAACTTGATCAATGCCATAAGCCAACTGAAATGGGGAGTATCATGTTGCTGACTTTGATGTTGCCCTATATGCCCACAATGCTGCATAAATCTTTTTATCCCACTTATGTACCTGCAAGGCTGCATCTTTTGTTAGAATTTGATACAACACAAAATTTGTTCATTCCACCTGTCCATTTGTGCTTGGCTTGTATGTTGTTGCCTTCCTGTGCTTAATAGAAAACTTATTGACTAGGGCCTCTACCACCTCATTAATGAAGTGGCTTCCTTGATCTGTTACAATTTCTAATGGACAACCAAATCTGGTGACAATGCGTTCATATATGAACCTTGCCACTTCATCCATGGAAGCTGTTTTTCAATGGCCCAGCTTCAACCCACTTGGTTAAATAATCTGTGGCAACTACAATATACTTATTTTGGCGTGGGGTAGTTGAAAGTGGACCTACAATGTATATTCCCCAATTTTCAAAGGGAATAAGTGGAAGAATAGGACATTAATGGAGCTGATGAAGTCTTACGGTTACCATGTGTTTGACAAATATTACATGTCTTATAATAATTATAACAATCTCTAAAAAGAGTGGGCGAGTCATAACCTGCATCCAAGATCCTTCTTGCCATAAGTTGTCCAAAGAAGTGTCGTCCACATGTACCATTGTGGAATTCTTCTATTAGCTCCTTCCCTTGATCATGTCCAACTACCCTCTTTTACTGTCCATCAGGTCCTATTCCAAATAATACTCCATGCAGAATAGAATATGGACAATTGGCTTGAGTAATCTTCCTCTTAGTCTTTGCATTGGCTCCATCAGGAAACTTGAATTCATTCAGATAATTCCAAATATCTATGTATTCACTAGGGATTGTGTCAAGGGATAACAATGCTGCATCTGAGGAAATCATCATCATCACAAGATGAACCTAAACCATCATAGGCTCGAGAGAGTGCATCTGCATTGACATGCTTCTTTCCTCGCCTGTCTATAATATCAAATTCAAATTCTTGTAGCAAATTTATCCATCTTGCTATCCTCCATGATGGGTTAGGCTTATTTACAATATATTTTAGAGCCTGATGATCTGTTACAACTAGAAAGTTTTGCCCCTAGCAAGTAATTCCTAAACTTCTTTATAGCAAAAATGATAGTCAGAGCCTCTTTTTCAGTTACATTATAATTTACCTCAGCACTACTCATTTGTCTGCTCCCAAAGTAAACTGGATGTTCATTCCCATTTTCATCCTTTTGGCTCAGAGTAGTTCCTAGTGCTGCATCTTGAGGCATCAGTGTATACAATGAATGACTTGCTCCAATTTGGACTTCTTTAGAACATGTGAAGACACCAGGGCTTCCTTCAGTTGTTCAAAAGCTTCATGCGCTTTATTTCCTGGTTCATAAGTAACATCCTTCTTTAAGAACTGGGTTAGTGGCTGTGCAATCTTTGAAAAATTCTTGATGAACCTTCTATAGTAACCCACATGGCCTAAAAATGATCTCAACTTACTTCTATTCATAGGAAATGGTAACTCTTTGATTTTTGAAACTTTATTAGGATCAGTACTAATACTATCTTTGGATACAACATGCTCTAACAAAACGCCTTTAGAACATCAAAAGACACACTTTGTAGGGTTTAGTGAGGCTTTTGCTTCATCTAACCTTTGAAATGCTGTCTCCATCTGGTGCAGGTGGTCTAATTTGCTCCCATAGATGTAAAAATCATCCAGAAATACTTTGATGAAGGTCCCAATGTAGGGTTCGAACACCTTATTCATCAAATGTTGGAATGTTGCTGGAGCATTACACAACCCAAAAGGCATAACTCTATAAGAAAACGTTCCCAAAGGAGTGGTGAACGTGGTCTTCAACTGATCTTTCTCCGCTATAGGAACTTGGTTTGTAGCCACTATATCCATCAACAAAACTATAACACTCCTGGCCAGCTACTTTGTCCAAGATCTGATTTGAGAATGGAAGAGGGTAATGATCCTTCTTTTTTGCCTTATTGAACTTTCTGTAATCAACACAAATGCGTAGCTTCCCATTCTTTTTTATTGAGATCACAATAGGAGAAACCCATTCTAAATTCTCCACAGCAAATATGAATCCTGCATCAAGCAACTTATCTATTTCTTCTTTTACAGTCTTGGAAAAATTAGGATTCATTCTATATGGCATTTGCTTTATGGGCTTAACGCCATCTACCAGCTCAATAGAATGTTCTACCTAACTTACTTGACGAAGTTCCTTGTAATCAAAAGTGAATATGTGTATGTGCCTTTGAAAGAGCTGGAAGTAGGATTCCTTCTCACTCTCCATCACAGCATCACCAATATTTATTTGCTGGAGACGATCATCAATTTCTTCTTCAGATAATTTTATGGGGTCATGAGTCGGTGTGACTGGAAGGATATCCGATGAACTGAAATATCAACCTCACTTTTTTCATCTTCTGTGTCCACTTCACTGGTACTAGAGTAATCAGAGGATGTCCAATCATCAATTTCATTACTTGAATCGACAGGTTCTGTCTTATGATGCCGATGGATCACATTTATTTTCAACCCTCTCTCTACCCACGTCCAAGTGTCATGAAGCCTTCATTCCAGTAGTTTCTTGCATGAATTCTCCTTAGCCATGGTCTTCCCAGCAACATTGGGTACGCAACAGTACCATTTTTCATCACTTGAAATTCTACCAAACATACAACACCCATAACAGATATTGCCACATTTGAAACTACACCTTCTGGTTTAGTTTTTCCCTTATTTAATGACCTTAACATAAGTGTTGAAGGGCGATCAATTTTTAAACCCAACATATTCATTACAGACTCAGTCATTACATTAACTACAGCACCTCCATCAACTAAGACATCATGAATTGAAATACCATTACATAATACCTCAGCTTGTGGAGCATAGGGATCCACCTCTGTGTCCAAAACAGGGACCTCAGCCTCCTTCCTTCGTCGAGCATTGATTCCAATTCGTAGCTCCCGCCTCTTCTCAAAAGACATAGCCAAGAGTTGACCATATGTAATATTTGCAGGCCTTTTAGACAAATCTTCCAAGATGGAGTATGGTCCTTGCACCTATGAAATTAGAAAATCCTGCACACCCAACTTTCTTCTCTTATGTTTCTTACTAGTTTCTCCTTTCATCTTCTTAGGATCATTTCCATCTTGATTATCTTTTTCTTTCTTTCTTTTTGTTACAAACACATCTACTTCATTATTTCTGCTCTTATCTACTACATCAAAAGAATTCACAGGTGCTTTTCCTTTATCATTATCTCCTTTACCAGATGTAGAAGCTCTATCTGGACAATTATACTTATAATGACCCTTTTTATAACAACCATAACATACAACTTCAGAAATATTTCTTTTTAGACCTCTATCTCCTCCCTGAGAACTCAGTAGATGTACTAGGAGAAAGATTTGTGCTCACCAAGAGTGGTTGTGGATTATAGAGCAAAGGTGCTGGTGTAGGTTCTACTTTAGCAACAATTTCTTTGGGCTCCACTTCCATGCTTTCTTCTTGCCTTCTTGCAATCTCCTTTACTTGTTCAATGGTAGCTGGGCGGTCATACTTCACTCGTTGTCTGATTTCTGGCTTCATCCCAAGAATGAAGTGCTTACATAGGAGATTATCCATGCCATTCATCATCCCATCCGCTAATCCTTCCTTCCATATCTGGGCATCGAGCTTTCTCCTTAGCTTTAGAACACGAGCATGATAATCCCTTATCTTCTCCTTCTCTCCTTGGGTTAGCTTTGTGATATCGATCATGAGATCTGCATATCTCTGTTGTTCACCAAATTCTTCAAGAAAATTTTCAGTTAATAAATCCCATGAGTTTTTCACATTATCACCTAGTGTTTCAAACCACCTAAGGGCTAAACCATCCAAAAAGGTAGGAAAAAAATCAGTCTATTGTTGCCTTCTTATAAGGCCATTACAAATACAAGATCGTTTAAACTCTTGAATGAAAGAGGAAGCATCTTCATTAGATTGGGCTGAAAAAATAGGAATCTTCCCCATTTTCAAAAGTAACCACAGTGAAATACCAACCCAAAAGTACAATCAACAAGACTTATGTGCACCAATAATTAAAATCACTATAATAGAAAATAGAAATGACCATGGTAAACTATGGTAAAACTTGACTTACTGCGGTAAAAACAGACTTTACTGTGGTAAACACTATTCACAATAAAAAGTGAAGTTACTGCGGTAAATACTATTCATGGTAAAAAGTGACTTTACTGTGGTAAATACTATTCACAACAAAAATGACTTTACCATGGTAACTACTATTCACGGCAAAAATGACTTTACCATGGTAACTACTATGCACAGTAAAAACAAGGTTACCCTCCAATTGATTTTTGACTAAGTGGGAATATCTCTCCAGACAATCCACCGACGAGGAATGATCCCGGCAACGGAACCAAAATGTTATCACCAATCCAGCACTATGATAATTTTTCATTGGGAACTCCTCATGCTATGATTATTTACTAATGCACAGCCTTTAGTTTGGTGGATGTAATCTGGAAACAAAACAACAAACATAACACAAGAATACCATCGACTATGATAAGACGGAATGATGACAAATCTGAAATATCAAAGTAAATTATAATATTAACATGAAATTGTTACAATCTCACCCATGAGGTACTTCAAGTGTTATTGACTTCACTTTCCTTCCACCAATACTATGGAAGAAACTTTACAATTACACCTCTTAATGGCTTCTTCAACACACCTTTAAACTGATGGCTTCCTTTACACACTTCATACAATATTTCTCACTACTTCCTTCTATGCTAAATGAAGGGGGTGGCCTCTTTATTTATAGAACTTCCAGGATTATCCATCTTATCTCTAAGATAGGATAAGAAATCCACTCTGACGAATCATATTCCATACCTTAACTCTTATATGTACATGTAAGCTTATCTTTTAAGATAAGATAAACCTTATCATTTCACATGGGTTCCACATTTTTAGACTTTTTACAAATAAAATACACAAAATATTTATGACCTCACTCCTTGTCCTTATTACCAATATAATATTTCTAATTCCTAATCATGTAGACCCTACTTCTCTACTTATCCCAACTTTGACATTTTAACATTACCCGGACCACTTACGACAAATATTTACTTTTTTACAACATTCCTATTGTAATTTGACTGTTACCATACTCTACATTATTGGCGGCACCGTACTGACGGTGTCGTTATCTTCTATCAGACGCTACTACTAATTACACTTAACAACATCCTATTCCCAATACATACATTAATGAAATAGACTTTACGGAGGAAAATTTTAGTGTCGATAGAACCTTCTTGGGTTTCTTAGAATCCCTACCTAGAGTTTAAAAAAGATTGACTTTTGAAGGCCCTAAACGTTATATCAAGCTCTGAAATTTGGTGCACATCTTCTAGGTGATTCCTTTTAACATATTTTCAAGTTATAGTTGTTTGAAACTTCTCCACAAGTGCTTTGGAAATGAAAATTATAAAGCAATCCTATAGATGTGCATGAGATGCCTAATTGTAAAAAATTAGAGTAGCAATTTTGAGGGTGTAAATAGAGATTCAAACCATAAAATGTTTTGAGGAGTAATAAATTCCAAAAGGGTATCCAGAAATAATTTTTTATTTCTTGTAACTCTGCTTCATTTCTTCTAAACTATAAGCTTTGTAATTTTGGAGGGCTATAATCCTAGGGGTAGTTTTTGCAAAACAAGGGTATTGAGGTAAAAAAAATTTGTCACTCTGAAGATAACCCTAAATAAAGAAGTGAAAATAATCCTTCTCTTCAGTTGATACAATGGGATCTTCTCTGATTGTGGGTGGCTTAATGCTGAGAAGAACCTCAAGAGAGGGTTGGTTCCTTGGATTAATAACCGAAATTAATTCTTTCACTGGGGATGATGGAAATAAATAACATAAACTAATAGAAATCATGCGAAAATAGGTGATACACCAATTGTTTTGGAATCCTGTGACTACACAAAACACACTATTTGGATCTTCAAGACCTAAATAAAATCACTTCATATGTTGTTTGATTGACTTTCACACTCACAAAAGGCATTAACACGTTGTTGAAAAAGGTTGGGATGGAAAATTTGATGTCTAGTCTACTTACAAAATAGTCAATAAACTAACATGCAGTTGAAATGATCCAAAAAATATTTAAAACCACTTAATGAAGGTGTTTGATTGTATAAAATTTGAATTTTATTAAGAATCTAAGAGTAAAACAATGTAATAAATGAAATATATTAAAATGTAAATGCTAAGTAATTTATTTAGTAAATTAAAATGAAATGAAATTTGGAAGGGGAAGGTACTTACCTAAATTGAACTTACCTCGTAGTGATTTGGGACAAAATAGGGTGATGAAATGGTAGAGTAG
Organism: Taxus chinensis; assembly: GCA_019776745.2. Lineage (NCBI taxonomy): Eukaryota > Viridiplantae > Streptophyta > Pinopsida > Cupressales > Taxaceae > Taxus > Taxus chinensis. Next base: position 559,380,712 of record CM034154.1, read on the forward strand.
AGCGTCACAAAAATATTCAAAAAATAGTAGTAGAGGCAGATCTTGCTAGACTAGGGCACCTGGAGAGGTATAGGGGCACATGTGGGAACCCTTGTCTGAAATTTGGGCACCCTAGTCTATAAAACAACACAAAATTTGATCCCTATATGGTTGTTAGATATTCACAGTACTTCACCTTTGGTCGAGTGAATGTTACACTTATTTGGTTGATGTCGCCACAAACCTGTAATGAAGAATCATCTGTAAAACCCCACATAAAGCATGAAACCTTAAACAAATAAAGATGCACATAAAGGGTTTGGATGGTCCAGTATTTCCAAACGGATAGACTTATTACTGATCATTGCACTACATCTCAGACCCAATGTGGTTCCATGTTCTTGTGTGTGAAATAATGTGCCTAGGTTTCCCTAGCACTAATGACATAAAGTGATTGGGTAGTAGCTACATAAAATGAAAAATGGTGGATGTAACATAATGAGTAATCCCCTTCCTATGTAGTGTGCAATGTAGAATAGTGCCTAAATGCAGTCCCTTGCTCTATATAGATAACTAGCCATTGATAGTAATAGTCTGCCTATAAGATAGTATATATGTTATGTCTATATAGAGATATATTGCTCAAAATTTGACTCTATTGACCCAACATGCCGAATAACACCTAGGGAGATAAGAGAGGAAACCATAAAGACCGACCTCAAATGTCTAAAAAAATAAAGTGTGACAGGGACCAGGTCACCTAGAAATCAAGACCAGGGTGCCCCAGGTGCTCTAGTCAAAGATTAGTGATGACACCGAATGAGTATTGATAGATAAGATTGCCTGAGACCTTACCATAACTATGTGAGTGAGTGAAAAATGTGTGAGAAAAATAATGAAAAATACCAACAAGATAGACGGGTGGAAAATGGAATGGGTCATCAGTGAATAATTTTTGTAGTAAGATCCATATATAAAAGAACATACATGGCAATATAATAATAATAATAAGTGTGTAATTTTGTGACTAAATTTTCCCCCACTTTATGTTGGTGAGAAAAATCTCAATAAGATAAAGTAGTTAGAGATGCATACCTGAGAGAAATCTAGAGAAGATCATGTAGAAAAACACACAGATGTGGTAGAAGAGTGTTCCAAATGAGAATGTAACTCCCAAGTTAGGTCATCTGGTAGGCCCACATATAACTTCCAAGTTAGGTTGTTTGATAGGCCAAATTTAACTCCCAAGTTAGTTCATTTAGGAGGCTGAAGGTGTTGTATTGTATCGATTAAATGGTATGATTTCGATTGTTATAGAATTAAACGTATTTTATTGGTTGATCAATTATTTAACTCATAGATATATTTTACAATTGTTGCCCCCAGGTTAGGTCATTACAGGGGAATCAATAGAACATGATGAAATATCACATGTTGTATTAGTAATTGTTCAAAAATGATGAATTAGAGGTGTTGAATGATCACATAGTGGTGTAAGGGGAATTATAAGATGACCCCAATTGTATGCCCCCACTTTCGGCAAAATGGGAAGTGATAATGAGAATGAACGCTGTGTAAATAATAAGCCATTTGATAGACAGTGAATGATGGATATCACAAAAATGTCTATAGATTGAGTGAAATACAACATCAACGAGAAATAGTGTGTGTTTCATGTGTATGATATAATGGTAGGTGAAACTCTAAAGAGAATGGCACAATGGGATGAAAATTGGAGTAAATAAACTTAAGATATTATCAAAATCGTACAATGTGTATTAGTTGAGTAGTGAATGTGAAGTATGACCATAGTAGAGTGAATAATGAAAAGTGGCTATAAATAGTAAAGTGAGAAAGTGATTAGTCAACTCATTTGTCTTTTGTGCGAGTGCGAGAGTGAGATCTGAGTGTGAAAAAATGATGCAATTTAGAGCATCATGATCTAGCCAATTTGAGTTGGTTGTGACCATTGTGGCATTGCAGATGACAATGGAGTTGGTAAGTGTGATTTTTTTTCAAAAAATGCCTGTGTGGTATTTGTCATTTTGATGAAATTTTGTAAAATTATTGTTTGTATTTTTCTTAGTGTTTGGTACCTAGAAAAGTGTAGTGAAGGCGTTAGTGGCCTTCGGGATAACAACAACCAAACATGGGCTAGTGTCCTGATCCTAGGTGCCCCAATCCTACTTCTGGGTGCCCATGTCTAGAAAGTTTATTTTTTTTCCTGAGTGATGTAAACGTGAAAGTTGATGTGATAGTGATGTTGGAAATGGTTATGTTTTTTTTTGTATGGTGTTCTAACGATGTGTTTATTGTTGTTTTGTGGTGTGTAGAGGGATGTCCATTTGAGGGAATTTTGTGGTGGTCATCACTTGAGTACATTACTTGGGTTAGGTTTATCAGATGATTATTGGGAGGTTATGGGCTATGTTGGCCTACGACATATAGCGAGGATGGGGGATGTACCCCATAATGTGCCTTTATTGACAGTCTTATGTGAGAGATGGTGTGCAGACACTTGTACATTTTGGCTACCTACTGGTGAGATGAAGGTCACACTAGAGGGTGTATATCACATACTACGATTACCAATTTTTGGTGAGAGGATACATGTGATGTTGTGGAGAATATGGAGAGATAGATGAAGGAATCTAGGCAGTATTTTTGGGGACTCGAGTGCCTATCGAATCCCATATTATCTTGGATGTGATTTTGAGATTAGGGGTTCCACACTTGCAGAAGTTTATAGCCATGGTTATTACATCACTTATCGCAATGGAGGGAGGTGGTGTGGGAATCTTATATAAAATGCATGATGTTTACTAGTGGATAGAGGAGGAGGATATTAGGTGTGCCTAGGCTCGATGTACGTTAGACCACATGTATAGAGATCCTTACATATTTTCACAGGAGGAACATAGAGGTGGTTTCAAAGTGACTACTTTATTACATGTATAGGCCTACAAGCATATAGTAGTATTGACGCCGGTTGGTGGTCAACGAGTAGAGTGGGCTAGGACAGACATAATTTCTAGGAGATGGGTTGGTGTGCATGGGTGGAAGATGGATACCGATAATTATATAGCCTTGATAGATTAGATGGGGCATAAGGTCATGATATGAAGGCCATACCAAGACTACAGAGGATGGTCAAAGGATGTCGTAGAATTATGATGCATACGGAGGACTATGTGGTTGGAGGATCGATTTCCAGGGATGGCTGAGTTATTCCATATGGAGTGGGTATCTCGATAGTTTTTCATGGCCCAGGATGTGCCCCTATAGCCATATGTGTGGGTTAGAGTTTTTAGAGCATTGAGGATGGCCAGAGCTAGACTGGGGCCGACATGAGAGTAGTTAGTACCTCTTGGGAAAGAAAATGTCAATGCGGCCGTAGATTCAATTGACGTGGATGATTTGGGGTATACAGAGGCATACCATGCATAGTGGATAACACATCAATGGGTGTTTTTGTTCCCATTGTTTGTAGATACAACATGATTACCATAGGGAGGAGGATTGGAGGAGCAAGCAATCCCTCCATAACATAGTGACGGTGATAGCGGAGCATGAGTATCTATATAGTTATTTTGTATGAATGGTTACTTATCTAAGTGATGGTTATGGTTGTCTAATGTGTTATGCTATTTATTTTCGGTGATACATATTAGATATTGATTGTGGACACATCTTTCTAAAAATTGACACGGAAGGTGTCGAATAACATGCTTATGGATGGAGTGATTTTAGAGTGTGTGGATGATATTACAAGCGAGCATGCCCATTTGTTTGATCCAATGGACATAGGATCAGTGACATGTACTATGATACTAAGTTAGAGGGATGAGGCATGCGAGGAGACACGACATGTTAGAGAGGAGGTGGGTGGAGGTCCTTTAGCACAGGATGTGTTTGCACAATTCCTTGCCTTATAAAGTCACTTTGCATAGTATTCTACAGAGAACACATTATTACGTAGGAAAGTAGAGAGGTGTAGGGGTTGTGATTAGCAGCGCCAAGTAAGTGGTGAGGCTTCTAGTTCCAGAGAACTTGTAGTACTAGATAATGAAAATGATGATGAGATATGATTTGTATTGGTGTATTAGGTGTAGAGGAGTTATCCACCAATGATGAGATGTTTTATAACTTTGATTGATATATACAGACAACAAAAATTATGATTATATTTTTTTTGTATTGATATTAAGATGTGATGATGATGTAGGTGATTGTTGTTTCTATGGATGATGTTTTATGTGTTAAGTGTTATTTGTATTTTTTGAATTGATTTGTAATGCATAGTTTTAGAGTAATGTGTAATGTGATGATGATATAGTGTAGATGATAATAGGTGATGTTGTAATATGATATTGTGATGAATGATCAATTTTCATGTCAAAGTATGTTATAGCATTTATATTGTAATGAAATTTATTTCAATAAGATGATAGTGGGAATATTAGTGATCCCCCCAGCGTATAGATGATGAGGTTCGTTAGAATAATACCCCTCAGTAGTCAAGAATGAACCATATAATGCAAGAGTGCATCATTGGGAAATGATTCAATAGAATGTGCTAGATGAATCAATAGATCACGTGAAGAGAGGTTATTAGTGTACTAGATCCCTCAACAATCATGTAAGAACCTTAACAACATGAGTACATCATCGGGGGGTAGTGTGGTAGCAATCACCTACTAAAAACTGAGGTGGCATGAATCTATGGAAGCGTGTGGGATGGAAGAATCATGCACATATGATCCAAACTGAATTTCATATAGAGCCATTGTGGGAGGTACAAATGCCAAGGGATGTGGAAGATAATGTGAATCAATAACATGATGCAGTGGATGAGATGGTGTAGTGATGGATGGATGTGAAGGAGAGTGGGCATGAGTCGTAAACTATGGCAATGGGTGGATAATGACCTTAGCTAGATGGAGGAGACAACTGAACCATAGTAGTAAATCATGGATGAGAGATAGGAGAGATTGATCACTCATGTGAGAAAGAGCCAAAGGAGATGATGTCCTTATCTTCTGATTATTACAAGTGATCATGAAGAGCGAAGAAATCATTATCCCTATAGCCATTGATATGGTGATAATTACAATATGGTCAATCACGCTGACGTTGTAAATGATGTTTTGGATGATGTTGGTTAGGAGGTAAGTGAATTAAACACTCATTGATAAAAACACACATCACATCATGTGGTCGAGCATGATGAGAGAAATGCAATGGCTCATGCAAAATAGGTGTAGAAGACTAAGGTGCGACATGTTGTGAAGTAGGAGAAGGACTCTTTTACGATGTAGTAGGATGAGCTTGCTTGTGAGGAGGAGATGGAGATCATGTAAGATGTTCAACTGATGGTGATGGAGAAGAACTAGATGATGTAGCATTAGTAACCCTAGCTAGATGATCTATAACATATGTGGCAACAAGGTCTTGTTATAGATCAATGAATTTATAACATAGAAGTGTGAATCATTCACATATGTCATATTACAATCTTTGTTTTAATTTTGAAATCAAACCACAATAGAAGATAAATTGTTTCTCTATATCAATAGGTTGAAAAACTAATTGGTGCATACAAGCATTGAATCATAAGATGTAATCCATGATAGGTTCTTTTTTATTCTGATGTGAAGTAGGTAGATGATCATAAGTAACTGTACATACCCAAAATTATAGGGTACAGTACCACTGGAATGATGTTACACTAGAATGATGATACAAGTCTCCTCACAAGGTGTTCGGGATCCAGAAAATCTCTCCAAGTGTACATTAACATCCCGCATGCCCCGCTTAGCCTTCGCATGCTTTGTTTTGCTCTTTCCCCCTCTTTTCCTTTACTTTTTGGTCTTCAGTGACGAAATCACCGCCCAGGCAGGACGGCGGTCCTGTAACCGCCACCTTGCTCAGGGCGGTGGTCCTTCACGCATTTTCTAGAACACTCCTTTAATCGTGACTCGTGTAAATTTTCAACTTTTACAAACTTTCTCATCCATTTTTCTTGTATTTATGATTTTGGTTCCCCGTAATAGTGTTTCTCCATTGTTTATTGCAAAAGAGTTCAATTTGGATTTCACCTTTGGGTGAATGGGAATTCTATAAATAGTTGGTTTGTCTTCAAGTAAATGGCCCCTAAAAAAAACTGCACCCCTCATCCTCTCATTTCAAAATTTAATCTTTCAGTTCTTGCTTAGGAATTGTATTAGTTTTATTTTTTACATGCATAGTTAGTGTTATTTTTTTGATTAGAAGCCACATGATCTTCTTGTGCTAGTGTTGTTATTGTTTCATACAATCAATTCAAGTAGGATAGTTTCATTTTCAGTCTAAAGCCATTAGAGTTGCAGGTTTTGTTCGTCAAGAAGGATAGTTTCAGGTTCTGGATGTTTTGTGTTGTATGACTCGCAGTAAATCCCACTAGGAATTGTATAAGCCAAGCTCTGTTCTCTTGCATTGTCCCTTTCCTACTCGCATTATATTCGATCTACATCCAAGGCTGCCATTGTTCCAATAACTACTCTTGTCGATGCTAGCATTACACACTTTTCTGGATTCACATGAGCATGAAGGAATGAGGAGACCACACTGAGGAGAAAAATCCACACACAATCGGATTCCCCACTGTTCTGAAAAATCCAGGTTCAAGATTTCAAAGTTATAGTTAAAATATACAAAATAGAGTAGTGAATCATTTCATTTCAGTTAATCTCGTTGTCGATATCACCGGGGAAGCTGGGGGATTGATAGTTTCTAAGAAACTATGATTCATTCCTCACTTCTGAGGTAGGATCGAGATTCTTTCAATTAAACTAGATCAGTTATTTAATTATTTAGAATAGATTCACAATTGCACAAACAAGTAGCTATACTCGGCTACCTTGTTTGTTTTTAATTTTGGTATTAGATTAATTGTCATTTTCTAGATATATTAAATAGTTGTTATCTTAATTCTATTAAATATTCTGTCAAAAATACAAAAATATAGAATTTATATACGCTGTAGATATACCTTGCATAATTAGTTTACTTTGCTTTAGTTAGATTTATATTGTTTCTTTTGTATGAAAATCACGGGACCTAGGGAGCCCAGAGAATACGTATTCGAGCCAATCATGCCTCAACCCAATCTTGTTACAGTAATAACTGACATAGACCAGAATCTTAGAATCCAGGTCTTCCGAACAATAACAGACCTAGAAGAAATCAGCCCACAATTAAGAGGATTAAACATAGAAGACGACAAAGCCCATATGTTTTGGACAAACCAGCCAAACTGCAAATTGCCCTAATAGATATCCACATGACTGTACAAGGGCTTAAAAGAGAGAAAACATTCGGTTGTGATCCTTTGGTCCCACAGCTAGACGCAGGAGATATCCTCATTGACATAGACACTAGCTTTAGAATTCAAGTTGTCAAAATGCCTATAAGGTACTCACAGAAGATTGCACAACTTTTAGTTCTAAATATAGAGGCTGAAAAGGCATACGACTACTGGATATTAGGGATTAGGGATTAATTCTGCACATGACCATAAGAGGTCCACGATAACCATGAACTTACGGTTGTGATCCACAGATCCCATAACCCAACGAGCCCACAGGTCAATCAGACATTGATGTTGGTTTACGCACATTAGTATTTAGGTCCTCTCCACTTCCACCAATCATTATCGCACAACTATCATCACTAGACGTAACAGTTGATCAAGCTAAGGATTTTTGGACTAGACTAGAGAATCACCCATAGAATCCACCATATATCTACCTTCCATTTCCATGACCTTATCAGGAGATATATACGAAGCACCCATAGGTTATCTTCCACGTATCCCACAACCTATAGATCGAATCACGCCAAATCTTGATATTGATTGGAGCCTTCGAGCAGTCATCCTCACCAACCGATTTATCACACTGGTTCAAGTTAGGAGGGCCTTCTTTTCCTGAGATTCGCAGATTCCATTAGTGCGTGTCGAAGACATAAGATTGTCTAACTAGTTTATCTTTACCCCCACGTATATTCCATCCCCACTGGATATCTTGACACGACCTCGGGAGGTCGGATGCGAGGAAGAGTTACTTGTATATTCCCACACTCACTTGTCACTTTTCCATCATACAATATTGGTGAGCCCAACATGAACAAACAGTTCTTCCTCTTTTATTTTTCATTTATTTCATCCACCTTCACTCTTTCCCATTATTCTGACAGTATTCATATACCCCCCAAATATGTCGGGATACAATGCATATGGCAGACCTCTTTCAGGTGTTGAAACAAGCTATAGTCAAACAAATAGACAACCATCGCCCCTCACTTTCTGCATGGGCTGATAACTATTCAAATAATTACTTATCGTCTCAAACTCCCCCTCAAAGAGCTAGTTCAAGTTCTTCATTTTGAATTGAGGAGTTAGATCAACTTGCACAACAACGAGAGCCTTCAAGCTCTAATAATATGACATTTATTAGAGAATATATTTCATCTCCTTGGGTCTTATTCAAACCACAAATCAATAGACAGTCAGATCCACTTCCTTTTTTGGATGAGGAATACTTAGCATGCTTCACTAAAAGTGAACAACACTTCCAAAACATGTATCCACCAGTAGGGAGCTTACAAGTACAATTTGATACCCTATTCCAAGAAAACACCCCCATCCCTCCATCTATGGGAAATGCCCTCGGTGAAGCTTGGCAGGGTCACGACCAATTCATAACAGGGTATCATACCCCTTTGTAACCTCAAATGATACAACAAACACCCTTAAGGAAAAATATTGTCTCTTCACCAATAGAGGTCATCTCAGCCTTGACTGAAAAGGTTAGAGGGCTAGAACTTGCTCAAGCAAATCAAAATTCATATTTTGGGCAAGTAGGAATCCCCAACCCTCCACATCATACTAGTTAAGTAGACCTCCTCATGGGAACAGGCACGTTGGGCATGCCTCCTTAGTATTCACAACAAATGCCAACTAGAACCACGTTTGCTAACGCCACTCCAGTGGAAAATATGATACCTCCCGGTCTAGTACAAAATAATCCATTCTTGGGCAATGCTCCTCCGTACTTAAACATGTATTCCAAGTCACCACAAGGAGATATGTTCTCTTCTCCTGGCATGTTCGTTCAACCACAGGGATTTCCTTATGCCCCTGTAAATGCATATGCTACACCATATCAACAAACCATCCCACCTCCACCCCCTCAGCAAGCACCATCAATGGTCGAAACCTATGCGAGAGGAACTTATTCAGAATATTTGAAAGAACCTTTAGACTTCACCATACGAAGCATCATGCTTCCAAGACATCTTCCTGATTTTCCCAAGTACAAAGGGGAGGGTGATCTGAATGCACATATCAAAGCTTGTGCCACAGCCATTCGAGAACTGCTCCCTTGGGATAGAGTTGTTGCTAAAATATTCCCCAAAAATTTAGAGGGCATTGCCCTTGATCGGTATTATAGAATACCTGAAGCCTCAATACATTCATTTAAACAACTCATTTCAGAGTTCATCAAGGCGTTCGACATGAGCAAATTGTTAAGAACAGGAATCAAGGAATTCTTGCATATTAAACAAGAACACAATGAATCTGTTGCTCATTTCATCCAAAGATGGCGTAAAGTCCTCTATTCTTCAACAAGCACTCCAAACATGGATCAGATGGAACTATGCGATTTATTCCTTCATTCTCTCAACAGAGAGATAAAGGAAGAAGTCTAGAAGTTCCCACTAAGAACTTATGATGAGGTGCTCGAGAGTGCTCTCCAAATAGATCAAGCTGTAATAGATAGTGGTCGCAAGGCATATGGAACAAATGGGAGGTTAATCATCCCCAACCAAAATACTATGGCTTATCCTAGTACAGTAAATACCAATCAAGGACCTAAAATCCTTAATAAGAATTGCGGAGTGACAACAGACGGAGTAACTGACCAAACTGTAAAAGAAAATATTGTAAGTGCTCCACCACCGGTTAACAATCAACGAAACAACAATTTTACCCCAACAATCAATGTAGTGGATTTTAATCATCCACAACAACAACAACAATAACGGCAGATCTAGACACATGGTCTAAGTCAAAACGCAACTAGATATCAAAACCAGAACCAAAATCAAAGACAACAAACGCAAGACTTTAATCCTAATAGTCAACAGTTTAATCAAAGTTTTGGACCACAACACGCGCCAAACCAGCAACCTAGGAATTATAATCCTAACTCGTATTGTGGTTTCCACAAAATATGAGGTCATGACACTAGGACTTTCCGCGATTGCAATAAATTCATGCAAATTTTGCTAGAGGAACAAAGACAACTTTTTATAGATATGTTCTTAGTAGATCCTGCATCACTTATGCCAAACACTTTCATGGGAGCAGTCTCCCCTCAAAATGCACCCCTCAAGATCTTCAATGATCCACTCCCAAATCACAATAACAATAAATTAAATCCAAATGGGACGAACAAGGGTGTAATGATAGGAAACAATAATCATGAAGCCTCGACTTCACTAAATCCACCTATCACACTGCAATTGGGAAATCAGCCATGAGCCAAGATAGTTGGTTTAGTGGAGTTAGACACTGAACTACACGTGGAAGTCATAACAAGGACATGAGAGTATTCCTCTCAGCCAAATCCAAGTTACCTGCTAGAGACAAATAACATTCAACAAACATTAGTAAAACCCGTAGGTGCCTATGATTTAATTAATGACCTAACAAAGACATTCTCTCACATCTCCTTTTTGGACTTGTTGAAGAACTCTCCTGCCCATAGGGCTGCTCTTTTAGAAGCATTAGGTTTAGGTCATTTATTTAACATCACTCCACCTCCTGAAACACAAGTAAACCATATAGACTTCGATATTCACCCTCTAGGGCAGCCAGATAGGGATACCGAGTTTATATTCAACGTAAAAAAAATGCCAACAAACGCTGAGATTACATGTAGAGGTGATCCAGCCTTACATTTACAAGTGTGGGTTTATAACAATTACATTAAACGCATCAATTGTTGATGATGGGGCAGCAGTTAACATAGTCCCCTTCTCTTTCCTTCAAAAACTAGGATATGGAGAAACAAATTCCTCCACGACTCAGAATACACTAAGAGGCTATGATAGCCTTAAAGCCACTTCGATTGGGACTATAATACTACCAGTCACCTTAGGACCCAAAACAATCCTCACTCATTTTTATATTATAGATCAAGAAACCAACTATAATATGATCCTCGGGCCAACCATGGATACACCGCATGAAGGCAATCCCTTCTATGTTATTTCAATAAATAAGGTTCTTGCACTTAGGAAAGATATTCATAGAAAAAGGCGATCCAAAACCATTCGATATACAACTTAGTAGACATGAAGAAAAGGCCAAGCATTCACTATGAGTTTGAACTCCCAACAAACCAACGTAACAAACCAACCAACTCAAAACCAGAAGAAAAGCTAATACCTACAACATAGTTAGAAGTTACAAATCTAGTCCAAGAACATATCAGCACTCAAGGATGAAGCTAACATTTTAGAAACATTGTCATTAGGAAATACTACAAAAAATTGTCGAATTACTGAGAGCAAGATTTACCAATTTTCCTACCATTTGATTCCACGAGGCATGGGAATGTACCGTAGGAGTTGGTTCTCTGCCAGCAGAGGAAGTTTTCATGGTAGAAGTAACCTGAAGCAGAAGAAATAGATGTAACGAATGTCCCAACATCTATCTTCCCCAAGTAAATATTGGACTCTCCATTTTAATGGAGCCTATATGTCATTATGGGGCTACGGGCAGGTGTGATCTTTTCTTCTCTCCGAGGGAAAGATCCTACCATTCACCTTTAAAATTAAATGTTGAGTGTACAAAAAAATGGCACTGAGTACGAAGCCCTCCTCCTTGGTCTTATCATATCTAAAAGGATTGGTGTTAATGACATCAGAGTGTTATGAGACTCATAATTAATAGCAAACCAAGTCTCTGAGGTGTATGAGACTAGAGCTGAACAGTTACAGCTCTATAAAACAAAAATATTATATTTTGAGCAAATGATTTAACTTCATATCCATTGAGGCAATCCCACGAGAATTAAACATTCTCATAGATTCAATAGCAACCTCAGCTTTTACATTTTACTGTAAACAGTGAGTTGGAAGACACCCATTTCATGGTATCCCCTTTGTACTAAATCATTAGTAATGAAAACATCAGCAAACCCTCTTTTAACGAACATAGCTGAGAATAAATCAACTATCTTAGATCACGTTAACAGTGATAGAACCACTCTTGATTACCTAAACGCCTATGCAGAGTTACATCTCACCCATTAGATGGTGGATTTGTCCTTAATCCCACATTCGTCTTCTTACTTTGGAAATCCCATGGTAGAGCTTCCCCCACAAAAGGAGCTCGACATATACGCGGTGAGAGAATGGAGAAGATCTTGAACTACCTCTAGCCTCCGCCTAATTTTGAAGAAGGTAACGCTTCTTTAATAAAAGAAATTATTGATATTAACATCGAAACGGAGGAAGAACCAAAGATCTTAAAACTAGGATCTTCGCTAACTCTAGAAGAGATAAAAATACACACTCGAATCCTCAGAGAACATCAAAATGATTTTGCATTTAATTATAAAGAAATGAAAGGAATTGCACCTACACATTGCGGATACATAAGCTCATCACCAAATCAAATGCAAAGCCCAATTAAACAAAAATAGAAACCAATGAAACCCAAGGTAGCTCTCATGGTGAAGGAAGAGGTAATAAAACTTCTCTAGGTAGGGTTTATCAAACCAGTCGATTACTCTTAGTGGGTATCTAATATCGTTCCCAGTTCTAAAAAATAATGGGAAAATACACATCTGAATAGACTTCCGAGACATTAACAAAGTGTTCCCCAAGGATGACTTCCCGTTACTATCCATTGACGTCATCGTTGACGTAAAAGCTAGATTTGAGCTTTTGTCTTTCATGGATGGATTCTCGGGATACAATAAAATCAGAATATCTGAACAAGACCAAGGCAAAACCACGTTTTATAACTCCTTGGGAAACTTATTGCTACGTCTATTATGTCGTTTAGTCTCAAGAACGCTGGCATTACATACCCAACGGGCAATGACGTACATCTTTCACAATCTTATTCATAAAATCATGGAAATCCTATGTAGATGACTTGTTGGCCAAGGCCAGGAAGCACTGTGATCACCCAGAAGTGCTCCCGGCATCATTCTTTCACATTTGATCAAATACAAAGTCACACTAAACCCAAAAAAATGCGTATTTGGTGTCACAGGAGGGAAACTCCTAAGTTACATTATATCATCATGAGGGATCAATGGGGACCCCAGCCAAAAATCCAGGCTGTTCTTGAGATGATCCCACCATCAGATGATTCAGACATTAAGATCGTTTCTCGGAAAGCTTGGTGCAATCCGGAGATTCATTCCAGACTTAAGTTTTGTTGTTCATTCTGATCAACAATTTTTTGAAAGAATGATTGTTGAATTATTTGGACAAAGGAATGCCATGAGGCCCTTCAAGGTAGTTAAACGCTTCTTAATGTCTCCTCCCACGTTAATGCCACCTAGGCCAGATCATCATTTTGATATTATATTCATGAGCTACAGATGTCTCACTAGCCTGTATTTTGGCTCAAGAAGATGAAGATAAATGATAATGTGTGGTCTATTTAACTAGCTGAATGTTGCTTGATTATGAAACACATTATCACACAAGTAGAACGAGAATGCCTTGTCATAGTTTTCGCAACTAAATGCCTAAGACATTACATGTGTAAACCAAGAAAGAAGGGTCATTGTAAAAAATAGACCACTTACGAACTTTCTTCACACAAGGGTCCTTGTCTAAAAAAGCTAGACGCTTTTATAACCTTAATGGGTGAATTAGAATTAAATTTTGTACACAAGAAAGTTTGTTAAGGAGACAAATCATTATAAATTGGTTAGCCGACAACCCGTTAGACGAAGACGATCTAGTAGATCTAGATTTTCCAGATGAATACATATATTACATCGAAACCAAACCTCCCATCTTTGAATGTCCTTGGTATATCTGATATTATTAATTATATCATGGACCATATGTATCCAGAAGATGCTACCACCGATAATAAAGAAGGTGGTTATGAATTATTGTAGATAAATACGTTATTATAGAACAAATTTCTCTATCGTAAGGATTTCGATGGAATGGCTTATAGAGGTGTGTTGACATAGAATAATCCAAGAAGATTCTCTACGAATCCCACAGTGGAATATGTGGCAGCCATTTTGGTGGTCATGCCACCATACCTACAAAATACATCAGATGGGTTATTTCTGGCCCACTCTAGAACATGACGTAATAGAGTTTTGTATGTAGATGCCATAAAATGCCAAAAATTTTCGTATCGAGATTCACGTGCTAGGCACAAGATCTACAACCAATCGCGGACTCCATGGCCCTTTTCTACGTGGGGGCCTAGATTTGATAGGGAAATTCTCTCCCTCATCAATGGATGGCCATAACTTCATAATAATAGCCACCGAATATTTTACCAAATGGGTAGAGGTTATACCTCTTACCACTATACCAGGTGCCGTGATCACCAAGCTCATTTTGAACTAGATCATTTACAGGTACAAGTGTCTCACAAATCATTATCTCGGATAATGAAACTTCCTTTAAGAATGATGAGTTCCATGAGCTATGCAATAAATTTAAAATAAACCATCATACAGCCTCCCTATATTACCCTCAAGCTAACAGGTAGGCTGAAGCAACAAACAAGACGTTGAAAGCTATTCTCCTCGAAACGGTAAAAGAAAAACAAATGGGATTGACATTTAAATTTATATCCGTCCTTGTGGGCCCACCGAACATCAATAAGAACACCAACAAGAGAAACTCCTTTCTCATTGGTATTCAGAGAAGACGTATTTCTCTCCCACTTGAGGTTAAAATACCTAGTCTCCGCATCTCGCTACAAGGGATTCTGGATGAAGAAGCTTATAGAGAAGCATGCCTCTGTCAACTAGAAAGCCTATATGAGGCTAGGTTAAACGTTGAGCGAGTGGCATAGAGTCTATGCTGACTGGTATGTGCCAGAAGTATAAAAAAAAAGGTCTATGAGCGAGAAATATATGAAGGATATCTAGTTCTAAGACTAGATAGCCGGATCAATAAGAAGACTGATGAAGGAAGGAAATTCCGGGCCAAAATGGTTTTGGCCCATATCGAGTAACAAAATACTATGGAAATGGTGCATAACTCTTATGTACATTGGAAGGTGAGGAATTCAACGAAACAGCCCAATTCCTTACATCTTAAATGATTTTATGCATAAGCGACCAACATTATTTGTATAAATATATCTACATTGCATATTCATGTAGTTAGGTTCATTTTGTTCACTCGTTTCGTAAAAATTTTTGTGATGAAGGAACTTATTGTCAAGTAATTCATTACAAAATTTTGATGGTATTGGCATAAGCATTCCAATCATACTTCTTCAATTCTCATAACATCATCACCTATTTCAGAATCATTTCATCAATTAAAAGCTAGATATGACAAAGTCTTAACGGTAGCCATACCAAGGCCTGCATGTTTGTTTTCACTTTTGTTTCTTCCTAGGATAGGTGTCTTACCTATGGTCTGTTCTAGAAGCTTCATGTGTCACATCTATTCGTATATAGATCTCTTTAGAAATAAGAACATACTGACATTTTGCTCAAATAAATAAGTCAAATATAGATAAAAAAAAAAAATATTATTTTTACATATTTCCTTGCCCTACCAACCTTCGGTGATGAGCTTGCGTCTCTTACTAGTGACGTAGGGTTGGGGAAAGGATGGGAATGCCCTTACTCACATGTGCCTTGTCCATGGTGATAAGCCCATGCTTCCTACTTAGTATCATGGGGCAAGGTTGCAGGGGGTTCTCTTGACAGTAAACATTGAAGGTCATAAGCAAATAGTTCAAATAAACCTTTGAAATCTTGAGTCATAAATAAATGAATCAGATGTCTAAAATTCCAAGAGAGTTCAAAACCCTGAAAACCAGATTTTGTCAACCAAGTGGCCATCTACGGATCTAAGTCTAGATAAACTACAAAGCAAGTTGCATTCTAAACTATGGAGTCACTTGAGTAGGGTACGGTTTGTAGTATCCTAATTTGGTTCCACCAACTCTTTGTCTATCTCTCATCATTTCCATTTCAACACACCTGATAGCTTGTGCCCTTTCTAGCTCTCGGTGGCGAGCCCTTGCATCTTACTAGTTGTGTGGAGTTAGGAGTGGGGCAAGTACATCTGCTCATCATACCAGTTTATCATTACATTTTTTTCAAAAAAATATAAAGTACCGGAAAAAATTTCTTATGAAAGCTAAAGTTCAAGATCACATTATATCTGCATTATCATATATCAGCATCACGCAATACAAAAAGAAAAGAAAGAAAGCATTTGTGTCATTTGTTCTCCATTTGCATACATTCTGAAAAGCATATAAAAACAACATTATAATATACAAGTGGAAATGAATCACACAATCCTAGACACCAAGAGTTTGATCCAAAAAGAAGTATTTATATATATATATATATATATATATATATATATATATATATATATATAATCAAGTTTTATGTACAATGCCATCATGCACTAGCCATGGTCAAAACGCTCAATGAGCACTGGGAAATACAAAATAATCATATAAACAATATAGCAAGATTCAACTACAAAAAGAGACTAAGTGGCCTCTCAACCCCTATGAGATCCCTCTGAAGGCGCATGACCACGTCTAGGACTCCGGCTACGCCTGGCGCTCTGAATACACTGAGGGCTCAACAATCCCGAGCAATAGCTGTAGTCTCGCTATGAGAGTGACTCCTCATCAAACGCTTTGTTAGTCCTATACCCGGCTTACTTGGTATGGAGGGAAGTCACCATCTTGGCCACATGCCAAACAGGGGCAAAGACATCACTATGCCTACCAGCTGCTGAAGGCTCCCCTGCATCCATGGATAGCTCGACGCATGAGTCTTCTCCATGGGAAGCATCAGGGTATCAGTGCATACTCTGGTGAATCAGGTCTCTGACCACTCATCAACAGTCTCTACAAGCAAAGGAGAAAAGAATATTAGAAAATGATCAAAAAGATAAAACCAAGGATGAACAAAAAGAGAGGTAGCAACTAAAGAAATCCTAGCTAAAAACAAATATTAAAAGAAGGGTGACAACTCACTCGGATCTTTGGGCCTCCAAGAGCGATCCCCAGGATCAATGCCTACCACAGATGCTGCTGTTGATTGATGTCCTCCTCCTGTGTCTGGGGCAACATAGCATCCTACTACGGACTCATCCTCTCTGCCTAGGTCCTGAGAGGGCAACTCCTCTAAAACTAGAGTCACCATCTCCTCACTCTGCTCTACCCTCTCGGCCTGTAAGATCTCCTTGAGTGTCATGTCACTCGGGATCGCTATCCTCCTCTCCACACCGATTTGCTGACCTCCATGTCCTCGGTCCTCCTCCTCCATCTCTCCCCCTATGAACTCCTTAGACTCGAGAGTCTATATCAATGGGGTCATTGACTGTTGTGGGCAGGGCTTGGCGGTGATCCGAAGTAATAGGTTCTTGAGGAGCACAGGCTCTTCCTCGAGCGCGTATGACCCTCCTGGCTGCAATAGGGATGCCAAGGAGTAACAACAGTCCAACCCCAGCCTCTAAGACCTCCCCTAGCCTCCCGAACTGATCTGAACACTGGGCACCACTGGAGGAAGCATATCAACGTAGGCAAGGCCAAACTGCTGAGGCACTCGATCAAAGGGGTGTGTCTCCACCTTCCTCGTCCTGTCCACAAGTTGCCCTGTAGTAGAGCAAGGAATCAAAGTGAGAGTCTCCTCGACCCCACAACCCTTGCATGGCCTGATAAGGTGTGGCCTCCATATCATCAGTAGTTAGGGAAGCAACTAGTTGGTGGGGTGCTCTAAGCACCGACATCTCTGTCCATCTAGCTATCCTCATGGCTCTGGGATCCGCCACCTCTACGCCTCTCCCATAAGGGATGATATGCTCATAGACCCAGCTCATAACCAGGGGCGGATGGCTCAAAGACTGTCCTTGTAAGTGAACCACCCTGTACAAATTGTGATGGGTGGTCCAAATTATATCGGCTCCCCAGGGCATAAATCCGGCCATGTGCCTCAATCTGTGCAATAATAGGGGACCAACAGTACAATAAGGTATCCCCTTCCTTGTCCCCGATTAATCTTGAGGCAAAGATCCCCATAATAGCCTGACGAATCAAAGGGATAGGCAAGCTAGGAATGGAACAGACCCTCACTCCCTTCTGTCGAACCAACGTGGAGACAACTGTGTCTCCCATATATGTAGTCCATTGAGCTATCTGAGCCCATGACCCCCCTGTCTCAAGTGTAAGTCGTCTCCCGATGATCGAGACTCCCAAGATGTGGTAGACATCCTCCAGGGTGATATTCCATTCACCCCTGACTCCTGGAAATTGGAAAGTGTTCCGATCAACATCACAATATGAAAATAGGTCACAAAGTATGTGACTAGAAGGTGCGACATGAGGAACCCGTGATATACGTAATATGTCAACCCTCTGAAGAGTATCTTGCTCGGCATGAGAAAGTGCATCCAACACTACTGGAAGCTATTCACACTCTCACTCTCGGCTCCATCTGATATATTCCTCCTTCTTCTGCATACACCCAAAGAAACACGCAAAAAGGAGTAAGTATCAAAATTGCATTGGAAAAATCATTAAAGCATATGAGAATACTAAAAATGTAAAAATGGGTTCAAAACAATGTTATTTTGGCGTTCTGTAAAGGACCGCCACCTTGAGCAGGGTGGCGGTTCCGTAACCACCGCCTTATAGGGCAGCGGTCCTGTAACTACCGCCCTGCTCAGGGTAGGTGGTCATGTCCTGCATTTCCAAACGAGTCACGTGCCCTAGAAAATGCTCAAAAACGCAAAAAAAAATGACCATTTTGACTAAAACAAAGCCTACCCATTAGGCGCCCCCCCTAAGAGACCCTATTAACACTAACATTTTCAAAAATTACCCCCCCACAAAAAATATTTCATCATTTTAACATGTTAGGTATAAAAACGGTAAATCGAGAAGAACTAACCTGAGATCTCACAGGTCGATGTTTCGCTAGCGGAGGCATGATCACTATCTCGTCATGAATATTTTGACTATACTCTCATCAAAAACCATCACCGTGGGTCCTAGAGCTCAAAATCAATCAAATCGACACGCGCAAATGAATAGGAAAATGGGCCCGTTTTTATATATATAGCATCTTGACTCATTTTGAATGCCCTTTTCACAGGTTTTGGAGCGCCGACGGAGGTAAGTTCTTATCCCCGCGCAAATGGTAAGTCCTCATTTCATATTATTGTTGTATTTATTTTTTGATTTATTTTGTCTATCTACACTTGAGTCCTCTTTTCATTTTATAGGTAGCGGGAATTTTGGATGGCATCATTTCGACACACGGACATGTCAGGTATAATTTTTAACTTCCCATTTCGGGACCACCATACTCAGACCCATCGTTTTACGCCTATTCATGGCTAAAATGCTTCTCTGAGGGGGCAATATGTACATACCCAAAATTATAGGGTACAGTACGCACTGGAACGATGTTACACATGCCCCAATGATGATACAGGTCTCCTCGCAAGGTGTTCGGGATCCAGAAAATCTCTCCAAGTGTACATTAACATCCCGCATGCCCCGCTTAGCCTCCGCATGCTTTGTTTTTCTCTTTCCCCCTCTTTCCCTTTGCTTTTTGGTCTTCAGTGATGAAACCACCGCCCTACCTAGGCAGCAGTCTCGTGACCGCCTCCTAGACAAGGCAGCGGTCCTGAAACTGCCACCTTGCTCAGGGCAGTGGTCCTTCACACATTTTCTAAAATGCTTCTTTAATCATGACTTGCGTAAATTTTCAACTTTTACCAACTTTATCATCCATTTTTCTTGTATTTATGATTTTGGTTCCCTATAATAGTGTTTCTCCATTGTTTATTGTAAAAGAGTTCAATTTGGATTTCACCTTTGGGTGAATGGGAATTCTATAAATAGCTGGTTTGTCTTAAAGCAAATGGCCCCTCAAAAAAACTGTGCCCCTCATCCTCTCATTTAAAAATTTAGTCTTTCAGTTCTTTCTTAGGAATTGTATTAGTTTTATTTGTTGCATGCATAGTTAGTGTTGTTTTGTTGTTTAGAAGCCATGTGATCTTCTTGTGCTAGTGTTGTTACTGTTTCATACAATCAATTCAAGTAGGATAGTTTCATTTTCAGTCTGAAGCCATTAGAGTTGTAGGTTTTTTTCGTCAAGAAGGATAGTTTCAGGTTCTGGATGTTTTGTGTTGTATGACTCGCAGTAAATCCCACTAGGAATTACATAAGCCAAGCTCTATTCTCTTGCGTTGTCCCTCTCCTACTCGCATTATATTCAATCTACATCCAAGGCTGCCATTGTTCCAATAACTACTCATGTTGATGCTAGCATTACACACTTTCCTGGATTCACATGAGCACAAAGGAACGAGGAGACCACACTGAGGGGAAAAAGCCACACACAATCAGATTTTCCACTGTTCTAAAAAATCCAGGTTCAAGCTTTCAAAGTTCTAGTTAAAATATACCAAATAGAGTAGTGAATCATTTAATTTCAGTTAATCTCATTGTCGATATCGCCGGAGGAAGCTGGGGGGATTGATAGTTTCTAAGAAACTATGATTCATTCCTCACTTCTGAGGTAGGATCAAGATTCTTTCAATTAAATTAGATCAGTTATTTAATTATTTAGAATAGATTCACAATTGCACAGACAAGTAGCTATACTCTGCTACCTTGTTTGTTTTTAATTTTGTTATTAGATTAATTGTCATTTTCTAGATATATTAAATAGTTGTTATCTTAATTCTATTAAATATTCTGTCAAAAATACAAAAATAGAGAATTTATATAGGTTGTATATATACCTTGCATAATTAGTTTACTTTGCTTTATTTAGATTTATATTATTTCTTTTGTATGACAATGACGAAACCTAGGGAGCCCAGAGAATACGTATTCGAGCCAATCATGCCTCAACCCAATCTTTTTACAGCAATAACTGACATAGACCAGGATCTCATAATTCAAGTCTTCCAAACAACAACAGACCTACGATAAATCAGCCCCCAATTAAGAGGATTAAACATAGAAGACGACAAAGCACATATGTTTTGAACAAACCAGCCAAACTACAGATTTCCCTAATAGATATCCGCATGACTATAGAAGGGCTTGAAAGAGAGAAAACATTCGGTTGCGATGCTTTGGTCCCACTAGCCAGACGCAGGAGATATCCTCATTGACATAGACACTGGCTTAAGAATTCAAGTTGTCAGAATGACTGTAAGGTACTCTGAGAAGATTGCACAACTTTTAGTTCTAAATATAGAGGTCGAAAAGGCATACAACTACTGGATATTAGGGATTAGGGATTAATTCTACACATGACCATAGGAGGTCTGTCATCACCAATCCGGAACTATGATAATTCTTCACCAGGAACTCCTTGTGCTATGATTATTTACTAATGCACATCCTTTAGTTTGGTGGATGTAATCTGGAAACAAAACAAAAACATAACACAAGAATACCATCGACTATGATAAGACAGAATGATGAAAAATCTGAAATATCAAAATAAATTATAATATTAACATGAAACTGTTACAATCTCACCCATGAGGTACTTCAAGTGTTATTGAGTTCACTTGCCTTTCACCCAAGACTATGGGAGAAACTTTACAATTACACCTCTTAATGGCTTCTTCAACACACCTTTAAACTGATGGCTTCCTTCGCACACTTCCTACAATATTTCTCACTACTTCCTTCTATGCTAAATGAGGGGGGGTGGCATCTCTATTTATAGAACTTCCAGGCTTATCCATCTTATCTCTAAGATAGGATAAGAAATCCACTCTGACGAATCATATTCCATACCTTAACTCTTATCTGTACATGTAAGCTTATCTGTTAAGATAAGATAAACCTTATCATTTTACATGGGTTCCACATTTTTAGACTTTTTACAAATAAAATACACAAAATATTTATGACCTCACTCCTTGTCTTTATTACCAATATAATATTTCTAATTCCTAATCATGTAGACCCTACTTCTCTAATTACCCAAACTTTGACATTTTAACATTACCAGACCACTTACGACAAATATTTACTTTTTACAACATTCTTATTATACTTTGACTGTTACCGTACTCCACATTATTGGCGGCACCGTACTGACGGCGCCGTTATCTTCTATCAGATGCTACTACTAATTATACTTAACAACATCCTATTCCTAATACATACATTAATGAAATAGAAATTATGGAGGAAAATTTTAGTGTCAACATCTTCCCCCTTCCTCGCTTATACTCCGTCCTCGGAGTAGACTCTTCTGGTGCTTGGAAAATATTCAACTTGTCGTGGTTGACCCATTTCATAATGGGAGTGCCATCCAATTCCTCCAATCGGTACGTACCATTTTCATGCACAGCTGCTATTTTGTAGGGCTCCATCCATTTTGGAAGAAATTTTCTCTGTCTTCTTTTTTTGTATCTGGAATCATATACTAGAACTAAGTCATTCACATGAAATAGATACCACCGGATCTTTTGATCAAAGTATTCCTTCTGCTTCATTTTCTTCTTATGGCTTGTATCCTTTGACATTTCTCTCATTTCCTCCAGCAAATGAAGATGTACCAACCTTTCTTTTACTGAATCACTTTCATCCATCCTTTCATTTTTCATAACTCTCACAGTGGGAATATCAAACTCAATAGGAAGAACTGGATCAATGTCATAGGCCAACTGAAATGGGGAGTATCCTGTTGCTGACTTTGATGTTTCCCTATATGCCCACAATGCTGCATGAATCCTTTTATCCCATTTATGTACCTGCAAGGCTGCATCTTTTGCTAGAATTTGACACAACAAAAAATTTGTTTATTCCACCTGTCCATTTGTGCTTGGCTTGTATGTTGTTTGCCTTCCTGTGCTTAATAGAAAACTTATTGACTAGGGCTTCTACCACCTCATTAATGAAGTGACTTCCTTGATCTGTTACAATTTTTAATGGGCAACCAAATCTGGTGACAATGCGTTCATACATGAACCTTGCCACTTCATCCATGGAAGTTGATTTCAATGGCCTAGCTTCAACCCACTTGGTTAAGTAATTTGTGGCAACTACAATATACTTATTTTGGCGTGATGTAGTTGGAAGTGGACCTACAATGTCTATTCCCCACTTTTCAAAGGGACCAAGGGGAAGAATAGGACATAATGGAGCTGATGAATTCTTACGATTACCATGTGTTTGACAAATATCACATGTCTTACAATAATTATAACAATCTTTAAAAAGAGTGGGCCAGTGATAACCTCCATCCAAGATTCCTTCTTGCTGTAAGTTGTCCAAAGAAGTGCCCTCCACATGTACCATTGTGGAATTCTTCTAGCAGTTCCTTCCCTTGATCACGTCCAACTGCCCTCTTGTACTTTCCATCAGGTCCTATTCGAAATAATACTCCATGTAGAATAGAATATAGACGACTGGCTTGAGTAATCTTTCTCTTAGTCTTTGCATTGGCACCATCAGGAAACTTGAATTCATTCAAATAATTCTAAATATCTATGTATTCACTAGGGATTGTGTCAAGGGATAACAATGATGCATCGGGGAAATCATCATCATCACAAGATGATCCTAAACCATCATAGGCTCGATGGAGTGCATCTGTATTGACATGCTTCTTTCCTGGCCTATCTATAATATCAAATTCAAACTCTTGTAGCAAAATTATCCATCTTGCTATCCTCCCTGATGGGTTAGGCTTATTTACAATATATTTTAGAGCCTGATGATCTGTTACAACTAGAAATTTTTTACCCTAGCAAGTAATTTCTAAACTTCTTTACAACAAAAATGATAGCCAGAGCCTCTTTTTCAGTTACATTATAATTTACCTCAGCACTGCTCATTTGTCTTCTCCCAAAGTAAATTGGATGTTCATTCCCATTTTCATCCTTTTGGCTCAAAGTACTTCCTAGTGCTGCATCTGAGGCATCAGTGTACACAATGAATGGCTTCCTCCAATTTGGGTTCTTCAAAACAGGTGAAGACACCAAGGCTTCCTTCAATTGTCCAAAAGCTTAATGCGCTTTATTTCCTGGTTCATAAGTAGCATCCTTCTTCAAGAACTGGGTTAGTGGCTGTGCAATCTTTGAGAAATTCTTGATGAACCTTCTATAGTAACCCACATGGCCTAAAAATGATCTCAACTTACTTCTATTAAGAGGAAATGGTAAATCTTTGATTTTTGAAACTTTATTAGGATCAGTACCAATACCATCTCTGGATACAACATGCCCTAACAAAACACCTTTAGAACATCCAAAGACACACTTTGTAGGGTTTAGTGAGGCTTTTGCTTCATCTAACCTTTGAAATGTTGTCTCCATTTGGTGCAGGTGGTCCAACTTGCTCCCATAGATGCAAAAATCATCCAGAAATACTCTGATGAAGGTCCTAATGTAGGGTTCGAACACCCTATTCATCAAATGTTGGAATGTTGCTGGAGCATTACACAACCCAAAAGGCATAACTCTATAAGAAAACGTTCCCAAAGGAGTGGTGAACGTGGTCTTCAGCTGATCTTTCTCCGCTATACGGACTTGGTTGTATCCACTATATCCATCAGCAAAACTATAACACTCCTGGCTAGCTACTTTGTCCAAGATATGATCTGAGAATGGAAGAGGGTAATGATCCTTCTTTGTTGCCTTATTGAGCTTCCTATAATCAACACAAATGCGTAGCTTCCCATTCTTTTTTATTGAGATCACAATGGGAGAAACCCATTCTGAATTCTACACAGCAAATATGAATCCTGCATCAAGCAACTTATCTATTTCTTCTTTTACAGTCTTGGAAAAATTACGATTCATTCTATATGGCATTTGCTTTATAGGCTTAGCACCATCTACCAGCTCAATAGAATGTTCTACCCAACTTACTTGACAGAATTCCTTGTAATCAAAAGTGAACATGTGTATGTGCCTTCGAAAGAGCTGGAGGTAGGATTCCTTCTCACTCTCCATCACAGCATCACCAATATTTATTTGTTGGAGACGATCATCAACTTCTTCTTCAGATAATTTTATGGGGTCATGAGTCGGTGTGACTGGAAGGATATCCATGACTGAAACATCCACCTCGCTTTCTTCATCTTTCAGTGTCCACTTCACAGGTACTAGAGTAATCAGAGGATGTCCAATCATCAGTTTCATCACTTGAATCCACATGTTCTGCCTTATGATGTCGAGGGATCACGTTTATCTTCACCCTCTCTCTACCACATCCAAGTGTCATGAATCCTTCATTCCAGTAGTTTCTTGCATGAATTCTCCTTAGCCATGGTCTTCCCAACAACATTGGGTATGCAACAGTACCATTTTTCATCACTTGAAATTCTACCAAACATACAACACCCATAACAGATATTGCCACATTTGAAACTACACCTTCTGGTTTAGTTTTTCCCTTATTTAATGACCTTAACATAAGTGTTGAAGGGCGATCAATTTTTAAACCCAACATATTCATTACAGACTCAGTCATTACATTAACTGCAGCACCTCCATCAACTAAGACATCATGAATTGAAATACCATTATATAATACCTCAGCTTGTGGAGTATAGGGATCTGCCTCTGCCTCCAAAACAGGGACCTCAACCTCCTTCCTTCGTCGAGCATTGAGTCCACTTCGCAACTCCTGCCTCTTCTCAGAATACATAGCCAAGAGTTTACCATATGTAATATTTGTATGCCTTTTGGATAGATCTTCCAGGATGGAGTATGGTCCTTGCCCCTGTGAAATCAGAAAATCCTGCACACCCAACTTTCTTCTCCTATGTTTCTTACTAGTTTCTTCTTTCATCTTCTTAGGATCATTTCCATCTTGATTATCTTTTTCTTTCTTTCTTTTTGTTACAAACACATCTACTTCATTATTTTTGCTCTTATCTACTACATCAAAAGAATTCACAGGTGATTTTCCTTTATCATTATCTCCTTTACCAAATGTAGAAGCTCTATCTAGACAATTATACTTATAATGACCCTTTTTATAACAACCATAACATACAACTTCGGAAATATTTATTTTTGGACCTCTATCTCCTCCCTGAGAACTAAATTCCTTTCCTTGAAGGAGATTAATAGTTAACTGACCCATCTTTTTGAGCAGATCTTCATACTCAGTAGATGTACTAGGAGAAATATTTGTGCTCACCGAGAGTGGTTGTGGATTCTAGAGCTAAAGGTGCTGGTGTAGGCTCTACTTTAGCAATAATTTCTTTGGGCTCCTCTTCCATGCTTTCTTCTTGCCTTCTTGCAATCTCCTTTGCTTGTTCAATGGTAGCTAGGTGGTCATACTTCAATCATTGTCTGATCTCTGGCTTCATCCCAAGAATGAAGTGCTTACAGAGGAGATTATCCATGCCATTCATCAACCCATCCGCTAATCCTTCCTTTCGGATCTGGGCATCGAGCTTCCTCGTTAGCTCTAGAAAACGAGCATGATAATCCCTTATCTTCTCCTTCTCTCCTTGGGATAGCTTTGTGATCTCTATCATGAGATCTGCATATTTCTGTTGTTCACTAAATTCTTCAAGAAAACTTTCAGTTAATAAATCCCATGAATTTTTCACATTATCACCTAGTGTTTCAAACCACCTAAGTGCTGAACCATCCAAAAAGGTAGGAAAAAATTCAGTCCATTGTTCCCTTCTTATAAGGCCATTACAAATACAAGATCACTTAAACTCTTGAATGAAAGAAGAAGCATCTTCATTAGATTAAGCTGAAAAAATAGGAATCTTTCCCATTTTCAAAAGTAACCACCGTGAAATACCAACCCACAAGTATAATTAACAAGACTTATGTGCACAAATAATTGGAATCACTATACTAGAAAGTGACTTTAGACCTTTCTACAGTAAAATAGAAATGACCACGGTAAACTATGGTAAAACTTGACTTACTGCGGTAAAAACTGACTTTACTGTGGTAAACACTATTCACTGTAAAAAGTGAAGTTACTGTGGTAAATACTATACACGGTAAAAAGTGACTTTACTGTGATAAATACTATTCACAGCAAAAATGACTTTATCATGGTAACTACTATTCACGGTAAAAATGACTTTACCATGGTAACTACTATGCACAGTAAAAACAAGGTTACCCTCCAATTGATTTTTGACTAAGTGGGAATATCTCTCCAGAAAATCCACCAACAAGGAATGGTCCCGAAAACGGAACCAAAATGTCATCACCAATCCGGCACTATGATAATTCTTCACCGGGAACTCCTCGTGCTATGATTATTTACTAATGCACAGCCTTTAGTTTGGTGGATGTAATCTGGAAACAAAACAACAACATAACACAAGAATACCATCGACTATGATAAGACAGAATGATGAAAAATCTGAAATATCAAAATAAATTATAATATTAACATGAAATTGTTACAATCTCACCCATGAGGTACTTCAAGTGTTATTGACTTCACTTGCCTTCCACCAATACTATGGGAGAAACTTTACAATTACACCTCTTAATGGCTTCTTCAACACACCTTTAAACTGATGGCTTCCTTTACACACTTCATATAATATTTCTCACTACTTCCTTCTATGATAAATGAGGGGGGTGGCCTCTTTATTTATAGAACTTCCAGTCTTATCCATCTTATCTCTAAGATAGGATAAGAAATCCACTCTGACGAATCATATTCCATACCTTAACTCTTATCTATACATGTAAGCTTATCTGTTAAGATAAGATAAACCTTATCATTTTACATGGGTTCCACATTTTTAGACTTTTTACAAATAAAATACACAAAATATTTATGACCTCACTCCTTGTCTTTATTACCAATACAATATTTCTAATTCCTAATCATGTAGACCCTACTTCTCTAATTACCCAAACTTTGACATTTTAACATTACCAGACCACTTATGACAAATATTTACTTTTTACAACATTCCTATTGTACTTTGACTATTACCGTACTCCACATTATTGGCGGCACCGTACTGACGGCACCGTTATCTTCTATCAGACGCTACTACTAATTATACTTAACAACATCCTATTCCTAATACATACATTAATGAAATAGAAATTATGGAGGAAAATTTTAGTGTCGACAAGTCCACAATGACCATGAACTTACGGTTGTGATCCACAGATCACACAACCCAACGAGCCCACAGGTCAATCAGACATTGATGTTGGTTTACGCACATTAGTATTTAGGTCCTCTCCACTTCCACCAATCATTATCACACAACTATCCTCACTAGACGTATCAGCTAATCAAGCTAAGGATTTTTAGACTAGACCACAGAATCACCCATAGAATCCACCATATATCTACCTTCCATTTCCATGACCTTATTAGGAGATATATAAAAAGCACCCACAGGTTATCTTCCACGTATCTGACAACCTACAGATTGAATCACGCCAGAGCTCGATATTGATTGGAACCTTCGATCAGTCATCCTCGCCAACCGATCTATCACACCGATTCAAGTTAGGATGGCCTTCTTTGCCTTAGATTCATAGATTCCATTAGTGTGTGTCGAAGACATAAGATTTCCTAACTAGTTTATCTTTTCCCCCACGTATATTCCATCCCCACCGGATGTCTCAACATGACCTCGAGAGGTCGGGTGTGAGGAAGAGTTGCTTTTAGATTCCTATGCTTGCTTGTCACTTTTCCATCGTACAGTAACTCTAGGGCCATTTTTTATGATAAAGTGATGGAGAAAAGATTCTTCCATCTCATTATAAGTGCTAATAGATCTAAATTTTAGGTGAGTATACCATTGTAAAGTTTCATCAGTAAGGCTATGTCGAAATGCTTTAAATAATAATTGATCATTAGAATATGAAGTCATAGCGATATGATAATGTTTGAGATGTAAGTAGGGGTTTTCAGTACCATGAAAACATGAAAATGTAGGCATGATAAAATACTTAGGAAATTTCTAGTTATGAATCTTCTTAGGGATAAGGTTTCCATGAAATGAATTTTTATCAATGGGAGCATAATAGGGTTTTCTCTCTAATATGATTTATTGAACCTAATATTGTAAGTGACCCATCACATGCATGAAAGACAAGATATATTGTGAAGGAAAAGTATAGGATGACAGTAATGTGTTAAGCGGTTGTAATTTGCCATTAAGAGTAATCATAGGGATATCAAAAGGAGACAAAGGAGATTTCGATGCTAAGGGAACACTAAGAGTAGGTGCCACAGAAGCTATAGGTGATGAAGGACATGGAATTTCCATATAAGAGATAGGACTAGCATCAGAAACATCCCTAGGAGATGGAGTGTCAAATGGAGATATAACGATATGAGGTGAAGAGCTAATAGATGGAGATGAAGTGATAGGATGGGATGAACTGATAGACAGAGATGAGTCATGCATAGGAGTAGATACACCCTTAGAAGAGGATGAAAATGGAGTAAGAGATTCACACTGAGCTTTACGTAAAGTAGTAGACTCATGACTATCAATTGTTTTGTCAAAAGTAGAGAGAGACTTAGATATGAAAATGTCATCAATTGGATCATCAACATAATATTATTGAGCATGTGAACGAGTATGTGTTGGATCATGAGAAGCGTTATCATAAATAGGAGAAGTGTGAAATGAAGCTATAATAGTAGTCTAACTAGAAGGAGAATCAATATGGGAAAGTGCACAAATATGGGGGCAAAAAAGAGGAAACAAATCCATTTTTTGGCCATTTTGGCCATAACGTGTTCACGTTATGGCTTAGACGCGTTATAACACGACAGAGAAAAAATCAGGGTCGTGTTATAACATGAACGCATTATGGTTTGGTAATTGCAAACCATAACGTGCTCACATTATATTGCATTCTCATTATAACGCGCTTGTGTTTCAATATGTTATTTTGTATATGTGTTTGTGGCATGCTTCTATTGACTAAAATAAATGTTTCAATATAAGAAATAATAAAATATAATTTAAATTTATTTTAGTAAATATAAAATGTTAGGTTCACTATGCACCTTATGCAACTAGTCTCACAACTCCAACTATCACAGTTTAGAAGATATTTTTTCAGATTCTAATCTCATCAGTACATAGGTATTTTTCAGGATTTCAGCATTTAGCCTTCAAGATTTTTGGGGCCTTTTCGATTGGTTATTGACATTGGTAGGAGTTTTAAATGTGTCAAAAATATATATTCATAAGAACCTATTCTTCCTTGAAAGTGTCTTTCTTGTCTCGGTAATGATGTCTCCCTGTATCCAAGGATGGAGGACTATTGGGGTCTATGGTAAGATTGGACATTCAGGAATCAGTAAATGTCTGAATCAGAATGTCATTGTATCTGGAGAAACATTTTCAAACATGGGAGTAGTGTCTCTTGGAAAACAAAAATGAACCTAATAAATCCTCTCAAATTGCTAGCTTAGACAAGCATTATACATATCAAGCTATGTTCTTCGAATGAAATCTTTGTTCCCGACAACTTACAACTGAAAGAATTATTCAAAATATCATTAAAAATGATCAAATTTACTTGGTATCCTAATATGTCAGACCCAAAAATAAAACTGGACTTGTTATTCTCAATTTAGCGTTTAGGGTTTAGCATTTAGGGATCACGGTTCATGGTTCAGGGTTTAGGGCCTAAGGCTCAAGTTTTAGGGTTCAGTGCTTAGGGTTTAGGGTTTAGGGTTTACCAATGAATGGAAGGTCACTTAGTCGTAGGCTAATTGACTCTTATTAAGAACTAAACAAGAAATATTTACTATGCGATTGATAAGTCCTTTATTTTCTTAGTAATACCCCTATTGTTATCCTTATTTTAAACAAGCAGACTCAATAATGGTTCTGGAGATGAGACTATGAAATATGGTCCTAATATTGTCATGCCCTACTAGTCGAGTAGTCGGAAGCTATATTAGTCTATTTGATACTTAGTACTAATTACCAATGAAATCTAATTCTCCAACGTTCATTTGATTTACTCATTTTCCACATCATACTGAATAACCAATTTGATTAGGGGAGTTACCCTCTTCAACGGACATTACATCGAATATGAATATGATCCTTGAAGAGGGGAGCTGCACCTGGAGAGGTATTGTCTGATCCTGTAATCCTAATCCCTAAGCCGTAATCCATAAATGCCCTAAATTCTAAACCCTGAACCCCAAAACCTAAACCCTAAATCCTAAACCCTATTTTAATCACCTTGAACCCTCAAACCTCTAAGCCATAAACCCTAAACCCTAAACCCTAAAACCTAAAATATAAATCCCAAAACCTATAACCCTGTAAACCATAAACCTTAAAACTTAAACCCTAAGCCATCAACCCTAAACCCTAAACCCTAAGCCTTAAACCTTGAGCCCTAAACCCTAACCCCTAATCACTAAACCCTTAGCCTTAAACCCTAAACCCTAAATCTTGTGCCCTAAACCCTTAACCCTAAATAATAAACCTTAAACCCTGAGCTTGAAATGCTAAAGACTTAAACCCTAAACCCTAAACTGTAAACCCTAAATCCTAAACCCTAGACTGTAAACCCTCATCCATAAACCCTAAACCCTGAACTCTAAACCATGATCCCTAAACCCTGAGCCCTAATACCTAAGCCATAAACCCTAAAGCCATAAACCCTGAGCCTTACTACCCTAAACCCTAAACCACTGAGTCCTAAACCCTAAACCCTAGAGCCCTAAACGCTAAACCCTTAGCCCTAAGCCCTAAACAATATTCTTAAATCTTCCTTAAATTGGCTCCAACACTTCCAAGATTCTCTGACATCACCTTCAGATGCTTAATATATTTCTTGAGCTATCCTAGAGGGTGTATTGATTTAGCTCAAAACTATTATAGTCTTAGGGTTTAGGCCTCCATGTTCAGGTTTTAGGGTTTATTATTTAGGATTTTGGGTTTAGGATTTAGTGTTCAGGGTTTACCGTTTAGACTCATCAGATCATCATGATCTAGGATCTTAGGCCCTAGGGCTTAGGTTTATGGGTTGAATGTTTAACAATTAGGGTTTAGGGTTTAATATTAAAAACTCAGGGTTTAGTGTTTAGTGTTTAGGTTTTAGGCTTTAGTGTTCATGTTTTAGGGTTTAGGCTCAGGGTTAAGGGTTGATGGTTTAGGGTTTAGGGTTTAGGGATCATAGTTAAGGGTTGATTTTTTTAGGGTTCAATGTTTAGGGTTTAATTTTATTGTTTATGATTTAGGGCTTAGGGTTTAAAGTTCATGTTTGAAGTTTCATCACTCATTGACACAATATGGGGTGTTAGAAAGGTGCTTTCAACTCACAAAGATTGGCATCATCCTCATGAGATCCTTACCCATGGTACATAATAGTCTATTTATGGTACTACCAATTCCCAGAGGTATTTATCATCATTTAAAAATATTAACCTATCATGATGTGGTGATCATATCTTAAGTACTTACAAATTTAGGGTCCTTTTTGTCTGGATCCGAAAGGGGTGGCTACATTATCTTGAAATTATTCAAGAAAACTTCAATTCATAGAGAAAAACATATCTTTCTAGTGCCTCTTTAGTTTCCTCATAACTCCTTACGGAATTCCCAAAATCATTCGAAGAAGTCAAATGCTACCATTTGAGTCTTTGTTCCCTACACCTAGAAGATTCATTATTGAGAAGTTTTCCCTTTAATGAGTAAACCTTTCCCGACACATTCCTAAACACTCTTACAAATTATCAATAACCAATCCAAAAGGCCCTAAAACCTAAACAATGCACTATATTCTTTCACAAAACATATATCTATTGTATAATTTAAACCCTAAAATCTTGAAGGCTAAATGTTGAAATCTTGAAAAATACGTATGTACTGACCAAGATTAGAATTTGAAAAAACCATCTTCTAAACCGTGACAGATGGAATTGTGAGACTAGTTTTATAAGGTGCAGAGTGACCCTAACATTTTATATTTACAAAAATAAATTTAAAGTATATGAAATACAAAAATATAAATAATAAAAATAAAAAGTTATACTTAGACATTTATTTTAGTCCATAGAACACATGCCACAACCACATGCACCACATAACACATTGAAATGCTGTGCATGTTATAACATGCTCGCATTATAACACGCTCATGTTTCATCTTTTTTGGGTTTGAAATTCCCAATCCATAGGCTTGGATTTTCCTCGGATTTCCAAACCAAAGGCTTGGACTATTTCTATGTGATTAAAACCGTGTTTGACAGAAAAACATCAAAATTTCACGTGTTCACCCTAAAAACTCATGCATTATAACATAATATTCAAAAATAAATTATACTATGATGTCGAGCTCGGTTTTACCTTGATGACGATATCATTATTTCTGAAATCCAATTATTTTAAGGGTTTCATCCATAATTTCTTTTACCAGTGCCTTGTTTTCTTGCAAAAAACATATGCATACGTTTTGGTGCATAATTTATGATTTTTTCATCCATTTTTTTTTAAAACATGGGTTGTTTTTTCTAAACTTCATTCTACACGCACTCAAAAAAATAAAACAAAAAAATGACTTTTTTTCTCAAATTTATGGGGGGCGAACACACAAATATTTCATTTTTGGGATATGTACACTTTGAAAATTAATAAAATATTATATATTCATCCAAAAATTATGAAAAATTAGTGGGACCTTGTACATGCTCTTAGCTCACTTTCTACAGAAGGGATTTGAAAATATAATTTATAGAACTCAAAAAATGGGGGGGTGACGCACACAATAGGTAAGTATCTTTTTTGATACAAAAATAGACATAATTTTTGTGCGTACTGCATTTGACCCTCTTAATCTCAACCATTTTAAAAAAAATAGTAGTTTAGAAACTAGATTCTCAAGATCTGTGGTACTTATAATACTTATCACTTTGTCAAATTTTGAGCATAGGCATGCCAAATTATTCGATGAAGTTCAAGTTTTTCTGATTTTAGGAAAAAGGTGTCCCTTCTATTTACCCCCTTTTAGCCCCCCATTTCCATGTTTCTTACCCAAATATCTGTTAATGTCTGAAATCTGTCTGTTACATGTTTGCAAGCACTACTTCTCCATATCATTACGGTGTTACCCCTTGTCTGTTATTAAAAAACACATTTTAACTGTTGCACATACCAGTAACATAAAAAAAATTAATAGTCAACCAATGTTTGCATATCCACTGATTATGTAAATATAAGTTATCTTTTTCCTTATGTATTAAAGTTATCAATCCTTGGTATTTTTTACCCTGTAATAAAAAAATAAAATAAAAAGTTATCAATCCTTCCCTGCCCATTAGATGTAGACACATGTCAAAATTCCGGCTAGCCTCCCTAAGTTTCAAAGTGCCTTCCCCAGACTCCAAGCCCGCAGAATGAACCGATTCAATAAATGCGGTTGGCCCTCTTTTGGGGCTGCATGTTTCCTATCATTGATGTCGCATGCACCCCCAAAGAGGGGGGCATCATTTGGGGCTTTACATGCTAACACAGAGATTCTACACCATTTCATTTCAGTTATATATAGCGAGTGGGTTCAGACTAGTCTACGAACCCCATACACAGCGGCTTTTACAAGAAATGGTGTCCTTAGCATTTTTAGGAAGCAATTACATGCTTAGAGGTTACAGTGGGTGTTCCTCCCTACACTACTTTTCCCAGTGGCGTCGGATCGCCCAAAAAACTAGGATAATACAAAGATCTCTACACATGTTCAGGGAAGCAGTTAGAGCTTGGAGGACACAGAGAATTTCCTCCCTACACTTCTTCAGCCTATGTTGTGAGATTACTCAAAAAACTCGTAGTACAGGATATCCTTCTACACTTTCTCTCTTAACATGGATCAGGTACACATGTTCCATTTACATTTGCATACTTTACATATACATACACATGCGTCTTTTACATACCATTTTTACACTTACATACATACATATTTGACTACTTGATCATTTTCTCCTTACAAGTCCGGTTGTATGAGAAATAAGCAGTCAAATGGGGGCAATAACAACAATGACGAATGACAAAAATACTATTTGGTAGCACACTAGAACACACACATCACACTTTTATATAGGTATACTACTAATAGGAGGAAGCTAGATACACGTGTTTCACCTTGGGTTCACTCTCATCACTTTTTCTTTGCACATTTTTCATCTATAGTTTCCACGCTCCTCCATTTTTTATCATTCCACACTTTTGTCTAGTCCTTTAGCACGCTTCTAATACATTCTTCATGGACATCAAGTACGCATCTCTATCTACTTTATGTTACCGAGATTTCCGCTCACCAACATAAAGTGGGAGAAAAATGTAGTCACAAAATCATGCACTTTAGACATTTTATTTATTCCGGTCTTATACTACTATTTAGAAGGTTCTTGAGTAAATAAATTACTAATTAACTCCGGTCCTTTGGCCATCTTGTTTATTTTATTTCATAATTTATGACCTATTGCACCCATATGCCCAGCCATTTCTGAACATCCCACATTATTTTAGCCTCATCGAGGGCACCCATATTTAGTATTGGGGCACCCATGGGCGCCCTACTCCCACCTGGGGTGACCTAATCCTTCTAGCACTTTCCCACCTTTTTTTGGGCCTCTTCTAGCTGTTTTTCATATTTATCTTTCTTGGGGTCAACCTTTTAGGGTTAATTACAAAATTAGAGCTAGAGAACCCTATAAATATAAATTTATGAGAACATAATGAGGTACCTAGCAACATACACTACTATCACTCCATCTAGAGTTACATCAATCTATTGTATTGGCATTCACATAGCTCCATCATCAAGGCACAAGTTAGGACATATGCATCACACTTCATAGGGGGAGGGATTTTATTCTATTCCATGCACACATTCTACTACATTTTTTTACATTTATCTATTGCTCGCTACTTCACAAAGTGCGACTGGCACAAGAGCACCTAGGGCACGACATGCACACACACAAGAACTACATCCGGGTTCGAAATGTAGTGTATTGACCAGTTAGTAAGCTCACTTTTGTGATAGTTGAGGTCATTCTGATCCATTCATTATGCATCTTTCTTTTTTAGGGTTTTGATACTTCCTTTTGGTATTTTACAGGTTATTTCTTTCTCTTGGAATAGTTGTAACATTTGGTGTAGTACAGAAAAATTAATTTGATAGGTAGTTAGATTTTAAGATCACCTTTCGACCCTATAAGCACCAATTCCAGACATTCTTCTCATACCAAGATGCCTATTTTCCTTTCCATAGCATCCGTGGGTGCCCCAGTCCTCTTCAAGTTGCCCCATTCCAAGTAGGACATCCAAATCTGTCCTTTTTGGCACTCCTGCACATTCATTCCTGCTTTCTAATTTTTTGTACATCACTACGACACAGTCTGATAGTCATCAATTATCATATGATTTATTTCATTTCCCTTCTTGCACATTAGGGTTTTTAATTTCAATAGTTTATTTACTTATCTCATTTACATGTTGTCTTAGTACACTTATTTGTTGCGATTATATGTCCTCCTATATTAGATTAACTATCTTTTACTACACTACTTTAGTCCAATTTTAGTTAAATCAGAAAGTTGATCACTTAAGATATATACCATTATTTTCATTTTTTTTAAGATTATAATAAAAAAATTAACCGTTTGAAATCATTCAAGGTGTGAGATATATTCATCGCCATTGCACCAAAATTCATTTCATTTACTTTTGATCGTATTTCGTTTACATTCTTTACTTTTGTCTTAGGTTGTCATCATCCCTTTTGAAGAACTATGAATCATATAACATTAATTCTTCACTTGGTGAAAATAAGATTTTGAGGGGTATTATCTCATGCAATGCACTTAGACAACTCAAGTATATAGAATACATATTTCACAATTTGGACATTCAATATATTATTATGAATTTAAAATCCTTCTACAACTCTACTATAACCATTGTAGAAGTGTACGTTAAGGGTATTTTATCAATATTCCTCGTAGGAGTTATAAGAAACATTTGACATTATTGAAACTTAAGGGATCTACGCCCTACCCTGAGGTAAAAATTATGGCAACAAATATCTTTTCCTTGTAATCCTTCAAACAATTCTATAAATTTTGACATTACTTTCCAAGTAACACTTTATTGGTGAATAGAAAGGGATTCAAACGCGATATTTTCATGCTTAGGTAACTATGACAGAAGGTTCACTCCTATTATTTATATCCTTAAATGAGATAACTTGAAGGTGAAAACACTCTATCATATTCACACGACATTGGATACTCACTAGAGTACTAAAGAATATACACATATGAGGAATCGTTTGTTCAAGAGGAGACTAGAATATGAAATCTAGGAGTAACGATCGTACTCCTATTGAAGGCGAAAGGGTACACATAGTGTATCCATTTCCTCCCACAAAAGTACCCAAGTCATTGAAGTAATAGAGTAAGGCTTGTTTTAAGTACAAAACTAGGAAATGCCTTGTAATAGGTTTAAACCTTTCCTTAACACAAAAAGGGTTTTCAAACTTAACAAGATTCGACTAAGAATGCATGTATGATAAGAGGGTTATATGCGTCTTTCATTTAGGTGGCTAAGGTAAGGAAAATTTTCAATCAACATTTTAAGTGTTAAAATGGGAAAAACTATAAATAGTTTCAATTTCATTTGTTTTAATAACTCGATATCATTTAATGACATTCAATTATAATAGCATACAACCTTCTATATACACATGGAATAACTACCCTTTAATTTATTTTCATTTTATCCTTTCAAGATAGTAAACAATTACAACTATTAAAAAATCAAAACATTGGATCATCTTATCCATTTTACAATTTAAATACAACTATAAAGTCAAATTTCTTCATTTATCTTCCTTGTCATGTTACCTGAAACTTGCAACAACCATTAGAGCATGGGTGAGTGATAACCACTGGCATGGAATTCTACTATGATCTAGCACAACTCATGATTACCAATTTTCCATTTGCAAATAATAACCACTTATATAACAAGAGAGGTAAAAGGTAAATTTTAATTTTTAGTACATTTTCAAAACTAAGTGGGGGTAGAGAGGAGAGAGAAACAACATCATATTTTCCCAAAATCAATTTTATCAAAAAGAAACAACCAAATTGAGATGCATGTCATCATATGTTAGTGCCTGTATGTTTTCCTACCAACGATTTGGCTAAATATGTGTCCACAAAAGTGTTTTTAAATTTTTTTATAGTTTACAAAAATGTCCAATTTAGCCCAAGTGGCTATAAAACCATGTTTGAAAATTGATTTTCAATGGTCAAATCACCAAAATACAAATCTTAGACATTCAGCTATACACAAGGAATTCAATGGAGTTAATGAAACTCAGAACTGGCGAACTGGGTACAAATAGTGCCTACTTTTTTGGGGTCACCGGTTGTAGTTGAACTAGTTTGACCCAGTCATTCAGCGACCAAAGGCCTATAAAACCCCCTTGTAAAACTAACTTGCGAGGTGTTTTTTTAAAACTAAATTTTGTAAATAATTGTTGTCTATAATATAAGAGGTTTATGGGAGCCAGTATCCATTTCTTCATTTGAGGCACAAATGGAAAGCCAAAACCAAACTCAATTTTGGGTTTCGACAACTTCCCAAGACTATAAAAATGGCTAACAAGGCTCCTATAAGGGTTATGAAAAGTTCACAAATGAACTTTCGAGGTCAATCCAAGGTTTAATATAGTTCTCCACATGACAGGGTACCCAGTCAAAGCTTAACCATCCCATTACGGGGTTCAGAAAGATATTTCAGACATTGTT
Organism: Taxus chinensis; assembly: GCA_019776745.2. Taxonomy (NCBI): domain Eukaryota; kingdom Viridiplantae; phylum Streptophyta; class Pinopsida; order Cupressales; family Taxaceae; genus Taxus; species Taxus chinensis. The sequence continues at coordinate 559,419,755 of CM034154.1, forward strand.
AAAAATTACATTTATTAACTTTTGCAATATGTAATAACAAGTAGTTCCAACTAGATATGAGTTTGAAGGATCCTTCTGGTGGCTTCCATTAACCAGCATCGTTATCAAGATTTTATGTTCATCTAAGGAGGAAATTTTGGGGGAAATGGTTTACACTAAACTAATCCTTCAAGTTGTGTAACCGAGGAGAATTTTTCACTTTGTACTAAAATTTATTTTATTTTCCTAAAACCATATTGTTTTGTTTTATTTTCAAATCAATGCAAAAGAAAGACTAGAACTACAAAAATCATGCAAGAGAGGGCTGAGAAATACCATGCCTGTTGACCAAATTGAAGGGTGTTTGAGGATCAAAATGAGTCTAGTTCATGGTTGCCCAATACTACTTCCATATCATCAAACACTTCTCATTCCTTTAAGCGATCAGCCTAATTGTCATGCACGTTAGCAACTGACGTTAAATATTTATTTTTCCAAAAAATTGTTAAAACAATGTGTGGCGCAGTGGTTGGTGGGTGTACTGGGGTCGCAGAGGTTTTGAGTTTGAGTTTTGGTGCGGGTTGTGCTAACATACGTGATCATTAGGCTCATCCGCCTTTTAGTATGCTATAAATATTTGCACTTCTGATAAACATCCACTTTTAATCTTTGTTGCGCAAGAGCCCACATCTTCAAGTGGAATTTTTTTTTTGAAAAGAAATGGTTATTTTTATAGTTGTCCATGTGGAGAAAGTGCACGGAACAAGTGTTTTGGTGGTCCCTTTGACCACATTTCCTTTAGACATTCTGCCAAATGGTTCATGGGCTTGCTACAAGAATTCCTCCACCTTTATCTCATTTCTATGTTTTCTACAAATACCCATCAACACATTCCCTCAGATGCCACAAATTCCCTCCAACCAAGCACTCCACGCATCCTCACATCCATTCACATCCACCACAAGTTTAATCTGTTTAGATCTTATAAGGTTTAGATTTGCCTCCATATAACTAGCATGGAAATAAATTCAAAAACACACACATAATGATCAATGGCATGTGTGGAGTAATAAAATCATGCTTGTGAATATGTGCATCCCCCATCCACATAGCCTATAGATTTGTACGCATAAGAACACAAGAAAAAGGTTGATAATTTAGCTTTTCACCTTCTCTTTACATTTTTTTTGAAATTATCTAAAGCCATTTCTACAAAACCACCATGTGCATAGCCTCCCAAGGAAATACATCCCCCCTTGAGGAATTAAGAATCTTACAAGCACCCTCACTAGAATGATGGGCACCCATACCCCACTTCAGACTTCTGGCACACGCTACCTCCCTTCTTACTCACCCACCATTCTTCCATTAAAACATCCAACTACTTTCGAAACCCATTTCCTTTTTATTTCTCTTATGTTTGTATATTTTGTTTATATTATTATTTTTGAAAGAGTTCGTTAAATTTTATTTTATTATTGTTATATTATTATATATTTTATAATATATATTCATTTATTATATCATTATATTATTCTAAATTCTATTAGCATATCATTTAATGTGATTTTAAAATATCCATTTTAAATCATAACGTGTGTGCGACTATATAGAATTTCATTATTATTATTATTATTATTATTATTCTTACCTTATGAATACATTTTTATTCTCATTTCATCATTTTTTTGTTTAACGATTATTATATATACATATGTATTTTAATAATAATATTTTGTCATTTTATATATATATAACCACATATTTGTGTATATAATGTTGACGACCCTGAACGATGAAAACAAAACTATCGTGAAAGGACCTATACTTTCACCGAAGAGGCGGACCAAGGGCGGGGCACTACAAGATTTGAGAGGTGTGTGGGGATCCATTTGGCTAGTGGTTGGAGGTAAAGTGCTCGATGATGCTCTTTCTCTCACTGAAATTGGACAAAAAAATTGATCTCTACAACACTTTCCTTGGATTTATTTTTAGTGAGTATTGTATCAAAGTATTTATATTTTTTATTTATATAAAATAAACAAAAGAGAAATTGTAAACCTTGCGAATTGGAATGTTGAAGATTATGTAAGTTGTAAACTTGTAGATTTGAAAGATGATGATTTAATTTTATAAACTATTCAGGATCCTTCGATTAAATTGTATATTTTAACAAAGATTTTATTAAGAAAATTGAACTAAAATGAATAAGACCTCAGATCTTACAAATCAATGGCTAATTTTTATTTACCAAAATGTGTACATGTCATAAAGGTTAAACCCATTTTATTAGAACTCTAATTACAAAACTCTTTAATGTGGACAAATTTGTGTGATGGAATTGTCTAAATTGTTATATTAGTAAAAGAAATGTAAATGAATAAGCAAGTGATCTTAATTTATCAACCATTCAATTAAATATTGTTGATTATATGTATAGTGGTATTCATTTGAAATTATCAACTCATTTGTCTTGGATTATATGAAGTGTTTATGTAAACATCGGTGATTGAATAAACATGTACTGAATTGCAATTTATGTTTGAGGATCAAACATTTAGAACATGTGTCCCATGTAGAGACAAATTGTACCAATAAGTGAAATATTTATTTTTGACGTTTAAGATGAATTGAACTTAGAATACACATAGGATAATTATGGATATTGTAAGCCTATCAATGTGCATGTGTGATAAGTAGATTAGGTAAGCATGAGTAACATTTCCTTCCCAACTGAAAAGGGTGATTGAGGATTTCATTTTTATCATTGTAAGTAAAAAAAATAGACGTGTTTTATGGTCAAGATTAGAAGGGATTTTACTTTGCACCAATGTGACGAGTTTTAAAATATTTAAATCTTACATTTAAAGTCAACAATTTTATTGACATCTCATACTATTATACTCCACCACCACCTCCATGGTAATCATTGTAAGTTACACCTATCATCGCTAAATATTAGCCTAATTATTTGGATTGTGTTTGTATTTAGGGAATATATTTTAAAAAAATGATCTACCTTCTTTTAATTATAAGGTGATTTTATTAATACTATCAATCTGACAATGTAATTGGAGGGAAAGAGAATACAAGCAAGCATAGTAGTATGAACATGAAGATGCTTAGGGTTTAGTTAAGAACCAAATAACACAATATTAGATATGAGACAAGTGGAAAATTTGAAAATAAATGTGGTTATGTATTTTCTACTCATCATATATGGTAGAGTATGAATGGTATTATATTCAATGGGGCAATTCACATATGACGGCATCCGAGCTAGCTACTTGGAAAATATACAAGGGGTGTATGTGTCTACAATATTCAAAGAAGAAAAAAGGTAGGGGAATTCTAACAAAAATACAATTTTAAAATTCTAATCGGAATATGAACATTCATAAATAGAATAATAATGAATATTTTAATAGAATTCAACTACACAAGTCACATCATTTTTAACAATTTCTCACTTATTTGATTAAACAAGTCCATTCTTGAAGTCTCATAGAATAATTTGGTCGCTAGGACATCATCAAAATCTATGTAGAAACTAAATAACTTATACTAAGGAATACATAGTAAATAGAGTAAAATGGATTGTAAATTGAAAGAAATCTACAAGAAAACTAGCTTCTTCAATTGGGATCTATCCACCATATGGAAAAAGTAAAAGGGACTCAAGATTTGTTACAGAAAATTGGTTTGAATCGTTTGGGCTCACAATGTTTAACATATAATCAAGTTTTTATAACATTTTGTGCACTCTCTAGGATACTTGTGTAAATCAAACTATAACGCACATTACATAACAAAGAATTCTATTTGCACTAAAATTTTCACTCACGTTTGTGTGTAAGCATCTCAGCCGAAGAAAAATAATTCAGGGGTGCCACTTGGTAAAAATGTTAATAATACCTATGATCATATGTGGGATCCTAAATATTATTCCCTATTTTTTGTATTAGTCACTACATCATCTCATTTTTGGACCCTCTTTAACACTAATATCTCTATTTTTATCAGTATAACCTTGTAAATTTAAAAAAATACTCATGCATGATAACACGTGTTATGTACCATCTTACTAATGTGATGTTCCAATGTATTAAAATGGTCTAAGATTCCTCGTTATAGGAAAGTGACATGAAAAATAGACAAATGTATAGAAAAATTCCCAAAAAAGATTGTATCAAGCCCTAGCTATACAATATAAATGTATAATATACACACAAATATCCTTGTAAACATAAGAAACAGCACAATTCATGTTTAATTCATAAAATATCAACCTATTCAAAAAAGAAACATGCATCTTATATTAATATCCTCAAAGGGGTAAATGCATGGAAATGGGGGGCCAAAGGGGGGTAAAAAAGGGACACATTTTTCCTAAAATCAGAAAAACTTGAACTTCATCAAATAATTCGGCATGCATATGCTCAAAAATTGACAAAGCGATAATAATTAGTACCATAGAGATCGGAATATAGTTTCTAAACTACTAATTTTATTTGAAAATGGTTGAGATTATGAGGTTCAAATGTGGTGCGCACACAAAGTAGGCATGTTTTTGTGTCAAAAAGATAAGAACCTATTGTGTGTGCACCCCCCTCCCCTCCGCCCCCCCCCTCCCCCCCCGCCCCATTTTTTGAGTTTTATAAATTATTTTTCAAATCCCTTTAGTTCAAAGTTAGCTAAGACCATGTATGAGGTTCTATTAATTTTTCATAGTTTTTACATGAATATATAATTTTAACAATTTTTTAAATTACACATATCCCAAAAATTAAATGTTTGTGTGATCACCCCCATGAATTTGAGAAAAAAATTCATTTTTTGTTTTATTAGTATGTGTAGAATGGAGTTTAGAAAAAAACAATTTAAAACAAAATGGATGAAAAAATTGTAAATTGTGCACGAAAATGTATGCATAGGTTTTTGCAAGAAAAAAGTCACTAGTAAAATAAATTATGGATGAAAGCCTTAAACTAATCATATTTTAGAAATAATTATATCATCATCAAGGTAAAACCAAGCTTGACATCATAGTATAATTTATTTTTCAATATTATGTTATAATGCATAAGATATTGGGGTGAACACATGAGATTTTGATGTTTTTCTGTCAAACACAGATTTATTCATGGATTACACAGTCCAAACCTTTGGTTTGGATTTCCAAGGAAAATACAATCCTATGGATTGGGAATTTCAAACCAAAACAAGATGAAATGCACCCACGTTATAACGTGAGCATGTTATAACATGCTCATGCTAAAACTTGAGTGTGCTATAACGTACTCACGTTATAATGTGAGTGCGCTATAATGCACTCATGTTCTTGTTTGTTAAGTGGTGTATGTGCTTATGGGAGGGATATATTTACTAAATTTATTATTCTTTTATTAATATTTATACTTTATTATTTCTTGTACTTTAAATTTATTTTAGTAAATATAAGAAGTTAGGGTCACTCTGCACCTTATGGAACTAGCCTCACAGCTCCATCTGTCACAGTTTAGAAGATAGTTTTTCAAATTCTAATCTAGTCATTACATAGGTATTTTTCAAGATTTCAGCATTCAACATTCAAATTTCAAGCTTTTAGGGTTTAAATTATACAATCGATATCTATTTTGTGAAAGAGTATAGTCATCGTTTAGGTTTTGAGGCCTTTTAGATTGGTTATTGACATTTGTAAGAGTGTTAACTGTGTCAAAATTAGAATTTAAAAACCTCACAACTCTCAAAGGTAACGAAAATTGATCGAATATATATGGACTCACGAATTTTCTCATAAGCATGGATTTAAATCCCTAATTTTGTCTTAGAATATGGTAAAATCATACTATGGATGAGTACCTACTTTACAAGCTTAGGGAATGCATCTTTTGCTTCCTAGTGAGTGGTGCATCTTTCCTCTAGTCAGCCTGCCTCAGTACCACTCTCAACCTGGATCAAAAGAAATTATTAACAATGTTTTTTTAAGTTTTTTTCAATGTGAAAGGATGATTGGATATGATGATTGATGAGTTCAATGTGACCTGATGGAAGATAAATTCCTCCAAAGACCTAAAAAGGCCATTCTGAGCTAATCAAACACCTTCTGGGAGAGTTCAAGAAATATATTAAGTATCTAGAGGTGATGTCAAAGAATCTTGGAAGTGTTGGAGGTAATTTAGGAATATTTAGGAATATTTTTTAGAGCTTAGGGTTTAGGTTTTAGGGTTTAGGGATCAGGGTTTAGGGTTTAGGGTTTAGGACTCATGGTTTAGGGTTTAAGTTTTAGGGTTTGGGTTTAGTGTTTAGGGCTTAGGGCTCAGGGCTCAGGGCTCAGGGTTTAAGGATTAATGTTTAGAGTTAAGGATTTATGGTTTATGGTTGATGGTTTAGGGTGTAAAATTTAAGGTTGAGAGTTAAGGGTTTAGGGTTTACAGTTTAGGGCTCAAGTTATAGGCTTTAGGGATCAAGTTTTAGGGTTAAGGGTTAAGGGTTCATGGTTTGGGTCTCAAGGTTTACTGTTTACAGTTTAGGGTTTAGGGTTTATAGCTCAGGGCTTAGGGTTTAGGGCTTAGGGCTCAGGGTTTATGGCTTAGGGTTTAGGGTTTAGGATTTAAGGTTTAGGGTTTATGGTTTATGGTTTAGGGCACATGGTTTAGGGTTTAAGGCTCATGGTTTAGGGTTTAGAGTTTAGGGGTTAGTGTTTAGGGCTTATGGTTTAAGGCTCAGGGTTTAGGGTTGATGGCTTAGGGTTTAATTTTTAAGGTTTAGGGTTTACAAATATTCCACTTCTATGTGATGGTTTGAGAGGTGGTTATAGTACACCAGATTATGGGATAAAGTGGTCATTTGATTCAACCACCTGATATTATGTATATGGATGACTATTTCTATGGCATGTATATTCGTGCCCACCATGCATGTATTAAATATACAAGGTCTCCCCAATAGAATCTTGTAATTTAGATATGACATCATGACATGAAACTATGTACGAACAATTTTAAGACCCAGAATGATAGGTAAAGTGGTTACACATGTTATTAGATGAGTAACATTATCAAACCCTTTGATCATTATATCACATTTATCTAGGGGTTGTATATGAAGGCCCATTACAACTAATAATTTTGTGTTACACATTTAACCTTGATCCATTATCAACAAGGATTTTTTGACCTTTTCAGTAAATACCCTAATCTCCATGTGGATTGTAAATTTAAGGTCAATGATGAGTTGTGACATGGTGTCTTCTTTGTCAAAGTAGATGTGATGGTCATTAGCTTTAAATATGTTTACAAAGGATGCAAAACATTGGGGGTTCTACATTAGCTCGAATAGTTGCTTCGAGTAGTGCTTGATGTAGAATATCCTTACTTAGAGTAGAATGTTACAATAATTCCAATATAGAGAAACTAGCATGTGTGTTTTTGAGTTGGTCAAGAATATCATACTAAATATTTGACCAAGGATAAAAAATTGTAAGTAAACAAAACATGCTAAATATTATACATTACAATTTACCTTGCATGCTCATAGAAACAATCGTGCCATTTCAATCTTGACAACCAGAATGAGTTTAATCTCTATCATCGAACTTAATAGTTTTTAATACAATAAATGTAGAAATATTAAAATAATGTACTACTTATATAATTTATACTAGTATTTTGAATTGGTTAATTATATAAAAATTTAACGTTATACATGTAGTCAAATTTGATGGCAAGCATGATGCACATACCGAGCCCCTGGGTCATTTTTGACAAGGAACTCATATTGGCGTTCATTTTGTTGAATCCATGTCAGAATCCGTAGAGACCTCTGGAGGGTCTTTCCCTCAAGAAATAGCCTCATTATGAGATATTGTAGCCATAATTCTTATTTGCAAAACAAAATATTGAAATTAATATTGTAATAAAAAGTATTGAATGCGAAATCGTTAAAACATAAAAAACCTTAAAAGTAACTGTTACTTGTTGTTATTCAAGAGAGAGACCATTCATTTTATCATTAATTGTGGTTGGAATTTATGTGTGCTGCAATTGGAAGAAAGCTTCTTGATAGAAAGCAAGTATATAATTGCAAGAAGAGAATACAATGACAGTCTTGGATTTATCATACATATTGGCACTGCAAGCACGGGAGACATTTTTTTATTTGGTTGGAGAAATATGTGCACCAATCGAATTGTTTCCCTGCTAATGTTTGCATTAAATACTGAACTACCCAAAATGGAATCTCTGCATATATTCCTTGTAACACAATCCTATCCTTAAAAAGTGATGCAACTACAAGAAATAATTTGTTTGTAATAACTTGTATAAGATAGCCTCTTGTTGAACGATTAAGAGGAGTTACAATAATAGACAAGAAATGTTAGATGCTTGGGTGGTTGAGTAATATTAAAAAAAGCAGTTGAAAAATGAAAATAATAAACTTACCATCAACCTGCACATTATAATGTGACTCCAAAAACTTTGTGTCTTCATCTGTAAGGACAGCCTTCGTAGTCACGGGCGGTTGGTGTTTGAATGGTAAGCCAGCTAAATGATGTACATCTATTGGCTCAATTGTGAAATAAATTTGATGATCCATGAGAAGAATGGAAAACTCTCCCTCTTTCTAGTTGTAAGAGGTGAGAAGGTAATCAAGGATGGAAGTATCAGTTTCAAATTGGGGCATATTGACAAGCCTCGCAAATTATGATTTTTGCAAGCATTTGGTTGGTGTGTCTTTTAGTTTCATCATAGCTACATTTTGTGGGCACATGAGGTTTTTGTATTGGAATTTGGGTGTAGGAGCAGACATGGTGCTTTCCATTGTTGAAATTTATAGGAGAGGGAGTAAAAAAACTTGAAAGGTGGATGTAAGTTTGGGAGAACTAAAGATTGGAGAGCTGAGAGTGCTGAAAATGTTTGTGGAAAATTGAAGAAATGAACCTTATATGGATATATATAGGGCTGAGAAGGGTTTAAGGGACACGTGGTGAAAAATAATTGGCTTGACATTTTGGTCATCCAACCCATGTTGGACGTACGTGCAACAGAGGTTGGACGACTCACTGAACCAACATGTCTAACACACATGGCCAACCTACTCAACCACCCTACCCGTCCACCCTACTCAACCAACCTACCCATCCTACATACCCACCCAACTTACTCGTACAACCTACCCATCCAACCTACCCGTTCAACATGCCCGTCTAACATGCCCGTCGAATGTGCCCGTCCAACCCACCTATCCAACCTACCCGTTTAGCCTAACCACCCAGCTTATCCATCCAACCTATTTGTCCAACTTTCTCTTCCAACCTACCCATACAACTATGTGAAATCCAATAAAATTGCACCCTGCCAAATTGCCTTTGCAACGAAATGTTTTTTTGTAAATTTTTCATTAATTTGAAAGTTGATTTTGGATATTCGCCACCAATTCTAAACTAAATTTTTGGAGGTGGGGTCTTAAAATGATTCCTACACCAAACAAGAGGTAAGAATGATGTTTTTTGTTATAATTATAATCATGTTGGTCATATTGCAAAGCTTTTTTAATGGTCCTTCATGGAAAAGTAATACGTCTCAAGCTCATAGAGTGCAGGAGAGAAAGAAGAATATGGCATGAGAACCATGAATGAATCAAGATAGTCCATCTAAGCATAAATTAGGTATCGGAGTAAGTGATGCATGCACACAGATTTTATATCAGAAGAATGTTGAATAAGTCAAATCATAGGTGCCAAAGAGGTCTTAAAATCTCCTCAAGATGTTGTTTTATATCCCCACGGCTTGGGATGTCTCTACTAAGCTTCTTAGAGGCATTCATTAATCAAAGAAGGATATAGTTAGGGGGCACTTACATGGATGCAATGAAGATGTGTCTCAATATATGTATCTATATGTTGTTATGCTTTAAGAATTCTTGAAGACTTGATACATAGACATCTTGAAGAAGTGTTGAGTTATGCATCATGGCTTGGTATATCTGTAAAAGGACTGCCATGGAGAAAATGTGCATGTTTGAGATTGGATATGATGTCATTTTATGTGTGAAAATAAAATAAGTGGGTGCTCTGAGTTTGAATTCAAGTGAATAGTTCAGTAGATGTGCCACAAGCATGAGTATGAATGCATTTAAAGAATTTTTATAAGGTATGCATTTGATCTATTCTATCACTATTTTCAGGTTGTATTTCTAGTTGTCATGTTGTAAGAAAATAAGGGTTTTAAGAAGGTTATGTCATGCTTCAAGAATATTTATGGAGGCTTAACAATAATGGAGTCATAATAGAGACTCAATATAGTTTTGTAATGACTTTCAATTTGGTATGAGAGCTATGTTGCATGAGGTGATGCATCAAGGAAAAATTTTATTAGCTCAGTAGGTTGTGATCAGATAATGTGAGAAAAATTTCATAAAGTTGCAGGTGCAGTCAAGTTGACAAAAGGTTTTCTATTAAGAATTATGATTTATGATAGTCCTAGAGACAGAATAACATGTAGAAATTCCTGGTACAACTATGAGTTATACAATAAAGATGTTTTAGGTTGATTGATGGACTGTGACATGCATATTGGATCTTAAGTTTGTGTTTTGAGACATATATTCATTTGTATCATCTGATAAGTATTGTTGACAATAGGACAAGGTGAGATCATGAGAACATGTGTTATATTAATTCTTCTTATGGTTTTCCTGGGTGTGTTATATGGATGAAGCATCAGCATATTGGTGTATGTGAGCTTAGCAGGTTGATGTTTGAGCTTTAGGAGAAAGAGGTTAAACGTGTTCTTATGGCCTGACAAGATTATAAGTGTGTCTTCATTAATGAAATTCTACATGCAGGTTTATATTTTTTTCATGGAGTCGTGTTTCTCATTTTGGAGACTTAAAGTGTTTGAGAGAGTTGTGTGTATGCCCAAAAAGTAAGTAGTCATGTTGATGGCTCAAGAATATGTAAGAAGGCTCAATAGGTAGATATATAGGTTGAAGAGTATAATAAGCATGATTTGAGGCATGAAAGGGTATTTTATGGTCATTTTGATAGGTAACATGGTTTGGTGTGTCATATTTTCTCCCAAATGAGTCCATGAAGTTCTACCAGGATCGCAAGGTAGGTTTATAAGTGTTTTAGTTAGAAATATGAGTTTACACAATGATATCAGGCATGACAGTTGCATGACATAATGAAGAATGAATATGTAGTCCTTGTTGAATTAGCTTGATGCTATGAAGGTGCATGATAACGCTTGATGGCCTAAGGAACATAAAGTAGGTCTTAATAAATACAATTTAAAGATTAGTTGATGTCTTGGGTTATGTCTTAAGATGTAAGTTTTTCCTATGACCTTGAAGTGCAATATTTTGGCGTATATATGTTACTTGAAGAAAGATGTGAACAATTCTGAGCATGAACATGTTATAGTGTGTGATTTTCCTAAAAGTTGCTTGTTAGTCCTTTTATGATCTCATGGGGAGGTTGTTAGCTCATTATGCATGATTAAAAAGTTCAAAATCTATGTCAGCATGTGTGCTTGGACTAAGGGGGAGCTTGGTAGCTTTTTTATTGAAAGGATAACGTGTGTTTGTGTTGTTTGAGTACTTATTCTCATGCATGAATTAGATTATATATAGTCAAAGAAGGATTTCCTAGCTCTTTTTTGAGAAGGCTTATAGCAAGTGGACAAGTTTGTGAGGTATGTATTGTCTCAAGTTGGTATATTATTGTCTTTAAAATGTTTGGCATTCCTATAAGTCGGGGGGAGTTTTACAGTTTTGTTTTGGGCTCCATGAGAAATTTATAGTGCCAAAAAGGCACAAAGAGTCAATCAGAATCCTTCTCAACTCAAGAAAGCAAGTAAGCCGGTGACATAGCTAGTTGTATTGCTTTAGATCGTGAAAGGTAAGAAAAGGAGTGTTTCTTCAATTTATAGTTGCAGTTGAAGATGGTCTATTGGTTTCAAGCATAAGGTGAGGTGATTTTGTCATGATTTGAGTAGTTTATGGTCTTGAGTTATTGTTAGGAACCCATTTCTCACCTTCTCTTTACATTAGTTGACATCAACGCATATGCTTTGTAATTCGTCGCTTGAGCATGTTAGTATTATCCCACATGTATAGGAAATAGTTGTTGCTTAGTATAGACTTAGTATATATGTATGTGTTAAGGCCCAATAGAGGCATCCATGAAATTATTGTAAGCACTTGTGCAAAGGAGGTTACCCCCTTGAAGAGGCCTGTGATCTATAATTGTAATTGGCATTAGGTTATTCTAGCTATCAGTTTTTTTTTTGTTATTCCAACTAAATTTTTTGCAAGGAGGTTCATTAAATATGGTATCAGATCCTCTTTCTAAACTCGTTTTTACTGCAACAACATCCAAGTAAGCGGTTTTTGCCCAAAAATTTTTTACATATTGGTCGGCTCTGCCACCATAACATTTTTCTCATTCCTGATCGACTCTGTCATTATTACATCACATTTTCTAGTTCCTAGTCGGCTCTGCTGCCATAGCATTTTTAAAAGAAAAAAGAAAAAAAACATATTTTTGGCATATATTTTCTGTTTTATCTCCTTTGACCTTCAAATTTCTCTGGCACACCTAAAATTTCATTTTACACATTTCCTTACTTAGTACCTCCTAACCCCATTCGAAACCATCAACCTGAAATTGTAATTTTACATTTTTTAGGGCTTGTGATAACTTAGTTTCCATCAAATACCTTTGAAATTCTCACACAATGTTCCTTTCATCATTCTTCCCCTTTGACCCTCAACATAAAATTTCCCTATGTAGACACCTAAATTCAGTATGTATACCCTTATCACCTATGTGTGCATGTTTTTAACATGGTCTTAGCTAGACCTCTTAATTTAATTTAAATTCCCATACCCCACCACCTCTAGCCATAATTAATTCATATTAATTAATTAAACCCTTATTAATTAATTAATACCCATTACCTTTCCCTAATACACTTTTTATTTTGCATCCCTATGCTTTTTCTAACCTATCTCTACCTCTAACTCACCCATGATACACTTTCTTCCTGCCTACATGCTTTAAAGAATTTTCCCAATCTTGAAAATCCTGAGATCACGCCAAAATCATAAAATATAGCCCCACTGGGGAAACTTTCCCCATGATCGGTGGTGACCTAGCCCAGTCATCATCGACCCTATAAATCTATTCTCTTTCTTTCCATAAGGAGGATATGCAAGTTAATTTTAGAGCTTCGTTGCAACCTGTGAACTCTCTCTCATGCCCAAGCATTCCTACAATAGTTATAGATCTCATGGACATCATTTCAACATACTTGCATCACTCATGATTATCCTTTATGATATTATTATCAATGTTGTGTTACTTTGCTTTATAATTATCATATTATCTTGGTTTTGCTTGCATCTAATGTTTTTCAGGTTCATATCAGATTCAATAACACCCAGAGTTTCTTCAGCAACCTTCTCTTCTAGCCTCTTTTCTTTTAGGTCTCCCATTTCATCCTTTTGACATCAACCTTATCCAAATCCGATACAATTGTCATCGACTCAACCTAAGTGTTGTGGACCAAGATCTTTCTCACCGATCAATCCTTCCTTACTACTATTTTTTTCCATTCCCTGGTGTTTTCTACCTATGAGAACATTTTTCAAGTCATCTTTTAGCATCTGTAGGCCTCTGTTACAATCCAGTTTACACTTATGAATTTCCAGGCCTGCATATTTATCTTATTTTATAGATCTATCCTCTCAGGTCATCGTCAACTTGCCTCTGCATAGTCTGGATCACCGTTGACCCATACCAAGTAACATTCAATTTATAGTTATTTCAATAAAATCATCTTTTAGATCAATCTCAGACACTTTTTAGATTCATTAATACCTTTGTTTCTGCATTCTATTTGTTGTTTCATACTTTACTTCACTTTGTCTTATCAAACGGGGGTTGACATTCACCAAGGAAGTTAACACTTCTTGGATCCGTTTTGTCGAGTGACCCCCGTATATCCTATCTAATCCATTTTTTGTTTAGTGGTTCTTATTTGTAGGTCATCAGCTTGTAGCATTAGGGATCCATCATCTACTTTGCGCTCATCCATCCACCACATCATGTTAGAGGTACATAAACGCTACATGATTTCTGAGTTGTTATTTGCTTTCATTACTAGTTCATTCATTCGATTAGGAATGAAGAAAAATGTCCAAAATTCCTAGTGGGACCACCCTTTAGGTGATCCCTTTCATTTATTTCATATTTCTTGTTTCTTCTATCTTTTACTAACACTGCAGTGCAAGGATTAACTTTTTGCTTGCTCTTGTTAGGTTCTGCTACTTGGGTCACTCTTCCCCTAAATTTCAGATAAAAAGGGAAAATATCTATCCAGGTATTCTTCTTTTTTTCTCTATTTACTCCTTTCTACATCATACTTCCCTTTCCTATGTGTGTCCTCATCAAAAGATCAAACTTTGATTTGGTCTAAAAAGAACCTTTCTTTTTTGTATCTTGCTTGCTCACATAGTTTAAGTAGGAGTTAACTTGTTGCATCTCACACTCTACCACACACAACCTAAACCTCACAAATCAAATCACACATCAAAACATCATCCTACCTGATTGAATTATTAGGATTTCATCACCCAACAGGAAGCCATCTGAGACTTTTCAAGCCATAACAAACCTGAAACCAAACATTTATTGTCTTCTCCTAGGTACCTCATTATCCATCCTATTTTCCTTTTTCAAACATTCATAATCAAAAATATAAAAATAATTGTCTACTTGACTTGCTTAGCTTAGTTAGCATAAAACTTGTTCTTATTTCATACCCGTAATTACTCGTTCCATAGCCAATAAAATGGAACAAAACTCTTCTTCAAGTAGTTCCTCATCTTAAATATCTACCACAATAGATACCTCATTTGTGCCCTTGATTATTTCTCTGATGGACACTCACCATCTTATTAATGTCTCTCACCAAGGACACCTTGTTGATCAGATAAAACACTTAGCATAACTCACACATAGAAAAATAGGATGGGATCGAAGGCATGAAGGAATAGGAAGGCAGAAGCGCGTGGAGTTGCAGAGTCAGACTTTCAGGACTTAGCTGATTTTGTAGATCAAGTCTATTTTTCGAGGCTAGCGTGCGGAACACACAAAGCAATGCCGAGACTTGCACACCATGCTTTGTTTATCTTTTTAGGATCATATCGAAGAACTCTTGCATAGAAGTAAGCCAGGAATAGAATTCATCGCTCTAGTTAACTGTAAGTGATATATAGATAGCATACTTACATGTATGGCTATAATTATAAATGGCATGTGGCTATTATTAGCATGCGACCTATTTTTGGCATAGTTAGCGAGTGAAGGGCAAGTTTCCCACCCTACATATATTTATTAAATGAATCACCTTAGTTGATATACCATATTGAAGGGTTAGAGATTCACGAGTGCATCAGACTGGATAATTGTAACAGATCCATACACACATGACTATTATTGTATCAAGCTTATGTATTGTTTTCATGTTTAATATATGAAGAATATTGGCCAAACCAAAGTGTCTTAAATGTGTTATCATTGCATGTTATTGATTTCTTGATGATTTATACTTAAATGCATGTCTTTATAGATCTAGTTTGATATAACTGTGTAATGATGGATTAGTTTCTAAATATATGTCCTTATCACTTGACCATGCTACACCATCCTGCTACAACAACCCTAAAGAGGAACCTGGTACCTTGGCGCGCTTCGAGTGAGTGCTCAGCCTATGCTGAGTGATGTGCCAGTGTGACTAGGTGTTATTTGAGAATTCTAGGCTGCATCATTGGTTCCATTGCCGGGACCTCTTTTTCAGTTGTTTTCAGAATGGTTTACGATGAAGACATACCGGATAACTTTGGCAAGCATTTTAAGAGTGGATTCACGATCTGGAGGAAGAATACACATGAAGGTTTAGCACTTGATCCATATTTAATGCACACACTTGGGTAGAGCATAATTTTTATGATAGTTTTTATGAAATACTTATTTGTTATATATCCCATAGAATTATACGAGTGGTTGATTGTATATGTGTCCAAGCGGAATCGGAGGTATCACACACTTTTTTAGACATAGGAGGAATTTCAAACGCTATATGATGTTTGACTTGATTTGGACTCGCATTAGTAGATATCTGGTTTCATAGTGTTCTAAATAGCTATATTATGGAGTATTTAATTTCGAATTATTCGAGCCCAGAGGTAGCTGAGTTCTAGTTCCTACAGTATCTTAAAGGGATGTATTTGTAAGGTATTCTGCTGGCAATCAAAATATTGATGGTAACATTGAAATTGGAAGATAAGCCCATGGAAAGTTAAAAATTTCCATGTGCGGGGGCAGGAACAGGATTGGTGAAATATGGCAGACCTAGTGGCAACATGGCAAAGGGAAGATAGGTGGCTGAAGTATGATGAGGTGTGCGAGAGGGAATTATGCAAGAAGCAAGAAGTTGCAGAATGGATGGCGTTGTGGAGAGAGATAGCTTGTGAAGGATTTGAGGATCATGAGGGATGAAGAAGAGCTAGAGCATCAGGAACTCCCCCATCTAGGAAAGCATGACAGAGAACCCTCTTCAGCCTCACATGGAAGCGTGCTAGTAGATATGATGTAGGCCACGGGCGCGCATCTAAGCTAACTTGCTGACCTATCCCTTACGCTTGGTTTTCCAGTATCTATTATAATAGGTAAACAAAGTTTTCATTTAGGAAGTGAAAGAGCATAAACAATTTAAATAGTAAGTACATCAATGGTAGCATAAACAACTTCGTTATTCTTTGGGGGTACGTTTTCAGGATCATCATCTGCATAGAATATGAAGCATGCAAAATGTGGGATTCACCTCTGAAAATGGGACTACTTCATAGACTATAGGGGTCCACTATATTAACACTATTAGGACACAGAGGAGTAACATTTATAGGACATATTCCCAACTTCAAGAGGAGGATCGGGAGGTATGGGTAGTTCTAGTTTCAGTGGTTCAGCTGATCTTAGAGGTAGAGGAAACAAAGAAGGTTTTGGGTTTGGGTGGTCAAGGCTCGTAAAAACCCCATAACATTTATATGGAGATGTATCTTCATCTCCCAGAGTATAGAGCTATCAAGGATGTTGTTGAACATATTCATATGTGTGAAATATTGTGATGCACGTGAAAGGTATCATGGCTTCTGAGCGCAAGGAAATTAAATTTGCTACTAGGTTACAGGTGTGCATGCACAGCTAGTATAGGAAGTTTGATCCCAATCAAACTTGTATTGATTATGTAGCATTAAAATATGCTTTCTTAAAAGAGTTCCATATCCCAGAGTTTGAGTAGAAGAGTATAAGTGCACTTAAGGATATAAAGCAATGCACTACTGAAAGTGTATGTGAGTATGATGCCCATTTTAAAACACTTATATCCAAACTCTCCTATGATATACATGCAAGTCAACATACACAATGGTTTTTTGGGGGATTGATTACACCATTTTGAAGAGAAATGTCACATAAGACTTATACCGACCCACACGAAGCATTAGAAGCAGCTCTACACAATGAGGTAGTTGGGAGTATTGACACTGGAGTTAGTTCATTCTTTGAGGCTCAGATAGAAGCTATGGAGAAACAGTTAGAGAACTTATCAGCTAACTCAGCTCATGAGACACGCTTAGGAATTCTGGTGTATAAGTTATGAAGTGGAAGGCCACATCAATGATATTTTCACTCGCATATCTTTACATTCACTGTTGTTAGACTGTGAGATTTTCTATTTGAATCATGATGCTATTCACTACCCCTTACTTCAATGCGCGATCAGAAAGAATATATCCTCTTTTTGTAAAATTTATAGGTCCATGACCCATGATAATGAATATTGTAGATTGATTATCTAAATCCATGATGTCATTGATATTGGGGTGTGACAGGTGAGTGTGGTTGATAGTTCTAACGGAAAGAATGAGCATCAGGATAGGGATTATAATCAAGTGCGCTATGACAGGAATGATGGAAGATTTTAAGGAGGTCGTGGAAGAGGATGAGGATATCAAGGTAGATATGGAGGATGAGGCCGAGGTGGGGGGAGAGGTGAATTCCCTCGAGGAACTTGTTATACATGTGGCTCACCTGACCATTATAGGTGCGAATGCCCATAGAATATTTTCTGTTCATTTTGTGGAAAGGGGCATAATTATGAAGAGTATCTGGACTTATATGAGTATCTCATTAAGAAACACAAGCAAGAAAACAAAGGTGCATAGGGATGGTTAGAATCTAGCACATGGTAGAGAATCAGTGGATGCCCAAGTTAACACCAGAACTCTGAGGTAGTAACAATCAAGATAACCACATGAGATGAGGCGGTACATGTGAAATAGGTATTGCAACAGAAGCCGACAATCACTAGGGAGGAGCTTTTACATGCTAGGTATCTAGATCCAACTCATCAAAAATAAGTCTATTAGGAAACTATGGAGGCCCTTAGAAACCTTCAAGGTGAAACACAATGTTTGAAAGAGCAGTCTCGGAAGTTGGAGCATAAAGATATAGAAAAGGCCTTATTTGATATTGATGACATCATAGAGGTATGTAGAATGTTGTGCCAGGAGAATATTATTTTTTTATTAGGAAATTGGTTAAAGGGGAATAATCTGGGCATGTGGGAACTGAGACTGGAAGATAAATACTTAATGCAAATCTCCCCCCCAATAGCATTGACTATGACAAGGAGATCACTTTGAATGCTGTTATGGATGGTTGGTTATTGAGCAATATTTTGATTGACACATGTGCATAAATGAATGTACTTACATTAGATGCATGGGTACAAATGGGGAGACCTCCATTGAAGCCATCATGTAATTTATTGTTCATGGGCAAATAGAACAATAGCTACTCCCATAGGAGTTTTGAAGGATGTAGCTATCACTACACAAGGGGCAAAGTTCACAGGAGACTTCGAAAGTGTTAGCACTTGCGGAAGTAAGATAGCTTCCTATCTTTACTTGGGGTGCCCTTGGTGTTATGTAAAAAATGCTGATTTGAGGTTTAACAAGGGGTATATCAGCTTTGATAACAAGGAGGAAAGGATTCATAATATCGTTGACAGATGGGAAATCAATACCATATGTGGAACCTTTGAGTGAAGAGGACTTGAACAAAATTTATATACGCGCTATTCGAGACCCATTAGGTCAATGAGCCATCTAAGAAAGGAATTCTTCATTGGGTAGATTCTCAGTCAATCAGCGATACTACCAGTATTGCTTATGATAATTGGGCTCATGGTACTTATGAACTAGTGGGGCGCGAAGTTAAAAGCATGTGTGTTGCTTGCAAAAAGGGTTTTCACTCTGTCTGATGTATAGGTTGCTCAGTACCCGATATACTGGATCTAAAGATCTGGCTGGATTCTTGCAGGCCATGGAGGCAAACTGGGCTGACCAGATTAAAAGATGAGATATGTTATCATATACTTTACGTACGGGACAGCATCGCGCTGGTGGGTGGTTCACAGGGATAATCTCTTGGAATGGGGAGAGATTGGGACCGCCTTATCAACCAGGTTTTCAAGAAGTAATGCACCTACAAAGATTTTCCCTTATCATGGTGATCAACCTGTTTCAGCATCATATCCAGCAGTGTGAGAGACTCTGGATAGTAGGACAGGAAGCATTACCACCCTCACTTTGGGTGCATCAGTTTTATTCTACTCTACAAGGTTGCGCACATGTGCTTGGTATGTATATGTTGAATTACATCACGACACTAGAAATTGGTAGAATTTGACTGCAGGGATGATCTAAACTTTTGAATTCTTCTCATCTACACCACCAGTGAACAAGGCTTTAAGCTTTATCAAGCACTTAACCATGGGAGATAGTGGGAAAGAGGAAGAACTTATTCAGGAATTATTTGGTGAGACAGAGACAGGGGTACATTTTGAGGAAGAAGTAGATGATACCATACTACTTGAGCACACTTCTCTGGAAAAAGACAAGGGGAAGTTGGTTTACATAATTGATGATGAGGAAGTTGAGCACTTGGAAGTTGATCATTCACATGGAGCATGTGAGGTGTTAGATAGTGCAGATGTAGATACATGTGCATATCATGAACCTATGAAGACAACAAAGGTAAATATCGGCACAAAAACTGAACCTAAGGAAGTGATAATTGGGGATTACTAGTCAGAGTCAGAAGTGGCAAAGATCATAGAGTTACTTCGAGACTATGAGGACTTATTCCCAAGAGGATACCATGAACTTAAAGGTGTGCATAAATCACTTGGAGAAATGAAGATAAAGCTTAAGAAGGTGTGCACCCTGTTAGGAAGAGACCTTATCGAATGAATCCCAATTTGTGCGAGAAAGTAAAGGAGGAAATTGACAAGATGTTGAAATATGGGATCATTCGACCATTGGATGAGTCAGAATGGGTCATTCCTATGGTGATAAGTATCAAAAAGGATGGTAGGATTCGAATTTGTGTTGATTATAGAGAGTTGAATGCAACATGTGTTACAGATCCTTTCCCTATGCCATTCACAGAGTAAATATTAGGAGTGGCTGGGCGCGAGATATATTCATTTACAGATGGGTTCTTCGGGTATCATCAGGTTAGGATTGCCCCAGAAGATCAAGAAAAGACCACCTTCACTACTGAATGGGGAAGCTTTACCTATACTGTGATGCCCTTTGGATTGAAGAATGCACCTGTTGTATTCTCAAGGATAGTGGTGCAAGCATTCAAGGATTTTATTCACAACTTCTTACAGGTCTATCTTGATGATTGGACCGTTTATGGGCTAATTAAGGATCATTGTGACAATCTGTGCTTAATGTTTGAAAGATGTAGATAGTTGAGTATCTCGTTGAATATCAAGAAGTGCATCTTTGCTACTCCCTTTGGCATACTTTTAGGACACATAATCTGATAAGGAAGGGTTGTTGGTCGATCCAGCTAAAGTTGCGGTCATTTTAGGCTTGAAAGCACCCGCCAGTCAGAGTGAGGTGCATGGATTTTTGGGTCATACAGGGTATTACAGGAAGTTTATAAAAGGGTATGCCAAAGTTTCCGCACCCTTGGAAGAATTACTCAAGGGAAAGGTACATTCTATTGGGGGAGTCGTACAGCAGCACGCACGTTTGAGATACTGAAGAAGAAACTTACTACTGCATGCCTATCTTGCGATTTTCCTTCATGGGATAAACCTTTTCATGTTCACGTGGATGCCTCTAGCATGGCCATTGGTGTTGTCTTAGCTCAACCTGGAGAAGGTATAGTTGATCATCCCATTTGTTTTGCTAGTAGGAAGTTGACCCCTGCAGAACAGAATTATACCACTACAGAGCGCGAGGCTTTGTCCATGATATATGCCTTGCACAAATTTCGACAGTATCTATTGGGCACACCTTTTGTGTTTTATACAGATCATATGGCATTGAATTATTTTGTGAACAAGCCCATCTTATAGGGGAACATATGTAGATGGATACTCTTATTTCAAGAGTTTGACTTTACAGTTGTGGTAAAACCAGGGAAAAGTAATTTTGGACCGGATCACTTATCTAGAGTTCAATCAGGTGAAGAAGCACAAACAATAGAAGAGACCATGCCTGATGCACAGTTGTATAGGTTACAATGTGCATGCCAACGGAATTAGAGGACATTGTTGTCTTCCTAAGGACGGGGATGGCACCAGAAGGCATGAGGTCCTTGGAGAAAAAGTAACTTGCTATACGCGCGGCACCATTCATGTTAATCAGTGGTGACTTATACAAGTTAGGCAGAGATGAGGTGTTACACCATTGTGTATTAGAGCATGAACATGAAAGGATATAATGGAGGAAGCCCATGGTGGTATTGCAGGTGGCCACTATGCAGGTGATGCTACAGCGTGAAAGATCCTACTTGTTGGTTTGTGGTGGGAAACATTGTATAAGGATTGTAAGGAGTATTGTAAGGCATGTGACCATTGTCAGCATCTAGGTCAACTAGGATAGAGGGATGAGATGCCTTTACGACTAATTACAAGTGCAGAACCCTTTGAGAAATGGGCGATAGACTTTGTAGGGCCTATTTCACCAATTACGCATAGGACTGGATCGCGCTATATCATTACTTGTACAGATTATCTTACGAGATGGGAAGAAGCAGCACCTAAGAAGGACTGTACAGTAGCTACAGCAACAAGGTTCTTATGGGAAAATGTTCTTACCAGGTATGGCTGTCCTTTCAGTTTAACCAGTGATAGGGGTACCCATTTTTTAAATGAGACAATCCGAATTTTGTTAGATGAGTTTATGGTTGCCCACCACAAGACTACACCCTATCACCCTCAGGAAAATGGAACTGTTGAGGCTTTCAACAAGATTTTGAGCCACACATTGACCAAGATTTGTGATGTGGGACGAAAATATTGGGATGACAAAGTATCTGTTGTTCTTTGGGCCTACTGAACAACATATAAGAGATTGAACAAAGCCACACCTTTTCAGTTGGTGTTTGGCATGGAAGCTATTCTTCCTATAGAATTTATGTTACCTTCTTTGTGCATTGTGCGCGCTGGAGGTCTAGCTGATGAGTAAGATTTGGAAGAATAGATTGAGAACATGGTTCAACTGGATGAGCACCGGGCCATAGCATGATGGAGTCAGAAATAGGAGAAAGCGCACCAGAAAGCATGGCATGATAGGCATATCAAGGATAAGAAACTTGCGGTCAGACAAATGGTACTTTTGTATGACTCTAAGTTTTTGCACCATCCAGGGAAGCTCAAGGTGCATTGGTTGGGGCCGTATGTTATAACTCACATACTTGAGTCAAGTGCTTGCCAGTTAGAAGCAATTGACGGAACACGGCTGCCTAGTTACTTTAACAGGAGTAGGTTGAAGCCCTACTATAAATAAGTCTTCTTGGTGTTTGTAATAAGGCAGTGTTACCAGATAGATTAGGTTTCCCTTTCTGCATTTCCTTAATGTTTTTTCTTTCATCGACGCTATACTTTGTCAATTTAGTTCTTGTTTTTGTGTAATAAGCGCACTTGTGCGCATGAAGCTAACTACAATATGAAGCATGTTGATGCACAAAGGACTACACATACTTTTAGTATGGGGTGGATTATTGGTGACTCCCAGGTATAATGATGTGAAGATTGGAAGGTATAATGTTGCGGATGTTGAGGAAGTAAGCTGCTAAAGGTGATTTACAAAGGATTGCTTCTCAAAAGTAACCAAGGATGGAGATGAATGAAGGAAAAGTATAACGCGAGGTAAGCGGCAGCCATGATAACTACCAGGAGAAGGTGCAGTGACGAGGTACTCGGGCGCTAGAGCACATGCTGAAGAGAAGTCTGTGACCAGAAGGTAGGAAGGTGCACTAGAAGGTTATAGCTGTGGTGCAAAGATGTACCACGAGGAAATGACAAAATTGAGCAATAAATGAGAAATATTTGGTAGGTAGAGGAGTAATTAATGCATCAAAAATTGAAAATCTATATAAGGATGGGATGCGAATTCATTTCTACCCTTGCAACTATGAGAATTGGATGAAGAGCTAAGTGTGAAGAGTTGAGTAAGTGATTCAAGGTGCGAAGAGGGTGAAACCAGGCATGAAAGGCAGGAATCTATGTATTGGATAAGCTTGTATCGCC
The DNA here is from genome assembly GCA_019776745.2 of Taxus chinensis. Classification (NCBI taxonomy): domain Eukaryota; kingdom Viridiplantae; phylum Streptophyta; class Pinopsida; order Cupressales; family Taxaceae; genus Taxus; species Taxus chinensis. The sequence continues at coordinate 559,443,424 of CM034154.1, forward strand.
ATAGGAGAAGGGTTTGAATGAAGCAGATTGACAGAGCAGAGCTAGGGCATGTGATTTCATGATTACAATTTAGGGACACAATTGAATTTGGTTAGGGTTTGAAGTAAACCATTAAAGAGTTACAGAAGAAGGTGTAGAAACACAACACAAAGGGAAGAATGGCTCCAAAGAAGGAAGTAGCAGTAGCAAAAGGAAAGAAGAAGGTAGTAGTGGAAGAGGAGGAAGAAATGACTCCTGAGAGTAATTTTTCAGAGATGCAGTACCCTGAAGAAGTAATTTTGGGCCAGGAATGGGATTCCCACATATGAAAGAGAAAAATAAGTGAGTACAACCACCAAACCAAGGACAATCAGAAGAAGTTGGATGATTTATTTAACTCCTGAACGGGCAGGTGAACTGGTGATGGGATGCCGATATATGATGACGTAGGGGAGAAGTTACTGAAAAAGGATTGGTGTTTACTAATTATATGAGCTCCCATACTTCGGGAAATATGCACCATTATACAGGTGGCTGATGAGCCGAGTCCATGAGGACTTCTTCTATTTTGTAGGGTGAAGGGTAAGACTAACACCCATTTTAATTGTCATGGTAACAGGTTTAAAGGTGATGGGTGAGGACATCAAAAATGACCTAACTGACAAGGTTACCATATTGGAAACACACAAAGCACTGGGATACTAGAAAGGACTACGTGGAATGGACATAGACAAATTACATGATTTTCCGGTAGTAAAAGCAGCAGTGCACCTGGTTATGAAATTGAATGACCAAGATCGTTGGTCGCAAGTAAACTCAATGTGGCTGCATGTGGCAAAGCGCATGTCAGAAGGGGTTATTTACAAAAATTTTGGCTTTATTGCAGAACAAATAGTAGAGGAAGCACACACATGAAGTAAGATAAGTTTTGGTTTTGTCTTAATTTCTTTAGTATTCATGGAGATTGGAGTATCGAATGGACCGAAAGAAAATATATGGGAATACCCCATGAATAACAAGTCTCTAGCTGAAAGATTCATCAAATATCTATGTAAGGGGTCTATGACAGATGGGTAAAGGAGAGAGTGGAGATGTGGTATGATAGGCTCCCTGTGGCTTTTGAAGAGGAGTGGTGCATACCAGAGGAGTTTCCATCAGTATTGGGGAAGCAGGCTCAGTTTTTTGTTTACCAACACTTTTGTATTACATGTTTTTTTATGGTGGATGGATCATGGAGCCCCTGGTGCAAACTACCATATGCGTTCACAGCGTGGTATTTTCAAGCTTTCGTTCATTAGGTCACTCATACAAGGAGGTTATTATTTAATGCAGACAATGTAGATTGCGAATACCACACCTTGCGAAAGAAGTATGGATATCCGGGGAAGAATGCTTATAACGAGAGTATTATCTCAGAGATTTTGAGTATCAAACCAGAAACACTTGTTGTTGGGGATATCAGGGCCATGCTCATATATCTCCAACTTAAACCAAACATGGAAAATAATAAGTAAGTAGAGAATGAGTTGGTACTCCCAGGACCACCAAAGGGGAAGCATACTATGGAAAACATCCCGGCACCTAGGCCTTCTAAACCCATGTAGGATAACGAGGAAGAGGATGAAGATCATGAGGATAGAAGTGGTTTGGTGCACAAAAGGAAGCAACCATCTGGCAGAGAGGAGGAGGAGCACGTGATGGCTTCACAAGGAGAATAAAATACGGAGGTAGCATAGGGAGACCAAAGGTTTAGAAAGGTGTTCAAGCACACAAGGTCGCAAGGAGAAGCCCAGTAGATAACAAGGAAGTCACCGCGACTCTCACCGATAAAGGAACCTAAGGAGAAGAAGAGAAGAAGAAAGCTCAAGCTATATGAAGAAGTAGAAGATTCTGAGGATAAAGTGCTTCCATCTCCAATCCATCATAGGGCAGAAGAGGAGCCTCAGAGTGAGGAGGAAAAACTAAATGGAGAGGAAGAAAGGGAGCAATCAGAAGCTACACAAGGCAATGATGAGGATACAACCAATATTCCTAACCTTGATGCTGCCATTCCAAAAGGGCCAAGGTCCCGTTGGACAAGTGAGGACATAAGGATACAAACAATGGGGTATGCAGAGGACCAGGAGAAGATTGTTCATGCTCGGTTCCAGAGCACCGTCACATAAAAAGATTTATTCAGATGGGTGCTTATGGATGAGAACAAGGTGACATTAAAAACACAAAAGAAACTTTCATGGTCGATGCATACGTATATGGATGAACCATATTTTGATGTCTGTGAAGAATCATGTGTGTCTAGGCAGTTGAAGAAGGCACCAAAAGTCTGACACATGACAATTAAACCAAATGTTATGACGGATGAGCAGGTAAGCAATGTCTTCGTGAAAGTATCTGCTAAGGTAGCTAGAAGAAACATTGACAAATCTGCTACAATTAAAGTGCTGACAGAGGATCTAAAAGAAAAGGATGTGGAAATAACGTGTTTAGTGCAGGAGAGGGATCTGAGTAAAAGGAAATATGAGAATTTTATTAGTATGGTGGAGGAAATTGGAGATGATATACTAAAGGTACTCCCGCATTTGGAATCATAGGTACCAAAAATAATTTCTTTCTGCAATGCACTACGTAAGAACGATGATAAAATTATTATTGGAGGATGAAAAGGTGTGTATACCAGAGCAGCCCAAAGACCCAGTAGAAGAGGCAGAAAAAGCACAGGCTGCAGTAGCAAGGAATATTGCTACATATGAGGGCCTACTACAAGCACTCTAAGAGGAGCTAAAAAAATCAAATTATTCCTTAATGATATGCACAGCTCTAGATGCGCTAATAAGGGTAAAAACACTAGCAGAAGACAATGAGGTGCAAAAGGCCATGAAGCATGACACACTAGGCCATGTTGAATGACTAACTATGGTAAATCAGAAGCACGAGGCATTGGCTGCAGCACATGCACTACATAAAGAGAAGTTAGATGAACTTGGAAGACTCATTGCTTAGAAGATGGATGTGCTGGAAGGGATGCATACATATATGTCAAGCATAATGCTTGTAATACAGAATGAGCAAGGAAAACTAACTCAGGATGAGCTGGAATCTATCATTGTGGATGTTCCAGAGAAAGTAGAAAAGGCATTAACGGAGTGGGAGAACTTAGAATCAGACATAAAGGAGGAGTATCCAAAGATGATACTTCAGAAAGAAATGGAGGAGCTTGAAGCTTGAATAATTCTTTGATACTTTCATTATTGTTTATTCTTTGTGTAAGATACATTCAGCATTTTGTATTTCAACTATTCTTTACTGAGTTGTGGACATCACCATTGTCAGGGCAACAATGAGATTATTGTGGGGTAATTTTGATTAGATAAAACACTTAGCAAAACTCACACAGAGATTCCACGTGGAAAAACAGGATGGGATCAAAGGCATGAAGGAATAGGAAGGCTTCGTGCATGGAGGTGCAGAGTTAGACTTTCGGGACTTAGCCGATTTTGTAGATCAAGTTTATTTTTAGAGGCTAGCATGTGGAACACATAAAGCAATACCGATACTTGTGCACCATGATTTTTCTATATTTCGACGATCATATCGACGCACTCTTTCATGGAAGTAATCCAAGAATAGATTCATCACTCTAGTTAACTGTAAGTGATCTTTAGATAGCATACTTGCATGTACGGCTATAATTGTAAATGACATGTGGCTATTATTAGTGTTCGACCTATTTTTGGAATAGTTAGCGGTGAAGGGAAATTTCCCCACCCTATATATATTAGATGAATCACCTAGTTTATATACCATACTGAAGGGTTGGAGATTCATGAGTGCATGAGACTGAATAATTGTAACAGATCCATGTGCGCATGACTACTATTGTATCAAGCCTCTATATTGTTGTCATGTTTAATTTATGAAGAATATTGGCTGATCCAAAGTGTCTTATATGTGTTATCATTACATGTTATTGATTTCTTGATGATTTATACTTAAATGCATGTCTTTATAGATCTAGTTCGGTATAACTGTGTAATGATGGATTAGTTTCTAACTATACATCCTTATCACTTCACCATGCTCCCATCATGCTACAACAACCCCAAAGAGGGACATGATACCTTGGCACAATTCAAGTGAGTGCTCAGCCTATGCTAAGTGATGTGCCAGCACGACTAGGTGTTATTTGATAATTCTAGGCTGCATCACACCTTTTTCACACTACAACCTTAAAAGAAACCAATCCTTTCTTACATTATCAATCAATCTCATTTAGTCCAGCTACCCCACCATCTATTAGATCGAACCTTTTGGACCTCCTAAAGTCCCTCTCAGTGATACCATGTTCCAAAAGCTTCTGGATGCCAATCTAGTGGCGCTCCAAGATTATATCCTTATGAGATCAACTCAGCTTCCCCTAGATGTTCCACCACTTCAATAGCTTTATCCTTACCATACTAATCCCCAAACCACCCAATTCGTAGTAAATGAACTTTATTCCACCCATCTTGCTTCCTCTTCCACCAATCCCTCATCTCACCAAACTACCCTGATAGTCACGCCTATTCCTCATAATCTCCCTCCAATCAACACAACTATCAACACTACCCTCCCTATTACCTCTTCATTTGCTATTTTTACTAGTGTCCCTAACCAACATACCCAAACATCACATCCCCGATTCAAACAACATGACCTTCTCACATCTAGCATGTAATTCAATACCTCCCAACCCCTTTTCATGGGTTCTCTACATTATTCAACATCTAATTCATCCCATTAATAGTTTCCACCTATTCATACCCCACATCCCCACTCAGCAATTTCTACAGCAACCTACTCAGTCCAAAAAATCATACCCATGTTCCCATTTCTCAACAATAATTTTTTTCAAAAACCACCCCTTCAATCACAATCATGATTTACACTCACGCCCAAATTCCTCAAAACACCCTCACATCCACAAAGCCACCAAAAAACTCGTCTAGACACTTCTTACATTCAACCACCACCTCTCATCCCCCAACAGACTCTTTCAAATGACCCCATGTATTCTCTTGTGAATAGGTCATCCAACCTCAAAGACCGCTACTCTAGGATCCAAAGTTTCATTATCATATGAACAAATTTGTAATGATCCTATTCACACCATCCATACCAATTAAATTGTATCCTCTGCATTAGGAATACCAAAATTCTCCAAGTTTAACAATAAAGAGGACCCACAATAGCATCTTTGTGCATTCAGCCATGCATGCTACCTTATTTCACATGATCAAAAACTTATTGCTTTGCACTTTCCCCCATGTCCTTGGTCAATCCTGAGCTAGACTGGTAGAATAGTATTCCTCAATATTCTATATTTATCTTTCTCCACCAACTCACGCAACTATTTTTAGAACACTTTTCGATTAACATTGTGCGTAAAATAATGATCAATGATCTATACACCATCCGACATTTTGAGGACGAGTCCATCATAGACTTCATTGCACAATGGCATAGCATTATAAACCAGTTATCCCTCCCTCTTCCGCAAACTAATCTCATATATCTTCTACTTTACAAATCCAATCGTTACAAACTTTTGATGCAACCTTCACCATGGCTCACAAAATTAAAACACGTGCCCTTGATCAAGGTCATTTAAAATTAAAATCAAACAAACCCAAAACATGAATTTACCAAGTATTCGACGCAAAATGAAAAATCTAAGGGGGTTGCCAATGTTGTGGTCATTAAATCGTCTTCCACATCTATATGTAGTATGTGGACTCAACAAAGAGCCCTTCAAGCAACGCCCAACTACAATCCCCTATGGGAGTCATATAGTACAATATTTCACAAGTTGATGGAATTACACCTTATCACATTTCCTCCTATCTGACCCTTTGATGAGTAGAGACTAAAACTCATGTGGTATCATGAATATTATTATTGCTAGTACCACCAAGTTTGAGGACACAATATAGAGAGATGTCTAACTTTCAAGGACTTTTTCCAAATACTCATTGATCAGGATGATCTTCAAGTGGACAATCCAAATTCCTCCCCAATCAACCACTTGACGTCTTAAAAAAACCTTTCCCAACTCATGCACCAACAAGCCAAGATACCACTTCTACTATAACCCAACCACCCAATGCTCACACTATAAACACTCTTCATGCCAATAATTAGGAATCAATCCCATATATCAGCGATCACATCTACCCCTTTTGATATTGTTCCTACATCTATCATACCTACATTTATCTCAACATCCACTCCCAGATCTACAACTACTAGAACCCCATTTTTAAATATATCATTCATGCCCTTAGAGACATTCCTGAAGTAACCATTTTAACCTTTTTCTACGTCTGACATTAGTCCCCCATTAACTTCAATAATTTTTTCTTCTACTTCGCTATAATTGATCACCTCACCTATATCGATTCCATCTTTTCCCTTCATACCATCCTTACAACCTAGGTCGGTTCCTCCTCCCATTATTTTACCCAAATCAATTACTATAACCACATCCATGCTACCTTATTGCTTCACACCAATTTCATCATTTTAGGAATTCTTAAAATCACTTTAGCTTGTAATGACCTTGACGGTTCCTTATATGTCATCAACACAATCCATCCAATCTCCACCTTCCTGAGATTACATCAAATAAATATTACTTCCTGCACCCATACCAACCATGAAATCACCATCCGACCCTCCAGTTGAAATATTTTTCACTCCTCCCAAGGGCGCATCTCTGCATATAAAATCTATGATCACTCCTAGAGTTATACAATCCAATGTAATGTCATCCGATTTAGGACCCTGAACATTTCAGCCCACCAATCCAAAACCATCCAATACTAAAGAACTAACTGACATAAAAATTGGATTCAAATCACATCAACATACTCATAATTTACCCCAAACATCTAAGATATCTCACAAGGCATCTTCTAGCATTTCAGTTAGACCATATATGAAACTATTCCAATACTTACTATAAACCTCTACAATCACGCTTCCACCTATCAAGGCCTTTGATCCAAATGGAAATAAGCCTTCATGGTTCAATTCCAACCTTATGTGCACCTATCATCGTACCCCTTGGCACAATCTTGAGCATTGTAGATAAATCCATACCATTATCGATAACATCATTAAAGAGGAAAGACTTCTTTTTGGACCGAGTCAATCCCTTCCTCCCACATACAATCCAATATTTTTTGTCTCACCTTCAAGAGATGACTCTTCCAAGGATGGTCCCCCTTTGTTCATTAATTTTGTTTGGGTAACCATTTGATCTATCCCACATGATCCAAAATCAACCTCCAAACTAAAATCCAAGGCATTCTTCACCATTCCTCCTCTTAAGGACCTTACCACATCATTAAAACCTAAAGTTTCTTTCTTAGTAGCCCCTAAGCCCATTGAATAGAGTATAGTCAAACAACTCCACCAAGCCCTGGTCAAGATGTCACTCTACGAGCTCATCCAAATATCATCAGATCATATGCAGGCTCTCATTGAAGCCTTAAAGCATATTTTGACATCTACTAATGAGGCTCAGCCCTTCGCATCTCTTGTAGGAGCACTTACTGCTTCTGTGGCTATCTCATTCGATGATGTTGAAATTCCAAACATCTTGTCTGAAATAAATGACCTTCCCCTCTTTATCATGGTTAGGATCAATGATAAATCTATTTGATAATCCATGATCGACAGTGGGGAAAGTATTAATATCCCTCCATCACATACTTTCGACCAACTTAACATCTTTAAGGCATCTATCACCTAGACACCCATGGTCCTTTGCACTTTCAATGATGTCATCACTCCCTCCTTGGGAATAGTCATTCTTCCCATCCACATTAGTGATAAGATCCTCCATGAGGTATTCTACATCATTGAGGGAGAATTTTAGTACAATTTTCTCCTTGGATGACCGTGGATCCCTGTCATGTGTTGCGTCCCGTCTATACTTCATCATTCCCTTAAGTATGAGCATGAGAGAAATATTTTGACACTTCCTAGGAATGTTCCTCCTTTCAAAATGTGTAATATTACCTATAGACAAAATGATGTACTCGTTCCAAAGAATGATCGATCTGCACCATCCACTAGCTCATCCATTCCTTCTTCCAAGCTTCCTATTGATGACTCCATAGATAAAGTAATGGTTAAACTCATGTTGGGGGAGTATCATCTACTTGCACTCAACACTATTCCCACTCCTCACCATATCAGTAGACCTAATAAGGAACTAATATGCCAACCAAACATCGGGGATGTTGTTCCTCTAAGTCAACCACATCTTCGCGATAATCTTATTTATGGTGGTTTTGATACCCCCTCTTCCCACATTGATGATATTCCACATTCCAAACCTTATACTAGTGGTTTTGGATTCCGTAACAAACCATCTTTTGTACACACCCACCTCCATCATTGTGCATGGAAAGGGTTTGACATGGGGTGCTATGAGCATGGGCCACATGGCCTTATTAACGATCAGTGTGGTAAACATCACAAAAAAATCAAGCTAGGCTACCAAGAGCAATATTCTGGCCCCATCCCACCATTTGAGATGTGCATGGATATGTCTTCTCCATATTATCCATCCCATGAATCCATGGAAATAGATGATACTTTCACAATTTCTTCTAATTTTTTTAATTCTTTACCATCACTTTGGGACCAGTCACTTATCAATGTAAAAATTAGACTAAGTCCCTTCCCCTTCGCCATCCAAAAATGATAGAAGGAGATTCTTCTACCATCGAAATCCTTCAGTGTGCTAATGATGATGTCATTCTTTCCCATATGGGAGTAAAATATTCTTATCTTCATAAGACCCTACCATCTGACACACGTACTCTTCTCAATGAAGCCACCATCGATGTCAATATCTAGACTTCTCAGGAGCCTCAAATTCTCAAAGTGGGTCAATCTCTTGATCCACACGAACTTGAATTATTCACTGCATTCCTCTCCCATCATAGCTAGGAATTTGTATGTTCTTACTCATATATGCCAATTCTTGACCCTTTTATACTCATCCACAATATTGTTGCCTTCCCCAATGCTAAACCGGTAAAGTAGAAGTTTTTCCGCATGTATCCTCATGTTACCCTCCTTGTTAAAGAAGAGTTGCAGCGCCTTCTTTCTCCTAATTTTTATCCCCAATGATTTTATAACATTGTCCTAGTTGCTAAAGAGTTTGGAAAACATTATATTTTCACTGATTTTCAAGATCTCAATCTCGATTGTCCTAAAGATGAATTTCCTATTCCAAACATCAATCAAATTGTGGATATTATCACATACCATGAGATGTTTTCTCTCGTGGAAAGTTTCTTTGGATACAATAGAATTCTTATCACACCAGAAGACCAACATAAGACATCCTTTATCACCCCTTGAGGGACCTTTTGTTACCGTGTCATGCCTTTCAGTCTAAAGAATGTCAGTGTTACCTATCAGAAGGCCGTGACTTATATATTTCATGATCTCATCCACAAAACCATAGAAGATTATGTTGATGATATTTTATCAATGCGATCATCTCTCCATTCTCAAAGTCCTCTTCGATTGCCTTGTTCATTTTTTTCTTCGTCTTAATCCAACCAAGTGTGTATTTGGATTATTAACTAGGAAACTCCTCGGTTTTATCGTCTCTATTATAGGCATTGAAGTTGACCCCACAAAAATTAAGGAAATCATCAAAAATTCTCCTCCTTCCAATATTAAGCAGCTTCATAGCCTTCAAGGTCATCTCCAATCCGTCTGTCATTTCATCTCACAACTTTTAGATCATTTTCAACCCTTTCATCACCTCCTTCAGAAGGACATAGAATTCAATTAGGACCATAATTTCTAGAAGGCTTTTTACGATCTTAAATAATATCTCTTGTCTTCACCAATGCTTACACCCCCATGTTAGGGGGAGCCCTTTTATCTATATATCTCTACTAATAATCATGCCTTAGGAGCTATTTTAGCACAACGTGATGACCAAGGTCATAAGCAGGTTGTTTATTACATCATTTTCACCCTTCATGATTATGAAACCCACTACACTTAAGTTGAAAAGCTATTTTGTGATCTCTTCTTTGTTACTTCAAAGCTTTGGCATTTTCTCCTCAATCATAAGGCATATGTCGTTACTAAATTCCATCTCCTTAAGACGATGCATTCTAAACTATATCATACTGATCGTATCACTTGGTGGCACATTTCATGTCTAAAATCGACCTCAAGTTCATCTCTTAAAAATATATTAAGGTCCAAGCTATTCCAAACCAATTATTAGAAGCCCCTCTTCCTAGTTCACATTTTCCTCATGAGAAATTTCTGAATGAATCCATTCATCAGTTTCATCATAAATATGGCACTCTTAAGTTCACTCTCTTCTTCGATGGCTCTAAGTGTCAGAAACAGGGAGGCATTGGTTTCATTGTCATTCCTCCTTGGGAAACTCATATTCCCCTCACAAACAAACTCAATTTTGAGTGTAAAAATAATATGGCAGAATATGAGGCCCTTATCTTAGGTATTGAAACTGTTTCCTTTTTAGGTGTTCAAATTCTTGACATCTGTGTCAATTTTAAACTTATAATCAAACAAGTCACAGTGAGTATCAATGAAAAAATGATACCCTTCAAAAATATCATGACATTTTTCATCTTCTTCTTTAATACTTTGATTCCTACACCATCCAAGTTGTTCCTAAGCCGACCAATAATTTCGCTAATATGATGACATCTCTTGCAGCTCTTATCCCTTGGAAAATGGAGGAATCCAAGCTTTATGTCGTCATTCATCATAGTGATCGACCATTTCATGAATTACCCAAAGTTAACCTCATTGAATATAATTCATCAGACCTTTGGTATTCCCAATTTTTTTATTATTTATCCCAATCCATTGTTCCTCCTCATATATCCAAAGAATGTTAAGAGGTATTTTCTTCAGCGCATTAATTGTTATGTGATCCTTGGTAGCATTATTTATAAATATGGGTTTGAAGGTGTTATTCTTCAATGCCTTATGTCCCATAAAGCCTCTAGGGCCATCCAAGAATTCCATGATGATATTTGTGGTGGAAAATTTAGTGGCTTAGTTATTTCTAAGTTTGTCCTTCTTCTTTGTTATTATTGGCCTTCCCTCAATCATGACTATTGTGAGTGTGTTAAGAAATGTGAAAAATGTCAGTTATATTCTAATCTTATTCACAATCCTAGCCAAGCCTTAAATTCGGCTCAATAGCTTTGGCTTTTTTAACAATGGGGTCTTGATCTCATTGGTCGTATTAATCCTCATTCTTCACAAAAACTTCACTCTATCAACACTGAAACCAAATAATTTACTAAATAGGTGGGAGAAATCCCACTAACCTAAACTAAATCTGGTCCAATCATTAATTTTATCTACCAACACACCCATTTGTTGCTTTGGAATTCCCCACAAACTTTTCATGGACAACAAAAAGTCCGTTAAAAAAATATTTTAGAAAATATGCAATGCATTCAACATCCAACTCATATTCTCTTCTCTATGTTATCCTCAAGCTAACTGCCAAGCCAAAGCTACCAATAAAACCCTTCACAACATCTTTTCCAAAATTATTGATCAAGCAAGTCGTAATTGGCATCTTTAGCTTCTTTTTCCTTTTAGGCCTATTGTACTCTATTATTCGTACCTCCATTAGGGCTACACATTTTTCCCTTATTTACGGTTACGATGTCATCCTTCCCCTTGAAGTTAAAATTTCATCTTTGTGCACATCCCTTCGTAGATTCATCTCTAATGAATACTATCACCAAGCACATCTAGCACAGCTCAACTTTTTAGATGAACGTAACCTTCTCACTCCAGAACACCATCATGTTTATCAAGAGTGCATTAAACATGCTTACAATAAGCACCTTAAAGAATGCAACTTTAACATCGGTGACCTTATCCTAAAATTAAATTAAGACATCACCACACTAGAAAGAATCCAACACAAAAAAAAAATCCCCTAACTGGATTGGACCATGCATTATCACGCATAAGTACGGGTTAGGAGCCTATTGATTGGCCTCCCTTGATGGTAAACTAGAAGTAGAAGGTCTCTTAATGCATTGCACTTGCATCCATTATACGGTTATCACATCTACCAGTGCTCTTAGTCATATCTTTAGAATATTCCTCCATCTTATCCCTTTCCATATCTCATTGTGATGATTTGGAATTATGTAGTCTTCCATCACTTCCTAGATGTGACCTTGAATATGGGCACCGTGGCTCTACCCATAGCATTTTCCTTATGGATAGGTTCTCTCTTCTTTGTGAGAACTCCACGATCATTACATCCATCACCATCTTATTCACCTATTGGAACCATACAAAGGGTCCAGGGGTGTCTCTTGCACATTCCTTATTCCCCTCCTAAGTGGTCTGCTTAGCTAGTCCCATCTCTCCACCATGTAAAATCAAATTCATGGATGCTATTGTAAAAAATCAAAGTTATTAAAAGCAGACTAATCCCTTAAAAGATGGATATTCATGCAAAAAAAGAAAAATCAAAAGCATGAAATCAAAATCAAATCAAATAAATAGGTTGATCCCTCAAAGAACAGTTATCATGTATATTATTATTGTCATCTATATTATGTATAAATTATAGTATACCCTCAAAGGATGGATATTATTTTACTATGGAATTTAAAGGCTTCGTGTATTGATCAACTTTCTTCTAGCAAACTTCCCGCATTGATCAGTTTGCTCTTTCCCCTTGTTAGAGTTGGGGCATAGTTTTAGGGAACACCACTTTTAGAGAACCCTCTTTCTACATACAAGTTACATCTCAAACCCCTTTTTCATGTTGACATTAGATTTATAATTTCATTTCATCCATGCTCCTTAGGATCTTTGGTATGACCAACTATCGTTGCTTGCATACTAACATTAGTTTTGGTCGCATGTGCCTTGTGTTGTCTAGATCCCCTTCCTGTTTATCTCTAATGTAGTTGGAGGCATATTTTCCTCGCATGTTCCTTGATATGACGTAATTTCATTCATACCCATAGGTTGGCATTGTTAAGTTACATTTTATCAAACACCTCATCTGATCTTATTCAATCTCTTTAACAATCAAGTCCTCTTTTGAGGCCATATTTATTCCTCACTAGGGCATTTTACTTAATTATTCCTTTCCTTCTTTGCCTATGTGACCATATTTACTTTTTCCCTTTGGGAATTTTAATTCTACATCCAAATCATTCCTTTCCTTATTTTCCTTTGTGGATGTACACACCCAAAATTGCATGTGCTACATTTTCAGAAAACGGATACAAAATTCCCCAATGATGATTCAAGTCCTTTCAAGAAGGTGTTCAAGCTCCAAAACCCATTCACATTGTATATTTGTAGCCTATACATCCTTACTTAGCCTTCCTACACTTTTTTCCAGCTTCTTGCTTCTTTCTATGCATGTTTTGGCCTTTAGTGCCAGGACCGCTGCCCTACCTAGGCAGTGGTTCTGAAACTGTCACCCAGGCAGGGCAGTGATCTTGCGACCGCCGCCTTTGCAAGGCGGTGGTCTTGACTAATTTTTCTAGATTCCGTCATGTGTGTTTTTAACATGTGACGATTCACTTAACTTCACTTTTACGATGCATCCATGAGCCAAATTGTCTAAAAATAGTTTTGATTGTTCGGTTCTCCTTCCCTCTTCTATTTTTTCATGTGCTTTAGTTAGTTAGAACTACCTCTTCTTGCCTTGTGCATGAAGGCACATTCCAGCCCCAATTCTTATATATTCCATGCTTGTATTCAAGTAAAAGGCCTGAGAATTTTGTGTTTCTTGTATTGTCATTGCTGCCACAATCTTGCTAGGAATTTCATAGCCAAGCTCATATCTCTTGTGTTATCTCTCTTCTACTTGCATTGCATCCATAATTCTTTAAAGTTGTCATTGCTCAAGTTCCATCCTCATGATTGTTGTTTTTGCATTCCCAATCCCTTGGTGCATATGAACACTCAGAGAAAGAAAGGAACAAACTGAGGGCACAAATATGGATACAACCAGATTTGTCAAAGCTCTTTCTTATCTAGGTTGGAATTGTGTGTTTGTTTGCTTTATTTGTCAAATTGTCAATTTCAAATCACTAGTTTCAATTACATATCAAATAGAGTAGTAAAATTGTTCATTTCAGTTAGCTAGGCAATCACAAGTAGATCAAATCATTAGAAGGTTTTCTCTTTGACATTACCAGGGAAGTTATGGGGAACAATAGCTCTTCTAGGGTTATGATTTGTTCTTCACTTCTGAGGTAGGGTTTGAAGGGTTTTGATTAAATTAGGTTATTTTTTTAGGTTTAGATTCACATATCCTCACAAGTAATTAGCTACATTCAGTTGATTACTTGTATTTAGTTTGTTTATTAGATTAGACACATTGTTTAAAAACTAGAAAAGATCAAAAACATTTGCTTTCATTAGATTAGTTTGATTTCATTGCTTTGTTCTGTTATACTAAGAAAACAACAAAAACATAGATTATGTTTCCTTTGATAGTTAGTTTTCTTATTAAAATCATTTCAATTCATTTTGCATGACCATCAATGGTCCACAACAAGAGAAGACACGTATAGTTGTGATCCCTTGGTCCCACAACCCTAATGGGCTAGAATTGATAACTGACATTGATACAAGTTTACGTTTAACAGTTCTACACACACCTACAAATTTTGCTGAGAAAATAGAACAACTAAACACACTAAATATCATCGTTAATCAAGCCTATGATTATTGGACTTCTCCTAACAACAGGGTTTGATTACGCACATGACCATACAAGGGCCACAGCCTCCATGAGTCTTTGGTTGTGATCCTCAAGTCCCACAACCCAACAGGCCTACTGATAAAGTAGACATTGACACTAGTTTGTGTACATTAGTATTCATATCTTCACCACTTCCACCTGACATTATTGCACAACTTTCCTTATTGAACATAGCATCCAATCAGGCTAAGAATTTCTAGACTAGACCAGAAAATCACCCATAATCCTTGTGGCTCCACTACGTCTCTTGTTTTCACTTCCATGACTTTGTCTAGAAATCCATACGAGGTGCCCACAGGTCACTTTCCACATGTTCATCAATAATAAACAGAATCTTAGTGGAGCTCAATATCAATTAGAGTCTCTGAGAAGCTATTATATCAGACCAATCCATCACACCACTTCAGGTTAGGAGAGAATTCTTTGCCTTAGAATCACAAATCTCAATATTTCATGTTGAAACATAAGATTACCCAATTAGCTTGATCACCATCATCCACACTCACACCCACTTCCATTCTACACAGTTGTCTCAGCATGACCTCAAGAGGTCATGTGTGAAAAAGGTCACGTGTTGATTTTCTATTGTACAAATTGGTGAACCAGACGTGAAGAGCTAGTCTCTAAATGTTTCTGCTTTCTTCGTCCATCCTTTATTCTACAGGTATTCTTATACCCCCTTGAAATATGTCGGGATACGATGAGTACAATTGACCCATCCCAGGTTTTGACATGTACAACTACAAAATAGGTATACCACAACAATCACCTTCACTCTCAACGTGGGTGGACAACCACTCAACTGCTCAAAATCCTCTTCTTCAGGGAACCAATGTTGGTTCCTTTGTACATATTGAGGAACTTGACCAAATCACACAAACATATCCTCATGAACAATCAAGTTCAAACAACATGACTTTCACTGGGGAAGCAAGTTCATCTCCTTGGGTGTTGTTTTGACATCCCATTAGCATGCAATCGGACCAACTCTTGTATCTAGATGAGGAATACTTATCACAATATGCTAGGAGTGAACAACACTTCCATAATATGAACCAAGCTTTCGATAGGTTGTAAGGAAAAGGTGATGTTCTTCTCCAAAATAATAATTCTACCCCTCCACCAACTAAAAATGTTGCTAACGAGGGGTGGCATCATAGTGAACAATTCATAGTAGGATACCACACTCCTCAACAACCTCCAAGATTTCAATAAAAAGCACCTAAGAAAAGCACCACCCCATCAATGGGTGATGTCATCTCAGCATTAGTAGAAAAAATCAAGGAGCTAGAGCTTTCCCAAAATGATCAAAGTTCATACGTGAGGCAAGCAAGAACTTCTCCCTATCCACAAAATTACAGACAAATACCTACTACGCAAAATCCTCCAGTTTATACAAGTACTCCAAACCCTGGAGATTTTTTCACTAGGATGGGCACCTTGGGTATGACTTTTCATGTCACATATGGATATATACAACAGGCACCAGCTGGAAGTGCATTCTCAAACTCCATACCAACTAGAAATGCAACATTCCCTGGCTTTGTGCCTTTGATTCCATATCAAAGTAATCAACCCCCCTACGTACACATGTATTCTAAATCTCTGCAAGGTGATATGTACACTTACCTAGGTCTATATGGATAGATGCAAGGGATGTCATATGCCCCAACAAATTTTTATGATGTCCCATTTCAGCAACCAATGCAACCTCCACCTCCCCAACAAGGATCCTCAATGGTGGAAATGTACGCAATGGGGACCTATTCTTAATATCTTAAGGATCCTCTAGACGTCTCCATCTGGACAATCATGCTCCCAAGACCCTTGCTCAATCTTCTGAAATTCAAAGGGGAGGTGAAATCCTAACACCCATATAAAATCTTATGCAATGGCCATTCGAGAGTTGCTCCCATGGGACACAATTGTTGTGAAGATTTTCCCTAAGACGTTAGAAGGTATTGCTCTCGATTGGTACTATAGGATATCGAAGACTTCAATAAATCTTTCAAGTAACTCATATTAGAATTTATTAAGGGCTTTTGATATGAACAAACTTTTGAAAACAGGAATCGAGAAATTCCTTCATATCAAGCAAGAGCACAATGAGTCCACATCCCAATTCATTCAAAGGTGGCGATAGGTTCAATACTCCTCTATAAGTGCTCCATATGGATCAGACGGAAATTTTCGATTGTTCCTCCAATCCCTCCATAGGGAAACAAAGGAAGAGGTTCAAATTTTCCCACTAAGGAGCTACGAAGAAGTGCTAGAAGGTGCTCTTCAAATTTACCAAGAATCCATTGACAGTGGTCGTAAGACTTATGGATCAAATGGAAGGTTGGTCACCCCTAATCAAAAAAACCCCAATTACTCCAATAGTACAAACAATAATCAAGGGCCAAAGGTCCTTAATAAGAATAGTGGAGTCACGATGGATGGAGTTACTGAGCAACTCAAGAATCCTAATGATTTTATTCTCCCAATAAAAATATTACCAATAACAACAATAATGGAAACAATCAGATCAACAATAACTTCTCACCCTCAGTCAACGTTGTAGATTTTAACCATCAAAGAAAACCTCAGCAATCAAGACAAATGTAGACCCAAGGCCCTAACAAATACCCAAGTAGGTATCCAAACCAATTCCAAAACCAAGGGCAATGGTTCCTAAATTTTAACTATAACAATCAATAACTAAACAATAATCGTAGTTTCAGACTGCAACAAGGTACAAACTAAAGGCCTCGAGATTATGATCCTGATTTATATTATGGTTTCCATAGGGTTCCCGGGCATGACGCAAGAACATTTCGTGATTCTAACAAGTTTCTACAGTGATTTCTGGAGGATCAAAGATAGTTGTTTGTTGACATGTTTTTGACAAACCCAACAGCGCCAACTCAGAACACCTACATGGTACTGGTATCCCCATAGAACACACCACTTGGAATCTTTAACGATCCTCTCCCCATGCATCTAAAAGGCAGTAGAATAGATCCTAATGGTTTGAACAAAATTATTATAATAGGGACCTATGATCGTGAAGGCTCAACTTTGTCGAACCCACAAGTGGCACCACCTTTGGATGGTCATCAGCAAATAAAAAATTTAGGGTTGGTAGAGTTGGACATTAAACCTCATATTAACGTTCCCACTAGAACTAAGGAGTATTCTTCATATCCAATCCTGATCTATCCAACTATATCGAATGACATTCATGATACACTAGGCAAGCCAGTAGGAGCTTATGACTTGATTAGTGACTTAACCAATACTTTCTCTCACATTTCCTTCTTAGATCTGTTAGATAATTCCCCTACTCACAGAACCACCCTACTAGAAGCACTAGGTCTTGGTCATTTGATTAATGTCACCCCTCCTCTAGAAGCACAAATAAACGATGTGGACTTTGATGTCTATCCTCTAGGGTAGATTGAAAGAGATGTTTGATTTGTATTTGACATCATCAAGATGCCCACAGACGCTGAAATAGCTCGTAGAGGTGATCTGAAATTATTTTTACAAGTCTAGATTTACAATAACTATTTAAAGTGTGTGATGATTGATGACGTGGTAGAATTTAACACGGTTCCCTTCTCTTTTCTTCAAAATCTAGGTTATGGAGAAACCAATTTCTCTTCAACATGAAACACACTGAGAGGCTATGACAGCCTCAACGCAACGTCGATCAGAATTATAGTGTTGTCAGTCACCATTGGGCCTAAGATAGTACTAACTAAGTTTTATATTATAGACCGGGAAACAAACTATAATATGATCCTTGGCCATCCTTGGATTCATCACATGAAGGCAATTCCCTCCACATTGTTTCACGAAATTAGATTCCTATATTAAGGGAAGGTATTTTTAGCACAAGGTGATCCAAAACCCTTTGACATACATTTAGCTAACTTAAAGAAGAGGCCAAGGGTCCATTCTAAATTTGAGATTCCTACGAATCATTTTAAAAACCTACAAATTCAACACCAGAATAAAATATGGTTCCTATAACATAGTTAGAAGTCACGAGACTGATCTAAGACATTCTAGCAGTCAAAGATGAAATCGTCATCGTAGAGACAGTATCGTTAGGAACCACAGCAAATATTTTCTAGCTATTGGAGAAGTATTTACTTATCCTTCTTCCATTCAATTTTGTGGGTATGGGACATACACTAGTACTCGGTTCTCTTCCAATAGATGAGGTTTGTATGGTTAAAGTAACTGAGGTAAAGGAAGAAGATTCAAAGGATGATCCAATGTCCATTTTTCCAAGTAACTGTTGGAATCTCTATTTTGATGGAGCCAAGTGTCATTTTGGCACCGGGGCAGGTTTGATTCTTACCTCTCCTGAGGGAAGGATTCTACCTTTTTCATTCAAATTAAACTTTGAATGCACAAATAATGGGGCTGACTATGAATCCCTTCTACTTGCTCTCATTGTAGCCAAAAGAATGGGTGCTCTTAATATTAGGGTGTTGGGTGATTCGTAACTTGTTCAAATCAGATATTTGAGGTATATGAGACTAGAGTTGAGCATTTAAAAATCTATAAAATAGCAGTGTTGAATATAACAAAGAGGTTTGACTTCATATCAATTAAAGAAATTACACGAGATCAAAACCTCCTCATAGAATCGATAGCAAATTCCACTTCTCACTTTACTCCAAGCAGTGAGTTGGAAGATACAAACTTCACGGTATTGGTTCATGTAGAACCTTTGGTTCGTAAGACACCGGTAACTCCAATGTTGACATACATAGATACTGAGAATGAGTCTGTTATTACAAATCATGTTGAGATTGAAAAAGAAAATCTAGGATATCTAAACACTCTCACATAATTACATCTTACTCATCACGAGGTTGATCTTTCCCTAATTCCAAACTTTTACTCCTATTTTGGAAATCCCACGATAGAATCTTCCCCTAGGAAGGAACTCAAAATTTATGAGGTAGGAAAAGAGGGGGATTTAGAGTTGCCTCCATCCCCGCCTAATTTTGAGGAAGGCAACACCTCCTTAATCGAGGGAACAATCGATATAAATATCGGGACCGAGGAAGAACCAAAAATCTTGAAACGAGGATCATATTTAACTCCTAAGGAAGTGGAAATATATACCCATATCCTCAAGGAGCATCAAAGATAATTCACATTTAGCTACAAAGAAATGATGGGAATTGTATCACACATTGCAGTGCACAATCTTGTCACCAAGCCAGATGCTAAGCCAATCAAGTAAAAGTCAAGGCACATGAAGCCAAAGGTGGCCGTCATGGTGAAGGAAGAAGTGATGAAACTCCTCCAGGTAGGGTTCAGCAAGCCAGTTGACTACTCATAGTGGGTTTCTAATATTGTCCTCGTCCTCAAAAAGAATGGAAAGATCTGTATTTGTATAGACTTTTGGGATATCAACAAGGCTTGTCCCAAAGATGATTTATCATTACAATCCATCAATTTTATTGTCGACACAACATCTAGTTTCAAGTTGTTGTCTCTCATGGATGGGTTCTTTGGGTATAATAAAATCATAATCTCTGAGGAAGATCGGGCCAAAACTACCATTCATAACTCCTTAGGGAACCTACTGTTATGTTGTTATGTTGTTTGGGCTTAAGACCGTTAGTGCCACATACCAACGGGTGATGACTTGTATATTTCATGATCTTATACACAAGATTGTGGAATCTTACATGGATGACCTTTTGGATAAGGCCAAAAAATGTTGTGATCACCCAGAGGTGCTTCGTATCATCCTTTCTTGTTTAATTGAATAAAATGTCACGTTGAATCCAGAAAAATGTGTGTTCGATGCAATGGGAGGAAGATTTTGGGATACATCATATCTTCACAAGGAATTGATGTAGACCCAGCCAAAATCTGAGATTTATTGGAAATGACTCCACTGAGGGACAAGTCTAGCATCAGATCTTTTCTTGGAAAACTTGGTGCAATCTAAAGGTTTATCCACGATTTGACCTTTGTTATTCACCCAATCAACAATTTGTTGAAAAATGATTGTATCATTGATTGGACATATGAATGCAACTAAGCATTTGAGTTGATTAAATGATTCTTATTATCCCCTCCCACACTCATGTCACCTAGGTTAGATTGCCCTTTGATCTTGTATTTGTGAGCTACAGATGTTTCGCTAGACTGCATGTTGGCTCAAGAAGATGATGATAAACGAGAGTGCGCAATCTATTTTATTAGTCAACCATTTCTTTATTATGAGACACATTACACATAGACGGAAAAATAATGCCTTGCCATAGTATTTGGGACAAAATGTTTGAGACATTATATGCTAACTCAAGAAATGGGGGTTATTGTTAAGTTAGATCACTTGCGGACATTCCTCACACAAGGATCCTTATCTAAAAAATTCATACGCTTCATAACTCTGATGGGTGAATTTGAGTTAACATTTGTTAATCAGAAATCCATCAAAGGAAAAATCATTACAAACTGGTTGGCTGATAACCCATTGGATGGAGCTGATCTGGTAGATATAAACTTCCCTGATGAGTGTGTATACTTCATCGAGACTAGGCCCCCCATTTATATATGCATCCATGGTATACTGACATCATTAATTTTATAGTGGACCATACGTACCCAGAAGGGGAAAAATCACAACAAAGAAGGTGGTTACGCATCATTTCCACTAAGTACTATATTTTGGAACAAGTGCTCTATCGTAGAGCCTTTCAATGGAATGTTGTTAAGATGTGTTGATGATGAAGAATCTGAAAAATATTCTTTTTGAATCACATAGTGGAGTATGTGGAGGTCACTTTGGTGGCCATGCCACTACTCGGAAGATACATTGGATGGGCTATTTATGGCCCACTCTAGAGCATGATGTAGTAGAGTTTATACACAGATGTCATAAATGTCAAGAATTCTCCCATGAGATCCACATACCGGCACAAGCTCTACAACCAATTGCAACCCCATGGCCCTTTTCCATGTGGGGTCTGGATTTGATAGGGAAATTCTCTCCCTCATCAATAGATGGCCATAACTTCATAATCATGGCCACAGATTACTTTACTAAGTGGGTATAAGTCATGCCTCTTACCACTGTACCTGGGTCTGTAATTACTAAGTTCATCTTGAACCAGATCATTTATAGGTACAGGGTCCCACAGGTCATTATCTCAGAGAATGACACATCTTTCAAAAATGATGAAGTACATGAATTGTGTGCAAAGTTCAAGATAAGTCACCACATGAGCTTCTCTTTATCATCCTCAGGAAAATGGATAGGTTGAGGCTATAAATAAGACATTAAATTCCATCCTCCTTAAGATCATTAAAGAGAACAAACGAGATTGACATTTAAATATTTTTTCATCCTTGTGGGCCTATCAGACATCAGTTAGAACACCAACAAGGGAAACCCCTTTTTCTTTGGTATTTGGTGCGGAATTAGTTTCACCGCTCAAATTTGAAATACCTAGTCTCTATATTTCGCTGCAAGGAATCCTGGGGGAAGAATGCTATTGAGAAGCATGACTCTCTCAGTTGGAAATTCTTGATGAGACAAGACTCAATGTTGAACAATGAAACAGTGTTTACACTGATCGGATGGCTCAGAAATAAAACAAAAAGGTCTACGAGTGTGAAATATATGAGGGAGATTTGGTCTTAAGACTTGACATCCGGATAGAGAAAAATACCGGTGAAGGAAGAAAATTCAAACCTAGGTGGTTGGGTTCATATTTAGTAATAAAGACTACAAAAATGGGGCATTTCACCTGTGTACACTAGAGGGTGAGGAGTTTAAAAAATATGTGAACTCTCTTCACCTGAAAAGGTATTACGCGTGATCCATTAGCATTTTCATATTTACATTACTACATCTGCATTGCACTTTTATCTGCCAATTCATTTTGTAAAATTTGTGATCAAGGGACTCATTCTTATAGCAATTTTGAAAAAATTCTAAAAATATTGGCAAAACATTCAAATCATACCTCTACAAATCACCACAGTGTCATCAGATATTTCCAAATCATTTCATCAATTCAAACAGGATAAGACAAATTTTTAACCGTAACCATACCAAGGCCTGCATACTTGGTTATGCTTTTGGCCTCTTTCTAGATTAGGTGTCTTTGCCTATAGTCTATTATAGAAGCTTCATGGTGTCACATCTATCATGTATACATCTCTTGAAAAATAATTAACATTCTAAACACTTTTCCTAAATAAATAAGTCGAATGCAAATCCACAGAAAATTTTTAATTTACACATTTCTTTGCCCTACCAACCTTTGGTGTTGAGCCTACATCTCTTACTAGTGATGTAAGGTTGGGAAAGGAGATAAATTCCCTTACTCACCTATGCCTTATCCATGGTGATGATCCCTTGCTGCCTACTGGTAACAGGGGGCAAGATGTAGGGGTTCTCATTGACAAACTTGAAACTTAGAGACATTTCATTCAAATATTGTGCAATCATGTGTCAAAAACAAAGTGAGTTAGATGTCCAAAAATCCATAAGAGTTTAAAATCCCAAAACTATATTTTGTCAACCAAGTGGCCATCTACATATCTAAGTCTAGATAAACTAGAAAGTAGACCACATTCTAAACTATGAAGTAACTTGAGTAGGATGAAGTTGTAGTGTCTCAATTTGGTTCATTCAAACCATTGTCTTTCCTTCATCATTACCATGCAATAAATTTTCATAACTTGTGCCCTTTCTGGCTCTTGGTGTTGAGCCCTCGCATCTTACTGGTTACGTGGAGTTAGGAGTGGGGCAAGTAAATTTACTTATCATATCATTATATCACCATGTTTTACCAAGACAACATGAAGTATCAAAGATTGCTTAAAGAAACTAAAGTTCAACATCACATTTTGTTTGCATTATCATATATCAGCATTATAAAATACAAAAAGAAATCATTATGTTATCATTCATGCCCACTGCATACATTGTGAAAAGCATAGAAAAATGGAAATTCTAAACATCTAGAGTACACATGAGAGATGAGCCAAAAGGAAGTCAAACTCAAATACACACGATTACCAAACCAAAAATAAGGGTCTGTATATATCATGGTGAGTCAAGTTTGTATACAATTCCATCACACACTAGCCATGGTCAAAACACTCTCAATGAGCCTGAGATATACAAAAAAATCATATAGTGCCCGACAAAATGGAAACAAAGTAATAAATGGCTTGGTGGCATTTCAATCCCTGTGAGATCCCTCGAATGGAGCACTTCCACGTCAAGGGTTCCTACTGTGGCTACGACGATGTTAGGAATGAACCAAATGGTGTGAATGCTTGTGGTGGTGGTCATTGGTTGTGGTCTCACTACAGGAATGGCTCTACCTCATCAATCACTCAGCGGTCTCATATGCAAGTACCTAGGTATGAAGGGATTTCACCACCTCTATTATCCTCAAAATAGGAGCAAACATGTTATTGTGTCTACCGGCTGCTAATGGCTGGCCTGATTCAACAGTCAACTTAGCTTGGGTCTTCCCCAAGGGGATCATCAGAGTGTCCACACACACCCATCGAATGAGCTCTCACTACTCCTGTGTAGTCACTGCAAGTGAAAAAATAGAAAGAAACAATCAAGTTAGAAAACCACAAAAAAAGAGCAAAACAAACTAACATTTTCAACTAACAAAATCGAGAGAAGAGTATCAACATACTCAGATCTTCAGGCATCCAGGTAGGGTCAATGGTTGTTACTATTGGTGGTTGTGGGGACTCGCCAAAGCTAGAGGATAAACATTGTCCTATAATGGAATTTTTCGTCTCTCTCCCCATCTCGAGGAAGTGTCTCCTCTGAGACCAAGGTCTCTCTCTGCACTAGCGTCCTTTTGTGCTACTCTCAACATATCCTAAGTTTCATGCCACTCATGGTCGTTCTCCTCCTCCTCCATATGGGCTACCTCACCAGCCTCAACACCACCCCCCTCACCCTTCAACTCCTCTCCAACCTCCTCATCCTTTGTCTCCTCTCTAATCGACTCCTCCTCAGTCTTGTCTCCTAAGTGTTCCTCAAAATCAGATTCTATGTCAATGGGCTCTTCCTCATCTCTGTTTTGAGTGAGAGTAGCAACAATCTGAAGAAAAGGTAATTAAGGGGCACCACCTACCCGTCGAGCATGGACCACACACCTAATTGCAATAGGAAATCTTGGGGTAACCACTGTCCAGCCAGGATCTCCTCTATGGCCCTTTTAGGCCTCCTGAATGGTCTTGTAGACTGGTACCACTGGGGGAAGTATGTCAACATACAGGAGGCCAAAATGTTGAGCAACCCAATCAAATGAATGATTCTTGACTCTCCCAGCACTTTCAACTAATTGGCATGTCATAGAGAAATCTACCACCGTGGTCACCTCCTATCCCCATAACCCTTCCATATCATGGTAAGGTGTGGCAACCATGTCTTTCATGGTCAAAGAGGCCACTAGTTGATGTGGCATCCTAAGAACCAACATAGTTGTCCACCTCGCTGCCTGGACAACCCCTAGATCCAATACCAGCACTCCAACTCATAAAAAGAGTGGGGTGCCTCAGTGACTGCCCCTATAATTTGACTACCTATACAAATCATGATCGGTAGTCCCTAAGATGTCTACTCCCTAGGTGTATGTGTGGCCATGTGCCTCAATCTGAGTAATAATGGGAGACCAACCGTAGAGTAGTGTGTCACCTCCATTGTCCCCGATCAATCGTGAGGACAATATGCCCATGTTGGCTCTCTAGATGATAGGGATAGGATTAGTGGCAATGGACTAGACCTTGATTCCCTTCTTCAAACCAAATGACACAGGTGCATCTCCCATGTAGATGTCCTACTAATTCATCTCATCCCTGGATCATGTTGTCTCCTAAGTATCAGAAGCCCAAGAATGAGGTATACGTCCTCCAGGGTGATGGTCCACTCACCCCTGGCACCTGGTAACTAGAAAGTGTTACGGTCTACATCCCAATAAAAAAATAAGTCACACAATATATGATTGGTAGGGGAAACATGGGGCATGTGTGTAATCCTCCAGATGCCTATCCTCTAGAGAGTGTCCCTCTCAGTCTGAGTCAACAGATCGAAGATCCCAAGGATCCAATCACACTACCATTCATGGCTCCAATGGATGTACTCCTTCTACATTCACCAAAACATGGAAAAAAAGGGCAAGTTAGTAACGTATATCAAAAGATAACCTCACCAAAAACATGACAAAACATCAAAAATCTAAAAAAACTCAAGTTACTTTAGGTGGTGGTCCTAGAAATATTTTCAAAATACACATTGTTGTCACCCTCAAAATTCCCCTCATTTTTCAAGTCAAGTTTTGTAAATTTTGAGTTGGTGCTTGTTATCCCAAGTTTTCCCCCCAGGAAAAATTGATCAAACACAACTTCACACAGAAGAAAATCAGAAGGGGCAGTTCAGTCATGTGAGCCCACATTCCAAATCCAACAATGAAGGATTAGGGTCGGTGAAGGAGGCCAATGGTGTCAAAGGAGACCAGAGCGTGTAGAAGAAGATTAAAGAAAGGGCTCGAAGTTTTTGGACTTCACGTGTAAGTTTACTCGAGGTAAAGCAACGGACCCACAGAAGGTGCCACATGCCTCATCAGTGTAAATTCAGAAGTGGGACCCAAGGGACAGACCCCAAATGAGTGTCAGCCCTCCACGTGGTCAGAGCCTCAAAAATTTAAATCAGTCATTAAAAATTCTAAGACCAATGGACGGCGCCACAATTCTCATTCGAGCACCTTCAAGGGTCGAATCCAAAGTCAGTTCCCCAAAAAAGTGTCATCTATCCATGTGTCTAGGGTCCAAAAATATTCAAAAGGGGATAGATCCTGTTGTTGAATTGGCTAAGTATAGAAGGACTGTGGAAGGTGCCACATGTCTCTTTGGTGCACTTTTGGTATGGTGCACAAACGTGGAGACCCCAAATGTGCACAGGCCCTCCACGTGGTCAGAGTCTGAAAAGACAAAGCCAGTCATTGAATCGGCTAAGTATAAAAATCTGGTGGAAGCCTCCACACATCCTCATAACACACCTCTAAAGGCCAAGTTCAAAGCAGCATCCTAAGTGAGGGCAGACCCTCCACATGCCTCATCGGCACAACTTCAAAGGTGCAACCCAAAGAGAGACCATGAGCTAGTGCCAGCCCTCCACATGTCCTAGGTCTGAAAAGTGGACAGATCCAGCTGTTGAAAAGTCCAAAGTCTGTGGAAGCCTCCATGCGTCCAATCGGAGCTCTTTCAAAAGCAAAGTTTGGGGGGGCAGTTCCAACATGCGCCACCCCTCCACGTGTCTCGGGTCATTGGGGCACTTTGGAAATTTTTTGGTTTTGTTTCCAAAAGGGAAAAAATCAAATGTTAAGCCTACATCGAAAGTCAAAGTGGGAAGGCGGATCATCGGAGCACTTTGAAGATTTTGGATTTATTGCCAAAGGGAGTAAAGTTACAAAAATGAGTCACAACTCCATTGAAGCCATGTATTGAATATCTATTGAAAATTCAAAGCGGAGATGCGGGTTGTCAAGACACTTTAGGAATTTTGGTTTTGTTTCCATAAAAGGCATAAAGTGATAAAGTGAACCATGACCCCGCTCATGTCAAGGGATAAAGTCAAATGTTGAGCCCGCATCGAAAGTCAAAATGGGAAGGTAGGCCATTGGAGCATTTTGGGTATTTTGGTTCTATTTCCAAAAAAGAGAGTTAAAAGTTATAAAATGCTCCACGACTTTGCTGGGGTCTTGAACCCACATTGAAAAGTCAAAACGGGGAAGTGGGTCAGTGGCGAACTTTGAGATTTTGAGCCTTGTTTCCAAAAGAAGTAAAATTATAAAGTGAGCCACGACTCTATTACCACTCAGGTAAAGCCACGTGTCATACCTATATCAAAAGTGAAGTTACAGGCCTACAGGGTTTGAGGGAGACTTTTTCACTTTGCATCTTTTGCGCTAAGGGCACAATTTCAGTTTCGGGCCCGCAGATCCATTTTGTGAAAATTGCATTTTCACCATTTTGTATGGATTTGATTCAAATATTCAAATGAGCATAAATTTAGCTCCATTACTCAAAATCTGAAAATTTTCATACTGTTGAAAATGTTTTGGTCTCCTCTATGCCATAGAATCATAAAATATTGTTCTTAGTAGGATTTGATGGTTTGAAATCTAGAAAACATCTTTCATGCCATTAATACGTGATTTGATTACTTCAAACAGATCAGATTTGATCTGATCTTCCATCCTTCCTTCTCCAACACGCCAAACAGACATGGAGAAATGACTG
The DNA here is from genome assembly GCA_019776745.2 of Taxus chinensis. Taxonomy (NCBI): domain Eukaryota; kingdom Viridiplantae; phylum Streptophyta; class Pinopsida; order Cupressales; family Taxaceae; genus Taxus; species Taxus chinensis. Next base: position 559,471,535 of record CM034154.1, read on the forward strand.
GATATCTTGATTTGGGTGAAATTTTGGAAAACATCTTTCATGCCATTAATATGTGATCAGACCGTGCTTCAACTAGATCAAATTTGATCTGATCTTCCATCTTTCCTTCTTCAGCATGCCAAAGACATGCATAACTAGATTTGACAGATTATAGGAAGATTTTCAAGGGCATTGATGGATGGTGATTGAGCTTCCAAATCATATTTATTTCCTTCTCTTCTTCTCCTCTCTTCACTTCATCTATAAATGTAAGACCTTTTCTCATTGCAAAAGGTTAGACTCTAATACTTTTGAAGTATAAATAGAATCGAAAACAATCAATACAGAAGAATTTCCCCTTTCTCTCTATCATCATCTATTGTCTCTTCTTTCTTACCTAAAATTTGTGGATCATTTATCTTCTGTAATAAGAAATTTTGTGTTCTTATTGATATGATTTCTAGAACTTTGTGTCTATGGAATGATATCTTATGTAGTGAATGTGAATGATTATGTTTTGTATCACCTTTGCTCAGTACATATAAGGTTATACTTTGCTATCTATATTTCCTGAAAGTATTGTTATATTATGTTGTTTCCCTTCTCTAGTTCTTCCATTCATTTGTATTGATAAGCTATTTTGGGAAAAAAGCATTTCAAAATGTCAGAAGTCTAGCCTTAAGATGAAAGTTGTACATTTATATATAAGCTTTGTTGTTTGCTTTCAATAAGGAAACCTCTCCCATAAAGAGGAGGGACTTGTTATCCCCTGACTATGGTTTTGTTAAAGTACAATTTTAAAACCCAAAAGTTTTTAGAAACCCCACTGGGGATTTCATTTCAAACGTATCTCTTTTTAGAACAACTTTAAGATCATTTTTGATCTGGCGACTCTATGGTATACACCGAGGATCGAAATTCTATCATGTTCATTCTCTTGATCTAGGAACCTTCCCAAGAATGAAGGTAAAATGAAGAACACTTGTTGGCCCACATCACCAATGATTGATAGTGACAGTGATGGGGATGATGCTAGTGGAAGTGGATGTTCATCATAACAAAATGGACAAGATCCCTGTTTCACCTTTTTCTTAGATTGTTTCTGTGAAGTGTTGATGAAATAGATAGGGTAACGGGTGTAGGAGGAATACCTGTTCAAATTTTAGTTGATGGGTGGTTGCACGTGTATGAATTCTGAATCCACAGCTGATCATGAGATCTTCTTTTTGGCTAGGAGAAACTACCTGTAATAAAAACAAGACCACCAGAAGGAATTAAACAATATGGGCAATGAACTGCCTAGCATAAGCTAGATTCGGGAAGTATGATATTCCCTAGATGGTTCTCAGTCCACTATTTTAAAAAAATTAATGTTGTAAACAAAGTAAGTCCTATTGTTATTTTAAAATGATTTAGGTATCTCACTTAAAAACACAATAAGCGATAGATCTAATCTAACAGGCTAAGCTAGAATAGAATCCAAAGGTCAAATGATTGATTCTAGGTCTCTATAATTCTGATAAAGGTCTCGGGTAAATCACAAGTGAGTGAGGGTGAGGTAAAATTAGGTGGGTAGGTCTCTGTTTAAGGCTGTGTGGGAAAACACAGAGATCAGTGTTGGTCAGGGGTGACCGACGACGGTTAGGTATAACCGGTGCCGATTACTGTGAGATCTGGAAATGTCATAGAATAGGGTTTTGGTCTCCTTTGTGATTGCAAAAAGGATTTTGGTTGGTCGGGATGAGGTATTGGGTGACTGAAGTAGGATTTTGTGAGGTTTTAATGGTTCTATGAAGGTGAAACTGTTGGAGAAGGTCAATAGGGATCAAGATAAACAATGGGTGATAAAATAATGATGAAATGAAATAACCAGGAAAGTATGATGTTGTACTTACTTGGATTTCGGTCCTAAAGGTCTGTGTGTGAAGGATGGAGGTGTTGATGATGGGTTTGAAGGTTGTAAGTGATCACCAACTGAAGAATAGCTTTTGCATGGGCAGCATGCACACTCCTCTTTGCTTGGATAGATCAGATCGTGGATAGGATGGCTGTGCAGGAGAATATGCTCAATCTCCTTCCTTGGATGTGAGTTTTTGTTGGAATTAGCTCTCTGAAGATGCGTTATCTCTCTGAGATGTGTTCTTTCTCTTCAACTTTCTCCTAATGTTTTCCAACCCTAAGAATAAAGTAGTTTAGGGGTTAAAATGGGTAACCGACGTCAGTCAAGGTGGGATTTCCTAGGTTTACTAAACTAAGGAGATCCTCCTGATTTCCTCGGATCTCGTGTCATCATCCCACAGATTAGACTCAGAGCCTCTCTTGAGGATGCAGGAATGTGGTTAGAGGGAATGTAGGCATTGATTTTTTTAGGGTTTGGGTAAGTCTTAGCTAGTTATGGGAACTTACTAAGAATAGGTCTTAGGTTGAGTTAGCTTGGTGAGGTGTCTAAGTGAACTATATGTGTAGATATTATTAAAATAATTAATATAGTGAGGATAATGCATTAATTTAATTAAATTAATTAAATTAATATTAGTGGCGTAAAGGGGGTCATGGCTAGGTAAATGTAATAAAGGGTGCTTGTATGTCAAGAGACAAAAGGGGAGTGTGACCTAATTTTAGTGTCTACATTTTTCCCCCTTTTTTTACGTAGCTTGTATTGGTAAGTGATGCTAACAAAAATAATATGTGGATGCCCAATATGAGAGTGAATGTGTTCCCCCTCAAACCAAGAACTGACGAGGCAGCAGGCTGAAGCGGTGAGTGGTTTGATAAAAGGTAAATGTGAAGAAAAGGCAAGTAGGTATAGGGGAAAAGGGGTGAAATGCCTATTCATGAAATCTAGGTAATGGGTCGGGGTCAAAGGTAGCAACAGTAAAACACACGCACACATATAAACTGCAGTACACTACCATTTTGAAGAGTAGGCAAACTCTAGATCATCTAAGGTCGATAGGTTTATCCAAACAAGATTGAAGTGAATCTAGTATCCAAGGTATAGGATAAGGTCAGGAAGCACAACATAGGTTAGGTGTAGGAAAATTTAGGTATGTTCCAGTACACCAAAGGTAGGGTCTTGCCAAATCACTGCACCCTCCGAATGGCCAGGATGTGAATAGGACGTTCGGTGTGATTGGGACACATGGGATCACCTCTCAAGCTGTGGGACTTGGGCTCGAGGTGAACCTCCGGAGAAGGCCGGCTTCCTCTTCCTAAACTAAGTGTTGTACTACTCCTAGTGTAACAAAAATGATTATCTAATCCTACGCTAACATTTTCATGGGGTTTTAGGGAAAGAGATTTACAGAAATGAAACTATACTAGGGATGGTGATGCACCAAATAAAGGGTGTCTTCAGACTCAGGAAGGGTTAATTTGAAGAGGGTGTGTGCACCACAGGTCAACTTCACCTACTGCAACTTAGAGAGGGTACAGGATACCACAAACTAAGAGACACGCGTTCCCTTTGTTAAACTTTATCAGACCGAGAAATATACCAGTTTCCCAGTGAAGAAGGATGAACTCAAGAAGGGTGAACAGACACCACAACTCAACTGCATGCAATACTTCACCACTCGATAAGCACAGAACTCCAAGAACCTGCAATAGAACTTAAACTTGCACAGTGTACCTGCAAGTATGAGAAAGGCACAAAGAAGCACAGAAGGATGAAAGGACCGAGATTAGTCACAAAACACACACTTTTATTGCTTCAATAACATGCACAATGCATCATACATTCAGAAGAGGCAATAGTTGCCATTACAGTCTTGAAGAGGAGGCTTGAAAGTTCTCTCAACACACAAGAACAACTTGCAGAAGAGAGAGGATTCTTGAAAAGTATACACTTGCCTGAGATATCTAACTGTCCAACTTGTCTGAACTGTTGGAACCCTTTGAAATGAGCTTCCAACTTACATTTATAGAAGAATATGTGAGAAAGAAGAGGAAATGGTCATAATTACATTCCTAAAATGAAGGCCCATGATGTATTTATTACAGTTAGTTGAACCACCTGAGAAGGTTCCATCATGGGTCATTAATTGCCTGATGACCTAGTCTTCTCAATTAATTAAAAGAATATTTAAATAAAATATTTAAATAATAATAATAAATATTATTATTAAAATATTTAAATAAAAATATTAATTTAATTAACATAATGTTGGGACCCCCCCGTTGACCCGTTTGACTTGAAGAGGAGGGGGGTCCATGTGGATAGAGTCTGCACAAATCTCAAACTCGGTGAGTTTCGAATCCTCTAACTCGGTGTTGCAATCGATTTTGAACCCCACACTAACTCTTTCCTTGCTTTGGTAATCGGGCTCTTTTGCATTGAGTCCTTCGAATGGTGAGCTATCAAACTCGATTCTTATCATTTTCCTCTGTTAACTCGAGGCCATTTATGCATTCCACGTTCAAACTTCATGAAACATCACCATGAGCTCCTTGCGAAGTCACCGAGCTCTTCATCCAGCAAACGATCTTACCTTTCCTGGGCTCAAACTCACTTGAATACCGAGCTTAACCCAATATTTCTAAAAAGAATGGTTTTACCACAATGCTCACGGTTCTTCCTTATCATATAACACTTGTAGTAAGAATGTTTTGGCTTTGCCATAATAAGCACAATTTGTACCTTCCAAATGATGAGAAAATGCCATTACCAATAAAGACCTAATGCTGCCATGATGATGACCCAGGTTCATGCCCATAACATGTCGATAGACACCCTTAAGACTGATTTTTGGTCAAAGAACCCTTCGGTATTTTGGCAGTGCATCCAGCAATCTCGGCTCCAATCAACAATTATGCCACTATTGGAATCTTAGTATGGCATAGGTAGCTGTGAGCTACACCATATACTCATTTTTCCAGAAACTAAAAAGATCCTTTATGTTACAATCTGCAACACATAAAATAAGCCCTTCAAAAAATACATTGAACAACTGGGGCAACCAAGAGGACCTTGGAAAAATGTACAGGTAACAACCATATGAATTCTTCCTTAGTCGTGGATCAAAGCTAATAGAAATAAGCTAGATAAAATTAGCTTGAAACTACAGTATAATCGTCCATTTGTTAAAAACAAGTTTCTCTGAACCTGGTAAAGGAATACTTTTATTGTCTGATTGGACGCACATAATGGAAGGGTATAAATATTGCCTACTACCCACAGAGTTTCTCAAAGAGACCATTTACAAGTGACAAGGATGTAGCATGCAAAACGGCCAACCAGGTATTTCAGAGTTGACCTTCACATTCAATTCATTTCTAGGAGAAGAAATGCTGAGCAATATGAATCGTTTCATTCTGCACCGTAATAAACCAACATCTCCTGATTCAAAGAAATTTTATGAAGCCTTGAACAGTGTGACTCCAATCCATCATACACGGCAGTGAATATTTGTTTCCTGCAGCTGCCATAGATCCGAGTTCAGAATAAGGATAAGCCACAGTTGGACAACCTGCTTGCTGGAAGCGTTCAAAAGAAAGGCTTCTACTGTACTGCAACATGCCTGCTGCCTGTGCGTGGGAGTTTCTCGCGACCACCGAATGCTCGGATGAGTTTTCAGAATTGCTTTCCTGTCAAACACTTCACACATGAGCCACGACCGAGCCATTAACGCATCGCCTTGGTTGGCTGAGATACGAAGCCACTTTCTTTCCTCACAGTGGTGAACTGAGTGATTCTTCAGGCTAGATTCTGAAATGTTCTCCTTTTCCCACGCATTCGAACTGCAAGCGCTGACCCCCACTCGCCATGTTACTCGATATCATTTGACAAATATCTGCATAATGAGACGAGCGGCCTGTAGCCTCCGCTGAAATCAGTATCACGTCGCATTGTTTTCTCCATGACCCACTCCAATTCACAACTGTCTTATTAATCCTCCTGGCGACCCGCACAAAGACTCGGATCCTGTTCAAGCTGCGTGAAATTCTGTTTACATGGCCCGTGCGGAAGTCTCATGTTGGATAGCCATCGTAATATTTCCACTTGGCAATCTGATCCAATTTCTCCCCTACGCGGAGGTTTGATCATGGTTTGCCAAACCAATATTTCCACGCTTGGCGGTGTTTGCCTTATTTTCCACGTTCATACCTCAGCGCGGGATTAACAGCTTGGACTGCCATCGTAATATTTCCACGCTTGGCAGTTTGATCGGATTTCTCCCATTTTTTGGCAGTAGACTCAAACTTCTCCCACGCCCAGGATTTCTTCTTTGGCTTGACATCATGTCATTTCCCTTGGAAATGCTCGCCTTATTTTCCACGTCCCCCCCCTCGCATGAAGCTTGCGACTCGTCTCTACGAGCCCCGAGTGTTTTCATCGCTGAATAACTCCCACCGAGCCTTGTTTATCCTTACCGGGCTCCATTTCCTCTGAATCGGCGAGCTTCTCATGAGTTTTACCAAGCTCTACGCATCGAGCAGATCTACCCTCGACTGAACTCAGTCACTAGATTGCTTCAATGCAGCTGTGTTTCCCATAACCCAAAGCGCTCTGCGAGCTCGTGTTAATGTCACATTCATGTGGTGAACATCAGCTATAAAACCAACCCCATGATTTGCAGCTCGGACACAAGACATAATGATTATATCACGCTCCTGGCCCTGAAAGGCATCTACCGTATTGATATATAAACCTTTTCCTTCATCAAATTTGAGGACAACATCAAACTCTCGGTGCAAACATTTCAGCTGTAGCTTGTAAGGTGTGATAATTTCAACAGAAACCTTTATGCTTGCCAACCTAGTGACTCGTTGAAGATGCTCATATAATTGCAAAGCAAATTGTGCCTCATGAATATTCTGATATGAAACAGTTCCACCTCTATGAGATTCGCTTCCATGAGTTGCATCGTAAAACAAGTAAGGTCTCGATAGAGAATCTTTGTAATAAATTTCATCAAGTCTCCCGGTAACACTCTCACTGTCACTTAATCGATTTTCATAAAAATATCTTGAGGGAAAATCCTGAATTCGAGGATGCATTCGATGCTGAACAGATAAAAACATAGTTGGACGACCTGCTTGCTGGAAGTGCTCAAAAGAACTTCTGCTATACTGCAACATGTCAACTGCCTGTGCACCAAATGCTCGGCCGAGGAAGGTCTGAACAACGTCAGCGAAAATATATATATTGTATTCACTAATACCCTGGCCCGGCATTCTTGCTGCCTCTGCGAGCTTACCATTGTAAAATTATTTCGAGTAGGCCTCCCAGTTTTGCATTAATCAATGAGCCCTGGAATTGTATCCTAGAAACCATCTTTAATGCATCCACACGAAACGAGTTGCCTTGAATTATCCATCATGCTCGATGAGTCTCATTGATAGGGCTCCATCACGTATCTCTATTTACGCAACGATCTCCATTCATTTTATGGCACTCTTGATGCCTTGGCTTGCATTTGAATCACCCTAGCTCTGCAGAATGTGTCCTAAAAGAAGCTCACCACATGATCTCCAAAATGAACAATTCGCTAAGATGAGTCAAATTCCTTATTTCTGCCTTCGCTTCCGCCTGTGGCTTGAACCTTTCCAATTCATTGAGGCTTTATTGATAGCTCAAACTTTGACTCTCCTTGACTCGGCCTTAACTTCCGCCTGCATCGATCTCTACCGAGATCCTTATAGAGTTCCCTTCATTCGTCAATTTTCAACGAGCTATATTTTGCATTAACAAGACCTCATCGAGCTCTTACAACTGAGAGTCTCTACCGAGATGACTATCAATTTGACACCAGGTTCTCTATCAACTCGACCCCGAACTCTTTACTGAGTTGAGATCAACTGGGTGCCTTTTGATACTAGGTGATCTCTCATATGCAATTTAAGAATTATTTTTTAATTATTGCATCTCGATAATAACCGAAGGTGGGTTCCTGGGATTATTATTTCATTTTGAACGTGATAGGACCCCATTGTCCAATCTTGCCATGTGCGTAAAATTGGATAACATTTTTGGCGAACTCTTGGGGATGATTGCCTACTAAGCATGATTCCAGTAGCCTTAAGTCATCCATTGGGCATGGAGTCTATGTGGAATCCTGAAAGTAGTATGATTTTCTTTGACACATCCCGAAATCTCCTTGAGCATTGCCGATATCCTCGACCTCCCTGGAATGCTAAGCATGAAGTATACTGAATCTGTTGAATGCTTGACATCCATGGAACACTGTAAAATTTTGAATGAAGCAGATTTCGAAACTCTTATGGAAACCTTGAACCTTCTTCTCCTTGACACCTTCCAATGATGAAACAAAGTGCAGAACAACACAAAACACAACAACAAGGAAAGAAAAACAACAACACACAACAATGTGCATAAGCACTTGGAGGAAAACACCTAATTTAACTGTACAGGGGGTGGAACGCTTCTCAAAAACAAGCTTTGATATGTATCCCATTCACATGAATGGGCAGTTCTTCTCCATTGAGCCTAGATAGATGGAACAAATTTGCCTCTTTGCAACTTGTGATGATGTATGGCCCACTCTAGAGAGTGTCAAACTTGGCATGCCTGCCTAGTTTGGCCCTGTCTTCATCCCATTTGAGAACTAAATCTCCCTCTTGAAAATGCCTGTCGGACGCCTTCTTGTCAAAATATTTCTTAACTTGAGCCTGATGCTGCTCCAAAGTTTTCATAGCCTTGTCTCGTACTTCCTCTAACTCCATGAGTTCAACAAACCTTACTGTTAGAGGATCACTCTCTATAACTTCAAGTTGATGAGCTAACTCCAAAGAAGGTAACTCCAATGAGAGTGGGAGTTTTGCCTCTCTTCCATATACAAGAACGAAAGGAGAATTTCCGATGGCCCTTTTAGGTGTGATTCGATCTGCCCATAAGGCGGTCTTAAGCTGTGTATGCCAAGTCCTCTTGTTAGTCTCCATTGTGCGCTTAATAATCCTTATGAGGTTTTTGTTGCTAGACTCAGCCAATCCGTTTCCTTGAGGATAGTAATTGGATGAAGTTTTGAGGTATACCCCATTTTTAACAGCCCATTCACACAATTTCATACCAAGAAAAGCCAGCGCATTGTCTGAAATGACTGTAAACGGAACACCGAACATCATCATTATACCCTCCAAAAAATCTAGAACTGCCTTTTCATTGCTCTCTTTTAATGCTACCGCCTCTGTCCATCGAGTAAAATAGTCTGTTGCAGTAAGGACCCACTTATGTCTGTCACTGGATGGAGGATTAATCATTCTGATGAAGTCCAACCCCCATTGAACAAAGGGTTGATCCACTTGAATTGGATGCAATGGAAGAGCTGCCAGCTTCTGCTTACCTGTGAAAAAGGCACATTCTTTGCATTTCCTTACCCAAAGATGGGCATCCTTGAATAAATCTAGCCAATAGTATCCAGCTCGCATGATCTTGGTAGCTGTTGTTCATGCAGAATAATGTCCTCCAGATAAGCCATTATGAAACTCTTCTAGTATCTTACTGACCTGTTCTGGTCCTATGCACTGAAGGAGGACGCTGTTCAAATCTTTTTGAAAGAGAACACTATCTACCAAAACATATGGGATAGATTGAAGACGGAAAGTTCATCTTTGGTTTTTACTCCTGAGAAGATGAAATTCTTCATTTTGGATAACTAGTCAGCTTGATCAACATCCTCATCAGTATTTAGGAGTGTCACGTCCTCATTACCTTTTGATTCCATGTCTGCAGCAAGTTGCTGACATAAACCCTTACCTCTGACAAGTTTAGTGACTTTGATATGCACGTCATACTCCATTACCTTCGTGATCCATCCAGCACGCTTTTCGTTCATTTCTTTGTTCAGCAAAAACTCCTTGACACCTGGATGAGACACCATCAGATGAATCTTGTTGTTGGACAACATGCGCCTGAATTTCTTCAAAGCTCGAATAACAGCAAAGACTTGTTTTTTAATGAATGAGTATTTGAACTCGTAGTCTTTGAGGGATTGACTGAAGAAAGCGATTGGTTGTTCCATCAGGGTGTTGTTTTGTTGGGTGAGGATCCCTGAAATGCTCTCTTGACCTGCAAAAGCATAAAGGATAAAATCTTTGTCAAACCTGGGCTTCACAAGCATGGGATCTTGAGAAATGGTTGTTTTGATAGCTTCAAAGCTTTCTCGTCCTTCCTTTCTCCATGAGAATGGCATGTTTTTGTTTAGCATGGCTGTCAGTGGTTTAGCCAATGTCGCGAATTGAGGGATGAATCTCCGCATGAAATTTATGGTTCCCAGAAAACTCTGGAGGCCCTTCTTGTGACTTGGGAGAGATAAGGACATAATTAAACGAATCTTGGCTAGATCGATTGATAATCCTTTTGCTGAAACCACATGCCCCAACAATTTTCCATCATGCACTGCGAAAATACATTTCTTGGGGTTAAGTGAAACCCCAAATTCCCTACACCTTTGGAAAACTTTCCTTAGATGCGTGATGTGATCTTCTACATGCTTAGAGTATACAGTTATATCATCAAGGTAAACTAAAATAATATCGTTGATTAGTCCCTTAAATGCCATGAAATTAGGTGAGTTAGGCATGATGGAGTCATGTTAGTTTAGGCATGGATCGAGTCAGGTTATAGGGATGGATTGAGTGAGGTTATAGGCATGGATTGAGTCAGGTTGGTTAGGCATGGATGGAGTCAGGTCAGTTTAGGCATGGATCGAGTTAGGTCATAGGCATGGATTGAGTTAGGTTATAGGCATGGTTGAATTAGGTTATAGGCATGGTGGAGTTAGGTTAGTTTAGGCATGGATTGAGTTAGGTTATAGCCATGGTTGAGTTAGCTTATAGGCATGGTGGAGTCAGGTTGGTTTATGATTCATTATTGTTGGCAATGAATGATATTATGGGTCAGATGGGAAATGTTGTATAATCTAGGCATAGTGATGATAGAGAGATGGTAGGTGTAATAAATGTATAAAATGGTAATCAACTTGTTATGTGTGTGGCTTAATTTCCAATTTTTTTAGAAAATGGGAACTAAGTGAAATGTGGGGTAAATGGTGAGTTAGGCATGGCTGAGGAATTGTTTAGGGTAGAGAATGACCGAGCTAACCTCCAAGGCCCCATGCCCTCGGAGTGCTGCCTACATAGTCCCGGTGAAAAGGGACCTCAAGCCGATGTAGTTCTCCCATGAGCTAGGGAAGAATATGAAAATGAGTTGGTAGGTTTGTGGGCATGTAGTGGGTTTAGGTTTAATAGGTGTGGGTAGATTATAGGTAAAATGTTGCAGGTGAAGGAAATTATGGCAAAAGGGGAGGATTACCCCAAAAGTAAGTGTCAAGGACCAAGTTCTGTTTAAGGTAATCAAAATATAAACAAATATGTCCCTTGAGGTGATTTAGGAAATGAGAGTGGAAATGGTAAGGTGGGTGAAACGTAGTTAATTGTATATGTTTGGAGTGACGGGTCTTTTGGACAAGAGGTCCGAGGTCACAATGGGCAAGTCCATGACTAAAAAGTGTTTTTGTTTTGATAGACTGGTCGATGTAAGAAGTCTATATGGGATAAATAATATGGTACTCCTTGAGGTCTTCGTGAATCTGATCGATGCAGGAAGCTTCGGTTTCTCTCTTTTTTTTGTTTTTTGTTTAAAGCTTCACATAGCTTGTCCTTCGAGGGAGCAGTCTATTTATAGTAGCAATTTGGTCGAGAGGAAGATGTCCTTTTGAGGGAGTCATCCTTTTTATTAGAATTTTGACTCAAGGAGTTTGGTCCCATGTGGAGGTCTTTCAAATCATGGACAAGACCAAGGTGAAGGATAGGACTCTTGTTCAAAAGGCAAGGTGGAACGAACCATGGGATCTCATCTAAAGGTAGATGAAAAGTATCCATGAGAATCATGCTATGTGCAGTGTTGGTACACATATTCAAGAGAAGATAACAAGTGACAGGTACTCACATGATTCTTGTTTAATCGTTAGGGAGGTGTATGGAATGGATAGTGCTCAAGGGACGAGCCTGTAAAGAGACAAAGGGTGAGGTAGGACAACGAGTCAACAATAGAATGGTCAAAGATGCAATGCATTAAGGGGCTTGTGTTTGGGTTTACCATTAAGTGAGGATAAACGATAGGCACCCAATCCATAGGTATGAGTTACGATGTATGGTCCAAGCCAATTAGGAGTGAATTTTCCCCGTTTACTTTTTTCTACCTTTGGTTACGTGTTTATTTTCTTTCAAGACAAGGTCACTGACTTGGAAGGTTCGTTCATGAACACATTTGTCATAAGCATGTTTGATACGTTGTTGGTAAACTTGAAGGTGATCCAGAGCGTTAAGACGATGTTCATCTAATAACTCTAGTTTTGCTAAGCGGTCCTAACGAAATTCATCATTAGTGAGCATGTCATGGAGAGAAATACAGAGTGAGGGGATCTAGACTTCGAGAGGTAGAACAGCCTCTGTACCGTAGACCAGTGAAAAGGGTGTGGCCACAGTGGAAGTGAGAATACTAGTGCGGTATGCCCATAGGGAAAAAGGAATGTGTGTATGCCAATCCTTCCCAGTATCATCAACCACTTTCATGAGAATTTTATTGAGGGTTTTGTTAGTGGATTCAGCTTGGCCATTGGTTTGTGGGTAATAAGGTGATGAGAAACTAAGCTGAATGTCGAAGGTGTCACAAAGTTTTTGCAATGTTTTGTTTTTTAATTGTTTTCCATTGTCAGTGATGAGGCGATGAGGGACACCAAAGCGACAAATGATGTGATGGTTAATGAACTCACATATTTTCTCAACTTTCGTGGAGATGAGTGGTATGGATTCCACCCATTTTATGTAATATTCGGTAGCAGTTATGATCCATTGATGGTGTTGGGAAGAATGAGGATTGATTTCTCCGACAAGATCCAAACCCCCATTGAGAGAAGGGCCAAAGGTCACGAGCGACCTGTAAGGCATGACCAAGTGTATGATGAAGGTTGGAATGTTGTTGACATTTCACACAGCATTTGACATAGTCGCAACAATCATGGTTAAGGGTTAGCCAGTAATAGCCTAGGTGAAGAATACACTTAGCAATAGCAAGGCCACTAAAGTGACCTCCACATATGCCATCATGAACCTCCTTAATGGTATAAGGAATTTTAGAACTTGTGAGGCATCGTAAGAGAATACCATCAAATCCACACTTATAGAGGATTCCCCCCAGGATAACGAAATGGGAGACCTTTTTAAGGAAGGCGCGTTGTCCGTTACAGGTGAGATCAGGAGGTAAGATGGAGAGGGAAAGGTAGTTGGAGTATTGTTTATACCAAAGGTCACTCAGGTCAGGGGTGTCATTTCTGATTCAGTAAACATCGTGAGGTAAATAAGAAGGTGAATGGAGGTATTGTACGGTGATGAATATTTTGGAATCGGTAGGGGAAGCGGGTATTTGGGAAGCTAAGCAGGCCATGGTATCTACAAATTTGTTGGTTGAACGTGGGATGGTTTGAAGGGTGTAACAATCAAAGGTGGTCAAAAGTATGTCTACGTGATGTTTATACTTTTGGAGTATCTCATTATGACATTGGTACATACCATTGACTTGGTTTATGACCAATTGTGAATCACCAAAGATGTGGATTGATTTGACATCTAGGGCATAGGCGGCCTGGAGACCTAGTACGAGCGCTTCGTACTCGGCAATATTGTTGGTGCATTCAAAGTCTAGTTTGAAAGACAAAGGCATGGGTTCTCCCTCCAGAGGAATGAGGATAACACCAGCCCCACCCCCTCGATGACACTTGGAACCGTCAAAGAATAGTGTCATTTGGTAAGGGGGTTCATCTAAGGGAAAGGGTAGCGATTGACTCATCGGGAAAGTCAAAATTAGAGGGTTGGTCCCTCAGAAATAGGTGCGTCAGCTAGTTGGTTGGCGATAGCTTGGCCCTTGATGGACTTTTGGTGAATGAATTTGAGGTCAAGATCAGCTAAAAGCATAAGCCATCATGTGAGCAACACGCTGATTTTGATAAGGTTTGGCGTACATGAAGTGTAAGGATCGGTGTTGGTCACAACATAGGTTTTTTGGTTGAGTAGGTAATGGCAGAGTTTGGTGGAAATGAAAACTAAGGCTAAGTAAATTTTTTTCGGGATGGTTGTATCAGGTTTCATAGTCCAAAAGAGTATGGCTTATGTAATAAATTGCCTGCTCCCTTTGTTGTTCATCGTGATGAGCGAGACATGGCTCCTAAGGAATGATCAGTAGCTGATATGTATAGGTAAAAAGGTTGATCGTCTTTAGGTGGAATGAGTACGGGTGGTTGGAGAAGGTATTGTTTTAGGGCCTCAAAAGCTTTGTGACAATCATCATCCCATTTAAAGGAGACATCCTTCCTAAGAAGATGATGAAATGGTTGACACTGATCAGATAATTGTGAAATGAAATGGTGAATGGACTGTAATTTACCTTGCAGGCTACGGAGTTGTTTAAGGTTAGTGGGTGGAGGCATTTCTAGAATGGCCTTGACTTTATCAGGGTCAACTTCTATACCATGGAGGGAAACAATAAATCCCAGGAGCTTTCCTGAGAGAACCGCGAAGACGCACTTTTTAGGTTGAAGGCGAACATGCAATATTTAATGAGGTGGTCAAAGATGGTTTTGAGGATGGTGAGGTGCTCGACACGACATTTAGATTTGGCCAAGAGATCATCCACATAATATTCTAATATGTGATGCATGATATCATGGAAGATGTAAGTCATAGCACACTGATATGTAGCACCAGCATTTTTAAGGCCAAAAGGCATGACTCGATAGCAAAAGGTCCCCAAAGGGGTAATGAATGTGGTCTTGTGTTGATCTTCTGGGGTAAGCAAAATTTGGTTATAACCCGAGAAGCCATCCATGAGTGAGAGCATCTCGTGACCAGCGGTAAGGTCAACCGGTTGATCAATACCAGGCAAGGGAAAGTCATCTTTTGGGTAGGCTAGGTTGAGGTCATGGAAGTCCATGTAAATGCAGAGTCCCCTGTTGCTTTAGTAATAGGGACAATGTTAGAAATCCAATGAGGATAATCAATGGGTAAGATGAAGGAAATGGAAAGAAGGTGCTGAAGTTCTTCTTTGATGAGAAGAACAATGCGAGGGTGCATTTTCCTTCAGCTTTTGTTTGATAGGTTTGGCATCGGGAACGGTTACGATATTGTGGACCACTATGGTGGGATCAATACCAGGCATGTCTGCATAAGACCAAGTGAAAGCGTGGTTATGATCTCAGAGAAAAGAAGTGATGGCTTCCTATTCAACAACATCTAAAGATTGTCCAATCTTTAGGATGTGTGGGTCATCTTGAGTATGAATGTTGATCTCGATAATCAATTCATTCAACATGGTTTGCATCTCAGAGGGTAACGACCGATGAATATATGAGTCTTCTACACCAAGGTAGGTGAGTATGGATTCATCATCCTGACATTGAACGACGTTAATGGTAGGTGTGTCATCTTTGATCATCTCAGGATACAGGAATGGAAGAGTGGAAGGGGCCTTGCCTTCACGTTGATAAGTCAACGGCCCAAAGGAAATGGTGTTTATGAAAAAAAAATTAGGAGGGATAGATTCAGGATCCATCGACTCCGTCGGTGAGGGTGGTGATGAAGGTGGAGAAGGGATAGAAGGTCCTCAATGAGTTCAATGCGGGCCTAGTGTCCTGGTCAATGAGGTTCAGGGATGCCGATACCACTACGGTCATTATGTTTGTGGGTGGTACATGGAATAACGGTGTGGCAGCCTTGTTCGTAAAATCCAAAACCAAAACCCTTACACGCACAATGGTGAAGGAAGGTGTGGGTGAAACGGCGGTTGGTAAGTGATTAGAAGTCAGCGGAAAATGAGCGGGGTTGTGATAATGGTTCAGGTGTGTAAGTGGTAGTATCAAGTCCCCCATAGGTGATACTAGTACGAAGATGAGGAGGACCATAAATGAGGCATTCTCCTATATGGTGATTATAGCGAGGGTGTTGGTGCAGGCATCTATACTCGTGTGGAGTAAGGAATGTGTTGACACTATATAGGCGGTACTCCCCCAAAGTGAGACGTTAAAAAACACCTTCCAAGGGATCAATGGTTGGTATGTGGGTAGTTGGTATGGATGATGTGTCGGAGGTCAATGCGGAGGTGGAGTTAACGGATTGGGAAGCTAATGGGTCAGTTGTGGAGGTTATGGCAGCGGTAAGAATGGAGGAGGTATGTGCGGTGAAAGCAGTGGTTGTACTGTTAGGTGGAGGGTGTAGGTGAAGCGGTATTGGGTGCGGAGGTAGATGGATTGACAGGTATGAGCACATCATTGGGTCGGTAAAGCATGTTGCATGTTTTGAAAAGTGATGGGTTAGCTAGAATAGTATAAGAGTGTCCTTTGTGTTCAAACTTCACACAACGATGCAAAGTGGAAGGAACGCAACCCATGACACGGATCTAGGGTCTACCAAGCAACAAGTTATATTGGAATTCCCCTCAAATACATAAACTAATTATGGAACAGGGCGGGGGCCCACGCAAACGTGAAGGATGACAGTGCCTAGTGTGGAGATGATAGCATCATTGTATGAACGCAACATGTTTCACCTGTTTGTCTTAGATTGTTTCTGTAGAAGTGTTAATGAAACAAATAGGGTAACGGGTGTAGGAGGAATACCTGTTCAAATGTTGATTGATGGGTTGTTGCACGTGTATGACTTCTGAATCCACAGCTGATTGTGAGAGCTTCCTTTTGGCTAGGAGGAACTACCTATAATAAAAACAAGACCACCAGAAGGAATTAAACAATATGGGTAGTGAACTGCCTAGCGTAAGCTAGATCCGGGAAGTATGATACTTCCTAGATGGCTGTCAGTCCACTGTTTTAAACAAATTAATGTTGTAAACAAAGTAAATCCTATTGTTATTTTAAAATGATTTAGGTATCTCACTTAAAAACACAATAAGAAATAGATCTAATCTAACAGGCTAAGCTAGAATAGAATCCAAAGGTCAAATGATTGGTTCTGGGTTCTATAAGTCTGATAAAGGTCTCGAGTAGATCACAAGTGAGTGAGGGTGAGGTAAAATTAGGTGGGTAGGTCTCTGTTTAAGGATGTGGTACAAACATAGAGACTGGTGTCGGTCAGGGGTGACCAACGGCGGTTAGGTATAACCGGTGCCAGTTACTGTGAGATCTAGAAATGTCACAGAATAGGGTTTTGGTCTCCTTTGTGATTGCACAAAGGATTTTGGTTGGTCAGGATGAGGTATTGGGTGACTGGAGTAGGCTTTTGTGAGGTTTTAATGGGTCTATGGAGGTGAAAATGTTGGAGAAGGTCAATAGGAGCAAGATAAACAATGGGTGATAAAATAATGATGAAATGAAATAACCAAGAAAGTATGATGTTGTACTTACTTGGATTTCATTCCTGAAAGTCTGTGTGTGAAGGATGGAGGTGCTGATGATGGGTTTGAAGGCTGCAAGTGATCACCAACTGAAGAAAAGCTTCTGCATGGGCTGCATGCACACTCCTCTTTGCTTGGATAGATCAGATCTTGGCTGGGATGGCTGTGCAGGAGAAGATGCTCAATCTCCTTCCTTGGATGTGAGTTTTCACTGGAATTTGCTCTCTGAAGATGCGTTATCTCTCTGAGATGTGTTCTTTCTCATCAAATTTCTCCCAATGTTTTCCAACCTTGAGAATAAGGTAGTTTAGGGGTTAAAAGGGGTAACCGATGGTGGTCTGGCTTAACTGGTGACGGTTAGGGGTAACTGACGTTGGTCAAGGTGAGATTTCCTAGGTTTACTAAACTTAGGGAGATCCTCCTGATTTCCTTAGATCTTGTGTCATTATCCCATGGATTAGACTAGGAGCTTCTTGTGAGCATGCGGGAATGTGGTTAGAGGGAATGTAGGCATTGATTTTTAGGGTTTGGGTAAGTCTTAGTTAGTTATGGTAACTTACTAAGAATAGGTCTTAGGTTGAGTTGGCTTGGTGAGGTGTCTAAGTGAACTATATGTGTAGATATTATTTAAATAAGATATTTAAATAATAAATATAGTGAGGATAATGCATTAATTTAATTAATATTAATTAAATTAATATTAGTGGGGTGAAGGGGGTCATGGCTAGGTAAATGTAATAAAGGGTGCTTATATGTCGAGGGACGAAGGGGGAGTGTGACCTAATTTTAGTGTCTACAATACTCATCTTTTTACCTTCTCAACAACCTTTTATAGTCTCAACTTTTCCTCAAAGATCCTTACAGAACTCCAAACCACCTCTCACTGATTTCACTGATGTAGAAACAATTTTTCTTCATTGATTCTTAAGTCCCTGTTCAATCTTATGCAACTGCATTTTCACGAATCTGAAAAAGAAGTCAAACACATCAACCTGAAGATTCCCCTATTATGAGGTCATCATTAAGATGAGCACACATGAGCCTTTTTGTAGTCCTTCGAAACAAATAGAAAATGGAGAGCCATGCTCGGGAATACTTTTCTTCATGTAACTATAACAGTCATATCTCAGCTCACCCTTCAGAATGTAAACAAAAGGAAGACTCATGATGTTGATTGATCAATTTTTTACTTAGTCTGACAACATTTCAGTTTACCTGCTAATCCTCATGAAGATAAATCCAGATAATGCATCTTGTACCTAAGACCTTCATGATCTTCTAGAACTTCGGGTTGATTTTTAAAAATAGTAAGTATGTTTTTGAGATAGCATGGTAAAATTACACATAATGTCAAGGGCATCCAGTACATTTTTCCAAATTCCATCTTGAAGATGAACTTACAAGGAAAATTCAGAATGGAAGAGTATGTTTCTCATGACCATGTGACATGATGGTAATTACAATCTTCATTCATATGCTAGCATCATTCCATCAAATGCAAGGGAGTTCAACACTATTGGGATTGGATTTTCTCATGGATCCAGTTGTCAAATTTTGAACTCGTGATGTGCAAAATATTCAGTATGAAGGTAAAGTCGAGGGGTTATACAAGTCTTTGTATGGAACTATTTAAATCCATAAGAAGAGGAGCCTCAGGAAGATATTCAGTTATTCATAAGAACTAAATGTTTTTAGTATGGAGTATCATGCTATGGATGGTCTCACTTTCCTCAATTTTTATTTTCAAGCCACATAGTGTTCCCATGATATTTTGGTAGCCGCATAGTGATATTTGCTCATCTTCAATTCACAGGTGCCTCATACTTTCACATGAATGATGTTCTACACTAGGTACAACTATTTTTCTCACACCTGTCTCTGGAGTTGTGTAAATTTCATGAACACAGTCCTTCTTCTTTCCCATGTAAATATCCTGACTCTATCATTGTAGATCTTGACACATTGTTTTGGCTTGTTTCCTTTCATGTTCCTTGTTGTGTGTAATGTTGTGTTTTTGTTTTTCCTTTTTCATTTGTTTCCCTTCCTTGTGTGTTATCTTTTGTATTGATTTTTCCTTTTGAATTTATTTTCCCAATGGAAAAGGCACTATGTCTACTTTCCCAAAAAAATTCTATGATTCTTGATCTTGCCTCATTCCTCTGTCCCAACCAAGTCATCCCCAAAAATATCCAGTTGTCACCCATAAAAATTCCCCTCATTTTTCAAGTTAAGTTTCAAAAAATTTGAGTTAGTGCCTGTTATCCCAATTTTTCCCCCAGGTAAAATTGATCAAATATGACCCCACAAAGAAGAAAATCAGAAGGGGTGATGCTCAGTCATGCGAGCCCAGATTCCAAATCCAACAATGAATGGTTTGAAATCTTTCTTTTCTTCGGCAAAGGATGCTCAACCAATGGTGTCATTCGAAGGAGATCGGAGCTATTTGCTAGGAGAAGATTAAAGAAAGGGGTCAAAGTTTTTGGACTTCACGTGCAATTTCGAGTCAGGCCAAAAGCAATGGACCCATGGAAGGCACCACATGCCTCTTCGGTGTAAATTCATAAGTGAGACCCAAGGGATAGACCCCAAATGAGCGTCAGCCCTCCACGTGGTCAGAGCCTCAAAAATTTAAATAGGTTGTTGAAAATTCTAAGAGTAGCAGATGACACCACGTGTCTCATCGGTGCACCTTCAAGGGTCGAAGCCAAAGGCAGTTCCCCAAACAAGCGTCATCTCTCCATGTGTCTAGGGTCTAACAAAATTAAAAATGGGACAGATCCAGCCGTTGAATTGGCTAAGTATAGAAAGACCGCGGAAGGTGCCACGTGTCTCATCGGCACACTTTTGGTATGCTGCACAAACATGGAGACCCAAAACATGTGCAAGCCCTCCACGTGGTCAGAGTCTGAAAAGACAAAGCCATATATTGAATTGGCTAAGTATAAAGAGTTGATGAAAGCCTCCATGCATCCCAATGGTGCACCTCCAAAGGCCAAGTTCAAAGCAGGATCCTAAGTGAGAGCAGACCCTCCATGTGCCTCATCGGTGCAACTTCAGAGACACGGTGCAAAGAGAGACCCTGAGCTGGTGCCAACCCTCCATATGTCCCAAGTCTGAAAAGGGGATAGAGTCGTCCATTGAAAATTCCAAAGTCTGTGGAAGCCTCCATGCATCCAATTGGCGCTCTTTCAAAAGAAAATTTTGGGGAGCAGTTCTAACGTGTGTCAGCCCTCCACGTGTCTCGGGTCATCGAGGCACTTTGGAAATTTTTTGGTTTTGTTTCCAAAAGGGAAAAAGTCAAATGTTAAGCCAACGTCGAAAGTTAAAGTGAGAAGGTGGATCGTCGGAGCACTTTGAAGATTTTGGCTTTATTGCCAAAGGGAGTAAAGTTACAAAAATGAGCCGCAACTCTGTTGAAGCCATGTATTGAATATCTGTTGAAAAGTCAAGCGGAGAGGTGGGTTGTCGGGACACTTTAGGAATTTTGGTTTTGTTTCCATAAAAGGCATAAAGTGATAAAGTGAACCACAGCCCTACTCATGCTAAGAGATAAATTCAAATGTTGAGCCCGCATCGAAAGTCAAAACAGGAAGGCGGGCTGTTGGAGCATTTTGGGAATTTTGGTTCTATTTCCAAAAAAGAGAGTTAAAATTTATAACATGCTCCATGACTCTGCTAGGGTCTTGAGCCCATGTTGAAAATTCAAAACAAGGAAGTGGGTCGGCAGAGAAATTTGAGATTTTGAGCCTTTTTTCCAAAAGAAGTAAAATTATAAAGTGATTCGTGACTCCGTTACCACTTTGGTAAAGCCACGTGTCAGACCTATATCAAAAGTGAAGTTGCGGGCCTGTAGGGTTTGAGGGAGAATTTTTCACTTTACATATTTTTCACTGAGGGCGTAATTTCAGTTTCGATCCCGCAAATCCATTTTGCAAAAATTGCATTTTCACCATTTTGTACAGATTGAATTCAAATATACAAATGAGCATGAGTTTCGCTCCATTGCTCAAAATTTGACAAATTTTATACTGTTAGAAAGATCTTGGTCTCCTATACACCATGGAAGCATAAAATATTATTTTCAGTAATATTTGATGGTTGGAAATCTGGAAAACATCTTTCACACCATTAATACGTGATCTGATTGCTTCAAACAGATCAGATATGATGCGATCTTCCATCCTTCCTTCTACAGCACGCCAAATAGACATGGAGAACCAACTGGATATCTTTATTTGGGTGAAAATATGGAAAACATCTTTCATGCCATTAATATGTGATCAGACTGCTTCAACTAGATTAAATTTGATCTAATCTTCCATCCTTCCTTCTTCAGTACACCAAAGACATGCAGAACCAGATTTGACAGATTATAGGAGGATTTGCAGGGTTATTGATGGCTGGAGGTTGAGCTTCCAAATCAGATTTATTTCCTTCTCTTCTTCTCCTCTCTTTTCCTCATCTATAAATGGAAGAGCTTTTCTCATTACAAAAGGTTGGACTCTGATACTTTTGAAGTGTAAATAGAATCGCAAGCAATCAATACAGAAGAATTTCCCCTTTCTCTCTATCTTCTTCTATTGTCTCTTCTTGCTTACCTGAAATTTGTGGATCATTTATCTTCTGTAATAAGAAATTTTTTGTTGTTATTGATATGATTTCTAGAAATTTGTGTCTATGGAATGATATCTTATGCTGTGAATGTGAATGATTTTTTTTGTATCACCTTTGCTCAGTACATATAAGGTTATACTCTGCTATCTATATTTCCTAAAAGTACTATTATAATCTGTTCTTTCCCTTCTCTAGTTCTTCCATTCATTTGTATTGATAATCTATTTTTGGTAAAAAATCATTTCAAGATGTCAAAAGTCTAGCCTTAGATGAAATTTGTACATTTCTACATAAGATTTTTTGCTTGCTTTCAATAAGGGAACCTCTCCCAAAAAGAGGAGGGACTTGTTATCCCTTGACCGTGGTTTTTTTAAAGTACCATTTTAAAACCCAACACACCTTTAACCCTAAAAAATGTTTTAAAACGCAAAAAATGACCATTTGGAACAAAACAAAAGACTACCCTATGGGCACCCTCCCTAGAGATTCATTTAAGACAACAAATTTTGGAAATAGTCCCCCTAGGAAAACTTTTCAAACATTTTACATTTTCAGTATGAAAATCTAAAATTGAAAAGAACCAACCTTAAAACATGTCAGTCGATATCCCACTCATGGAGGCATGATCATAATCTCGTAACGGTTGTTTCGAATGTACTCTCGTTGAAAATGGTCATCGTGGGTCCAGAGCTCCAAATTCACCAAATCGAATATGCGTAAATGAATTAACAAATGATTTATTTTGATATATATGATGTTTTAACCTCATTTTGAGTGTATGTGTTCACATGGCTGGAGATTTGGCGTAGGTATATCTCTATATCCCCACACAAATGGTAAATCCTCTTTGTCTTTTTAATTTAGTGTTTATTTTTTGATACCTTATCTATCTACACTTGAGTCTTCTCATCCTCTTCTAGGTATCGGGAGCTTAGACAGCAACGTTTCGACACACGAGGGTGTTAGGTATAGCTTCTAACTCCCCGTGTCGGGAACACCATACTCAGACTCTACGTTTTACGCCTCTTCATGGCTAAGATGCTTCTTCGGGGGGAATATGTACACACCCAAAATTACATGTGCTACATTGTCTAAAAACGATTATAAAAGTCCCCAATGATGATTCAAGTCCTTTCAAGAAGGTGTTCAAGCTCCAAAACCCATTTGCAGTGTATATTTGTAGCCTAGACATCCTTACTTACCCTTCCCACACTTTTTTCCAGCTTCATGCTTCTTTATGTGCATGTTTTGGCCTTTAGTGCCAGGACTGCCACCCTTAGCAGGGCGGCGGTCTTGACTGATTTTTCCACATTCCATCATGCATGTTTTTAACATGCAATGATTCACTTAACTTCACTTTTAGGATGCATCCGTGAGCCAAATTGTCTAAAAATAGTTCTGATTTCTTGGTTCTCCTTCCCTCTTCTATTTTTGCATGTGTTTTAGTTAGTTAGAACTATCTCTTCTTGCCTTGTCCATGAAGGCACATCCCAGCCTCAATTCTTATATATTCGATGCTTTTGTTCAAGGAAAAGGCCTGAGAATTTTTCTGTATCTTGTATTGTGTTGCTGTCATAATCTTGTTAGGAATTACATAGCCAAGCTCATATCTCTTGTGTTATCTCTCTTCTACTTGCATTGCATCCAAACTGCCTTCAAGTTGCCATTGCTCAAGCGTCATCCTCTTGTTGTTGTTCTTGCATTCCCAATCCCTTGGACTCATATCAACACTCAGAGAAATAAATGAACAAACTGAGTGGAAATATACGGATACAACTAGATTTTCCAAAGCTCTTTCTTATCTAGGTTGGAATTGTGTGTTTATTTTCTTTATTTGTCATATTCTCAATTTCAAATCACTAGTTTCATTTACATATCAAATAGAGTAGTAAATTTATTCATTTTAGTTAGCTAGGCAATCACAAGTAGATTAAATCATTAGAAGGTTTGCTCTTTGACATTACCAGGGAAGTTGTGGGAAACAATAGCTCTTCTAGGGTTATGATTTGTTCTTCACTTCTGAGGTAGGGTTTGAAGGGTTTTGATTAAATTAGGTTTTTTTTTTAGGTTTAGATTCACATATCCGTAAAATTAATTAGCTACATCCAGTTGATTAATTTTATTTAGTTTGTTTATTAGATTAGATGCATTATTTAAAAACCAAAAAAGATCAAAAACATTTACTTTCATTAGATTAGTTTGATTTCATTGCTTTGTTATGTTATACTGTGAAAACAACAAAAAAATAGATTAGGTTTCCTTTGATAATTATTTTTCTTATTAAAATCATTTCAATTCAATCTGCATGACCATCAACGCTCCATAACAAGAGCATACATACAGTTGTGACCCTTTGGTCCCACAACCCAACAAGCCAGAATTGATAACTAACATTGATACAAGTTTGTGTTTAATAGTTATACGCACACCTATAAATTTTGATGAGAAAATAGAACAACTAAACACACTAAACATAATTGTTAATCAAGCCTACAATTATTGGACTACTCCTTGCAACAGGGTTTGATTACGCGCATGACCATAAAAGGGCCACAGCCTCCACGATTCTTTGGTTGTGATCCTAAGGTCCCATAACCCAACGAGTCTACTAACCAATTAGACCTTGACACTAGTTTGTGTACATTAGTATTCACATCTTCACCACTTCCACCTGACATTATTACACAACTTTCCTTATTGACCATAGCATCTGATTAAGCTAAGGCTCTTTGGACTAGACCGAAAAATCACCTGTTATCCCTGTGGCTCCACTACATCTCTCGTTCTCACTTCCATGACCTTGTCTAGAAATCCATATGAGGCACCTGTAGGTCACTTTCCACGTATTCAGCAACCAATAAACAGAATCTCGGCAGAGCTCGATATTGATTGGAGTCTCCAAGCAGCTATTATATCAAACTGATCCATCACACTGCTTCAGGTTAGGAGAGTATCCTTTACCTTAGACTCGCAGATCCCGATATTGCGCGTTGAAGATATAAGATTTCCCAATTAGCTTTTTCATCATCATCTCATTCACACCCGCTTCCATTCTACACCGGTTGTCTCGGCATGACCTCGAGAGGTCGAGTGCAAAGAATTTCACATGTTGATTTTCTGTTGTATAATGACCATATTTATTTTTCCCCTCTGGGCATTTTAATCTAATATACCCTCAAAAGCCACTTTTGTGTCCATATTTACTCCTCCTTTGGGCATTTTTATTTCAAAATCCTATCTAATATGCGCACGAAGTCCTCCTTTGAGGCCATATTTATTCCCCCTTAGGGAATTCTATTTCAACACTCACTCTATCCATTTCTACTCTCAAATTCCACCTTTGTGGCCATACTTACTTGTCCTTTTGGGGAATTTTATTTCATTACCTACTTTTTCACTTTTCCTCCTTGGCCATTTTTGTGTTCCATGTTAGGGCACCATAACCTTTCATCCTCATCCCTTGCAAATGCATACCTATTAGCTTGATTCCTCATTTATGAAGGATTTCACGTACCTTTCACATTTAGTTGCACATAATTTGATGTTTTCCTATGACCCATTGGTCATCGTAGCTTGTATCCATACTACAGTGATCTTCACCCACCCACTTTCCCATAGAACATTGTCACTCGTCTCTGTTGAGACTACAATTTTCCTCTACTGATGTGATATTGGAGTCACCACCATAGTTTCTATTATTATTGTCATTCCTTTTTCCTTGGGGAATTTTATCTTGGTAATCATTTTACCCATTTTCTTCACCCACCCGCCCTCTATCATGTACCTTTTTCAAATGCGTCATCGATTTCCCATGGCGTCATCGATCCCCCATTTGAGGGGGATCTCATCATCTACCTTTCGCCAATCCTTATTTACCCTTTATCTCTCATCATTTTTTGTCTCATGGCTTTCTAGTGCAAACCACTCAACAAAAAGGGGGAAAATGTAGACACCTAAATTTGGTATTTATACCCTTATCACACGTGTGCGCATGTTTTTAACATGGCCTTAGCTAGACCCCTTAATTTAATTTAAATTCCCATACCCCATCACCTCTAGCCATAATTAATTAATAACCATTACCTTTCCCTAATAGACTTTCTATTTTGCATCCTTATGTTTTTTTATCCTATCTCTACCTCCAACTCACCCATTATACACCTTCTTCCCACCTACACGATTTAAAGCATTTTCCCAATCCTTAAAAGCTCGAAATCATGCCAAAATTATAAAATCTAGCCCCATTGGGGAAACTTTCCCATGATCAGTAGCAACCCAGCCCAGTCGTCATTGACCCTATAAAGCTAAGCTCTTTCTTTCCATAAAGAGGAGATTCATGTGAAGTTTGGAGCTTCCTTACGACCTGTGAACTCTCTCTCATGCCCAAGAAATGTTGCAACAGTTATAGATCTCTTGGACATCATTTCAACGTGTTTGCATCACTCATGATTATCCTTCGTGAGATTATTATCATCATTGTGTGGTTTTACTTTATATTAATCATATTATCTTGGTTTTTCTCGCGTCAAACATTTTATAGGTTCATATAAACTTTAGTAACACCCAGAACTTCATCAACAACCTTCTCTTCCAGCCTCTTTTCTTGTAAGTCTCCCATTTCATCCTTTTGACCTCATTCTTATCCACCTTTGCTACAGTCATCATCGACTCAACCTGGTCATCATCGACCAGGGTCTTGCTCACCGATCAATCCTTATTGTTTTTTTCTGCCATTCCCTTGTATTTTTTTCCTCTGAGAACATTCTACAAGTCATCTTCGAACATCCACAAACCTTTTTTACTATCTAGTTTACACTCAGGATTTTACAAGCCTACATACTTTTATTATTTTACATATCCATCCTCCTGAGTCACTTTCGACTTTCCTCTGCATAGTCTGGGTCGTCGTCGACCCAAACCAAGTAACATTTAATCTATAGTTATTTTAATCAAAGCATTTTTTAGATCAATCTCAGTCACTTTTTAGATTTAGTAATACCTCTATTTCTGCATTATATGTTGTTTCATCCTTTACTTCACTTTGTCTTACAAATGGGGGTTGACATCCACCAAGGAAGTTAAAGCTTCTTAGATCCACTTTGTCAGGTGAACCCTGCATATCATATTTAATCGATTTTTTTTTTATTCTTATTTACAGGTCATCAGCTTGTAGCAGTAAGGATCCATCATCTACTTTGTGCCCGTCCATCCATCGCCTCGTGTTAAAGGTAACATAAACCCTCCATCATTTCTGAGTTTCTATTTTCTTTCATTATTAGTTCATTCATTTGATTAGTAACAAATAAACTTGTCCAATGCCATGTTTCACCATTTTGATACCAAAATTTCCCTTCCTCTTCATCCTAGTCCTCCAGCAAGCCTCCCAAAACTAATAATTATGCCTTTTCACCCTTCATTATAACCCAAATCCCACATCACCATTATTGAACTTGTGTTAGAACATTTTCTCTATCTATTTCCAAAAAACAAAACAAAAAAATGTATGGTCCTGACCCATGCCAACACCAAAATCATGGAGGAAGAAATCACCTAGCTAAAGTCTCAATTGGTAGAATTAACAAATATGATGTGAGGATTAAACTAGCAAAATACCCTTTTCTCAATAAATTGAAGAAGGATCCCTCGTCATCAAGAAATATGTTTTCATCCACCCCTCATGGGCCCAAGTTGGACTTACCAAGGTTCAATGGTAGTGATCCTACAGGATGGATATATCATGCTGAGCAATTTTTTCACTTCACAATACATATTCAGTAAATCAGATCCCCATTGCCTCTTTTCATTTGGAGAAAAAAGCACCTCAATGGTATTGTTGGTATCTCAAATCAAATGATGAACCGAATTGGTCAACCTTCCAATCCCTAGTTTTGACCAAATTTGGTCCCTCTACATTTGTGGATTTCACTGGAGCAATCACAAAACTCCGCCAAATGGGTATTTTCCACGATTATCAGATCAAATTTGAAAAGCTTCCCAATCACACTAAAGGGTTATTTGATGATTTTTCAAGAGTTTCTTTGTTAGTGGCCTCAAAGAGCCAATTCGATCAAAGGTGAAAATATTTCAGCCACAAAACATTATGGATGCCTTGGGACTGACTAAGTTAGCTGAAGATAAGCTTTCATCTCAACGTTGTGCTCTCACTGTTTAAGTAGCAAAGAACCCAGTCACCTAGCGGTTAACCACAACCACCCCAGTCAAGCATCTTATTGAAGCATAGATGTGGGCTCGTAAGGAGAAGGGATTGTGTTACAATTGTGATGAAAATGGGTTAAAGGGCATCGATGTGTCACACAAAATATTTATTTGCTTGATGTGGAAGCACCTCCAAATCCAGACAATGAACATGATACCCAAGAATTCTAAGATTCTCATGAAGAAGATTCTCCAAAATATTATGTAGCATAAGAGGCTCTACAAAATATATCTCTACATACCTTAGTAGGTTGGACCACTCCTCAAACCATGAAGGTCAAGGGGTTCTTTAAAAATATCCATCTCATAATCTACATTGACTCTGGTAGTATCCACAATTTCATCGATCCTCGCATTGCTAAATAGGCAGACTACTTTGTACACCCTTGTTCCATTTTTGAGCTCATGATTGCTAATGGGGACACAATGTCATGTAAAGGGAAGTGTCACAATGTACATATCACCATAGGTGATTACACTCTTCACTCTGATATATTTTCCCTTCCCTTAGGTGGATGTGATGTGGTTTTGGGTGCATAGTGGCTCCACACCTTGGGACCTATTCTCTAGGATTTCTCATAACTTTGGATGCAATTCACAAATAGTGGGCAGAAACACACCTTGAAAGGGTTATTTCATGGGTCTTCCAGCATCATCAATTCCCATTGCGTGGAGAAACTTCTGAAGAAATTATCACATGGGTTCATTTCCCAATTGCACTCCATCCAACGCCATTCCACTGCTGGTCCTACCTACCCCGCTTCTTTACAAACCATTCTCAATAAACATGTAGCCATTTTTCTTGATTCGGTAGGACTACCCCCTTCATCCTTGAAGACCATCGCATTCCACTTCACCCAGGAAGCCTTCCCCCAACATTTGACCATACCACTACCCCCATCTGTAAAAATGGAGATTGAGAAACTCCTTTGGGAACTCCTCATCTCTGGTGTAATTTATCCCAGCACAAGCCTTTACTCTTACCCTGTGCTTCTTGTCCACAAAAAATATGGTTAATGGCACCTCTGCATTTAATTTAATGCCCTTATCCGCCTCACTATCAAGGATAAGTTCCCCATTCCTGTCATTGATGAGCTTCTTGATGAGCTCCATGGAGCCAAATTTTAATCAAAATTGGACCTTCATTCCTGCTACCATCAAATTAGAGTGCATCCCAATGACATTCCCAATATTTCCTTCTATACTCACAAGGGTCACTATGAGTTCTTAGTCATTTCATTCAGCCTCACTAATTCTCCTTCCACATTTCAAGTACTCATGAACAAAATCTTTCGGTCTTTCCTTTTTCATTTTGTATTGGTTTTCTTTGATGATATTTTGATCTACAGCCACATATGGGAGGACCATCTCCAACATATTGACAATGCATTACAAATTTTGGCCGACAATAAATTATGTGCCAAGCAATCCAAGTGTTCCTTTTCCCAAAAAAATAAGTTAAATATCTAGATCACATCATCTCATCCAAGGTATTTTGTGTGGATCCAGACAAAACCAGTACCATGCAACAATGGCCACAACCAAAAACCCTCAAAATCCTTCAAGAATTCCTTGGCCTTACAAGATACTACCACAAGTTTTTCAAAAATTAGGGTAAGATTGCAACTCCCTTGACATCTTTATTGAAGAAGGATGTATTTACGTGGGATACATCAGTTGTCTAGGAATTCCTAGCACTTAAACAGGCTATATGTAGTACCCTAGTTTTGGCCTTTTCATACTTCACCAAAAATTTCACCATTAAGAGTGATGCTTACAAAAATGGGTTGGGTGTTGTTCTACTTCAAGAGGATCATCCTATTGCATTCACTAGTAAATCCCTTTTTGGAAGAATATTAGCCTTATCTATATATGAGAAAGAAATATTGGCAATCCTCCATACCATAAACAAATGGCGTCCATACTTACCTCGGAATCATTTCTGCATCAAAACTAATCATCGGAGCTTGAATTACTTCTTAGAACAACATGTCTCTTCCCCTATTCAATATAAATGGGTCAGAAAGCTCAAGGGTTATGATTATGAGATCACATAAAAGAAGGGAAAATATAATGTGGTGGTTGATGCTCTTTCACACTCCTTCAAGAACCATGCCTCCCTTTCCACCATCTCCATGCATGTTCCAAATTGGTTGGAATTTGTACATACAAAATATGCAATAGATCCTGAATTACAACAACTCATTCATCAAGTAGTCACTCACTCGGGGGCAATACCAAATTATACATGGGATGGTGCTTCCTTGCGATACAAATGACACCTAGTGCTTCCTTGTGACAAGGATCTTATTCAAGATATCTTCTATGAGCTCTATGTGTCTCCCATAGCTGGGAACTCTAACTTTCTGAAAACCTATAAACGAACACGACGTAAATATTTTTGAAAAGAAATGAAAGGAGAAACTAAGAAAATGGTGGTTGAATTTGATATTTTCCAATGTAACAAAGGTGAAATAACATCACCTCCTGGTTTTCTCCAGCCCTTACCAATCCCTATTAGGATTTGAATAGATATCTCAATGGATTTCATTAAGGGACTCCCTAAATCTGGAGGTAAAACAATGATCCTGGTTGTGGTAGATCAACTTTACAAGTATAGTCATTTTTGTTCCCTTAACCATCCATACATAGCCTCCAAAGTTAAACAAATATTCTTGGATCTTATTTTCCATCTCCACGGCATTCCCTCTTTAATTGTATCAAATTGTGATTCCACTTTTCGCTAGTCTTTTCTAGATAGAACTATTCTAACACAGAGGCACTCCGCACAAAATGACTTCCGACTATCATCCACAAACTAAGATTTTCAATAAATGTTTAGAAACATTCATTTGTTGTTTTATCTCAGAGTAACAACAATGGGCCAAGTGCCTTCCCCTAGCATAATGGTGGTATAATACTTCATACCAAACGTCTACCAAGATGGCTCCCTATGAATCAGTTTATGGCCAATCACCTCCCAAGATTCTCTCGTATACACCCGGAAGCTCTCCAGTTTAGGCAGTTGATATTTCCCTTCATACTCGAGATCATATTCTCAACACATTGTGGGAAAATCTCCATATGGAACACAACCAAATGAAGCAGAAAGTAGAACAACACCGCTCTAAGCCCACCTTTGAGATCAGTGACATGATCTTTCTTCACCTAAAGCCATACAAGAAATCCTCCCTGAAACTGAAAGGGTGTCATAAGCTAGCCCCAAATTTTTATGGGCCATATAAATTCCTCTAGAAGATTATGCCTGTTTCTTACAAGTTAGACCTTCCGCACCCTACCCGATCTTTCCCAATCTTTCATGTCTCATGTTTGAAGAAGGTTTTGGGAAACAAAATTCAAGGGCAAACAGTCTTACCATAACTTAATGGTGAATGTTCCCTCATCCTGGAACCATAAGCTATATTAGAAAGGCGCACCTGCCAAATTTTCTCCCACTCAATCACCGAGGTATTAATCCATTGGCGTGGGAAGATGCAGCTTAGGATCCACTCTTCCAAATTCAGTAACAATTTCCACATATGAAACTTTGAGGATAAAGCTTTTTTTAATGGGGAGATGATGTTAGGAACCCCTTTCCTAACCTTCTCTTTACATTAGTCTCTATGGACACATATGCTTTGTAAGTCATCCCTTGAGCATATTAGTATTATCCCACATGCATAGGAAATAGTTTTTTCTTAGTATATGCTTAGTATATATGTATGTGTTGAGGCCCAATGGAGGCATCCATGAAATTATTGTATGCACTTTTGTAAAGGAGGTTTCCCCCTCAAAGATGTATTTGATATGTAACTTCAATTGGTGTTCTGTTATACCAGATATCATGGTTTTTTTATGGTTATTCCAGCTATATTTGTTGTGAGTGGAATTAAAATTATCTTGAGAAGGGTATGCATCTCCTTAGGGGGAGCTATGTTGTTCTTATGCTCTAAATAATCAAAACAAAAGAGAAGAAGGTGAAAAGGACCTTGATAGGTTTGGTTGATGTTCCCAACCAAAAGGTGAGCCTATTGTGATGTCAGAAGAAAGAGCTCAAGATGTTGTAGGTATGTCTCTTTGTAATTTATCTCAAAGGGGGAGAATGATTTGATGGCATGTGATTACCTTGAGGGGAGAATGAGCTAGTTGTGTTTTCCATAAATGGGTTGGTCATCAATGAAAAAGGGGAAGATAGTTGGCAGTATGTTGTCATTTATGTCAATAGAGTGATGTTGTAGGTGTTTTCATTGATGTCTGAGGTTTCATTGATGTCAAATAAATTAAGAATCGTGAAGGTTGATTGGTAGTGTTGAATTGCTTGGTATCGGTGATGTAGCATGGGTTCTTGGATCAGCAAAATGGCTTGTAGAGGTGATGTAGTGGTAGGAGGATGTTTTGATGATGTCATGATAATATTTGAAGTATCTTGTAGATTTGAACATTTTAAATTGTAGCAGGGTGTTTTTGAGGTGTGGTCCAAGTTTCAGGTGTTAATTTGTAAAATTAAGCAAGATATGTGATTTTTACCTCTAACAAGTTTTTGAAAGTGAGAAACCAAGGTCGAATTGGACTTTCTTGTGCTCATTGGTGAGTGTAAAATTCGCATGGTGTTCCAATATCTTCATGGTATTTAGGTAAGGTTCCTAATATAATATTCCAATCATTATTTTATGGATTAATGGGCATAGCTTTATGAACGATCATTAAGAATCTGAGGAGGTCAAAAACCCTTCTTAAACCCTAGGTCAAAAGTGATGGATAAAAAATTGATCATACATGCCCATAATAAAAAAATTTACCAAGTTTTATGATTTTATGTTGTAGAGGACTTCTCCATATTTCTCCAAGTGGTATTTAGGTGTCATGGTTTTGTGTGGACCCCACTAAAATATGTAAGTTTTTGAAGAAGTTATATTTTCTCCATAGTTTTGCACTAGACATGTTGACTAAATTATTTTTTTAGTGAGTATGGAATTAATTCTACATGTACATGATGGTTTCATATCATTTTTTAGCCCTTAGGAGGTTTATTGAATTCCATTTTACGAAACTGGTTTTTGGAGAAAAAAATGGCAGTTTTAATGGTCCTGGTTGCAAAGGTTTTTTTTGTGGTACTTTAGTATGATTTTTTAATTTGTGAGAAATTAGTGATGACCTTGATGTCATGATATTTCTATTGATATATCACACTTTTATATTTGAGGTTATTTGATGAGGGTTTGACTTTAATCTGAGCATTGGTTTTGCAGGTCATAGACCTAGTGAGAAGAAGAGTTCCAATAAGTGGTGTCATTGCATGAGATGATCACACAAAGGTGTAAATTCTTGTTGGAGGTTGATAGTGGTCTTAGAAAAAATTTCTAAGTGGTCCTTGATTCTTGGTGAATGGATTGGTTTCTCAAGAACATTCAGCTTTGGAGAGTGGTTGTTTTGGTGTAGTAGGCCTATTTGAGACCTAATGAAGGATTTGAATGTGAAGAGGCTATTTCCGACCCATATGGTCCTTTGTATGATGTTTTTAGGATTTTATTAAGTTGTTCTAAGGTTATTTTCCCTATGATGGCTGACCTAGGTGAGTAATGATCCTAAGTCAAGTATATAAGCATGTGTTAGTGATATATTTTGAAGTTGAGAGGGTATGGAAAAGTGTGAGCTAGAGAGTTGATTAAAGAGGTGAAGGAGGTATTTTGTAACATCCCAACTTTTTGGAATCTATATTTAAAATGAAACCTTATTTGGTTGTTTCTTCTTATTTACATTTTTCATGTTTCATTAGTCACACTTTAATAGTGACTGGCGGTGTTTTTGGTAATTTTCGGTGTGATATTGTTTAAGGTTAGTTGCTAACCTGACTAACATAATATCTAGGTAAGTGATCTAACCTAATTCTAGCTTACAATGGTAACCTAGTAACCTAACCGAGTGTCAAAATATCATCTAGATGTAATTGACCCATCCTTAATAAATGCATGGCATTTGATAAGTATAAGGTATTTGGCTTGGTTAATGGGCTTGGCATTTAATTGGTGCTTAGTTGTGCCGATATTTGGTGGCATTAGACTTATGAGTTATATTGGCATTAACTTATGTATTAACCATTCCTTGTGGAATGTGGCACTTAGTTTTATTTAAATAATAATAATAATAAAATAACTTAGCCTAAAGCTAAGTGGTGGAATTTTGGGAGTTTAATGATATTTGAATGGATTTTGGAATCCATGGATTAAAACACATGTATGTTTTTCTTTTAGCCATTTAGCATGGTGTGAAGAGAGGGGGAAATAGAGGGGGAGACTATGTCAAAAAAATATGGAGGATTTTTTGGAGGTTATTATGGCCATCTGGGGCTGATTTTGGGACTATATTTTGGGATCTCGCCATTTTTATTGCAGTAGTGTTATGGATAATTTTTCTAGAAAAATAAATAGGTTTTGGGGTTTTATTTTGTACGATGTGGAGCTAAGAAGATGGAGGAAGAAAAATAGATAAGGAAAGAAGAAAATATCAGAAGGTATTTGGTCTTCTTCATTCTGAATCTTTCAGGCAAGGGTTTCTTGCTTTATCTATGTAGTTTTTTACAAATAAATGCATATTCAGCTTTATCCCTTTTTTGGGTAATAAGAAATATGGTTTATCTATTGTGGGTATTAATATTTTCGATCAAGCCTTTATGGGTATTTGGAAAATGTGTTTATTTTATTATGGGAATTATAGATTTCAGATCTCTCAAGTATGAGAGCATGAGATTTCATTTCACCTCCTTATTTGATAACTGAAATTAATGAG
The DNA here is from genome assembly GCA_019776745.2 of Taxus chinensis. Lineage (NCBI taxonomy): Eukaryota > Viridiplantae > Streptophyta > Pinopsida > Cupressales > Taxaceae > Taxus > Taxus chinensis. The sequence goes on from CM034154.1 coordinate 559,506,489, forward strand.
GTATTCACGTGGGTATTTAGAGAAGGTTTTTGATATTTTAGTTCTGGGTTTTGAACTGATTTCCAAGTTGCATCTTTACATGTTAGAGTGTTGCATTTTTGTTGATTCGCTAGTGTGCTTTAGCTGTTATAAGCAATGTTATTTTTTGTTGTAATAGTTGCTAGAAGCACTAATTTTTTAATGATTTATTGTTGCAATGTTATAATGTTGAGTATTGGTCGTTTCCTTGTTGCATTTAGTTGTTATTTGTTGTGTTGTTTTTATGCAGCATTAGCTAACAAATCAAGGTGTTTTGGGGTGATTTCTATGTTTCAGATTTGCTATTAAATAGATGTGCTCTTTGCTGCAATTTTTGTTGTTAGTTCATTGCATTTTGTCAAACATTTCGTATGCAGTTATTTGATTGGAATATTTAGAAGATTTGGTGTTGTGACATTATGTCAAATAGCTAGCGTGCAATCGTTTGATTGGCATATTTTAAAAAATTAAGTGATATGACATTATGTCAAACAATTAGCATGTAATCTTTTGATTGGCATAAATATAAAAATTAAGTGTTGTGACATTATGTCAAACAATTAGCATGTAATCGTTTGATTGGCATATTTAAAATATTATGTGTTATGACATTATGTCAAACAGTTGGTATACAATATTTTAATTGGCATAAATACCTGAGTATGGATTGTGGCATTTTGTCAAACAGTTTACGTGAATGCTTTTATTGGGAAAAGGTATGAAATATGTTATTATGTAATTTTTCATGTTGGTTGAATGCATTCTTTGGACTTTTTGTGGACTTCATTTTATGGCATTTTTTCATGTTGATTGGCATGCATTCTTTGGACTTTATGGGAAGTTCTTTCTATGGAATTTTTTCATGTTGTTTGCATGCATTATTTGGACTTTATGGGAAGTACTTTCTATGGCATTTTTTCATGATGATTGGCATGCATTGTTTGGACATTATGGGAAGTTCTTTCTATTCCATTTTGTCATGTTTTTGGCATGCATTCTTTAAAATTTACGGAAAGTTATTTCTTTGGGATTTTGTCATGTTGTTGGCATGCATTATTTGGATTCTATTGGAAGTTTATATTATGACATTTTTTCATATGGTTGGCATGCATTCTTTGGATATAAAGGATTTGATGTGCCTTTTGAAAAATACATTATGTTGCTAATCTAATTTGGCATGTTGTTCATTTTGAGTTTGTGAAGTGAAGTTCATTATATGACATTTTTTCATACTATTGGCATGCATTCTTTAGATCATATTTGAAGTTCATAATTTTACATTTTTTCATACGACCGGCATGCATTCTTTGGGTATAAAGGTTATGTTGGACCTTTTTACAAACATGTTATGTTGTTGATTTGTTTTGGCCAATTGTGCATCTTTGAGCTTGTTAAGATGATGTACATATTGGTATTCTGTCAATTTGTTATGTATGCATTTATCCTTTTTGCATATAAGGTTACTGCGTTGGCATTTTTTAAAGTAGTTGGCATGTTGTTCTGTTTGGGCATGTTAAGATGAGGTACATGTTGGCATTGTGTCAATATGTTATGTATGCATTCTCCTTTTTGCATATAAAGTTACTACATTGGCATTTTCTCAAGTAGTTGGCATGTTGTTCCATTTTGGGCATGTTAAGATGATGTGCATGTCGGAATTTTTTCATATAATTTGTATGCTTTCTCATGATGGTTTATGAGATTATTGTTGAAGGCATTTTTCCATACTATTTGTATGTTTTCTCATGGTGGTTTATGATATTATTGTTGTTAGAAAGTTGTCATACAGTTTGTATGCTTCCACATGATGGTTTACGATATTATTATTGAATGCATTTTGTCATACTATTTGTGGTGTCTCTGAGATTTCACCCTGAAATTGGGACTACCCCTTTTTTTAAAAATTGTTCTTTTCAAAGTAATGGGTCGTTTTGTGTCTTTATTTCCCGCATGTGTCTCCATTGCCTTAAGGCGTTCCTAGTGAATCATATAAGTCAATTTCTACAAATACCCATGTGTTAAATTTCATTTTATCTCTTCGCCAAGTTTTGTCTGAGATAATTTTCTTTTATTTATTTAATAAATAAATCATGCCTCAATTGAACCCTGCTGAAGATTTGCACGCCAGTATTTCCACCTCGCAGTAGAGTATTCACCAAGGATGATTTTTTACTAACCAACTATTTGGCAGAGCAATTGTTTGTAAATTCTGGCAGCGTTTTTCTTTTTTTTTCTTTTGTGTTTGTTTTCGGTTTTTCTTCGCAGTTTGTCTGTTAATTCCGCTTGACTCGTTCATTCATTTTGTTTATAGCCTATTTAATTTCCTGGAATTTCTGGAAGACATCCATGGCCTCAGAAAAAGAAATAAATTAATCGTGGAGTGTTAATTTCTAATGAAGAAGGAAGGATGCAAGTCGGGCTTTTATGAAATAAGCTTCTAGGATGCAAGTCACACTTTTTGGAAGGAGAGTTTTAAAGTGCCAGTGGGAATTTTGGTGGTGGAAGGAAGATGGAAATTTGGAGCCTTCTTGAAAGGTTGTTTTTTCTCATTATGAAAGATAAATCACTTAAGTGCCAATGGGAATTTTGGTGGTGGAAGGAAGGTGGGAATTTGGAGTCTTCCTGGAAGGTTGTTTTTCCCCATTATGAAATATAAATCACTTAAAGTACACATGGGAATTTCGGGGCTGCTAGGAAGGGTAAGAATTCCCATCAAAGAAGTTTTATTCACTCATGCAAGTTGCACTTTATGAAATAATCTTCTAGGATGCAAGTCACACTTTTTGAAGGAGAGTTTTAAAGTGCCAATGGGAATTTTGGTGGTGGAAGGAAGATGGGAATTTGAAGCCTTCCTGGAAGGATGTTTTTTCCCATCATTAAAGTTATATCACTTAAGTGTTGATGGGAATTTTGGAGCTTCCTGGAAGGGTAAAAATTCTCACTTCCTTGCCTTATTATTTTTAACACAACCTCTAGTCAAAATGTGTGACCCGCCTTTGTAAAGCTGCATGAATTTAATGATATTTATTTTTATTATTCCTAGCTAAATTTGGTGCCAAAAATAGGTGAAAATTCAAAGAAAATTGGTGGGCCAAAGAGAAGACAAAGAAGTATGCTAAAAATAAAGGAAATAATTGCAAGGAAAAGCTAGCTAAATCAGGAAAACTTGGGTGCCCAAATTGGGAGAAGAAGCACATCCTATTATTAAGAATTGCTAAAAATAAGAAAAGGTAATGGGTAAAATTAGCATGTTGTTACTTATATAAAAAACGAATGTCATAAGGAGAGAGAAATTAATTCTTTTTGGTGGAGCATGTTGCCTTGGAGGATTTTGGTGCCCAATATTGGAGTTGTGAGCAGTAAATAAATATTTTTTATTGTCGAAAAGTAGCTAGTTTTGGCACCCAAGGTTGGAAGTGCTTTCTTTTTGTTGTTTTGACTGTCTACATGTTGGTATAAGTGCACAGATGAATTAAATATTGTTTTAGCTTTCTTGGCATGCAAGCAAAGTCTTAAATTTTAGGGCAGCAAGCTTTATAAGCATATTTTGGTGATAGAAATTAGGCATTCATGCCATGGGCTCCATTTTTGTCTGAATCATTTACATGTATTCATCACAGGTGCTCATATTGGTGAAAAGAAGGAAAATTCAATGTCAGAGACATTGAATATATCTTCTGACTCAGGAGGAATTGCAGGTTTTGCACAAATTGATCCAATTGCAAGGTCTTCTGGAAAAAATAAAAGAAAAAGAGCTCAAACAGATTTTTCCAGGCATGATAAAGCATGATGAAAGAGAAGGGTTAGTAGAATCATGCATTGTTTCCAGCATAACTGAAATCAATGATACAGACATAGGCCTTGAACCTATCACTGATTTAATTGATAGATCCAAAGCCATTGAAAGATCATCTCTTATGCGGGCAATAAGGAGTAGTGGGATTATTCAAGCTACAACATTTCCGGTCACAGCGTAGTTGCTTGTTTTTTGTATGGGGTGTGCAAGGTCTTATCATCCTCTTTCTAGGGAGGTATGAGATACTGCAAGAAAGACAATAATCAGGTTTGATGCACAATTCATTAATTATTGCCTCAAGCTTCCGGCACAGCCCGTGGTGATTGCAATTCGCATGCAAGATGCTAGTGATAGATGGGAAAATCATAAAGCAGATTACGTGGGTATAATCAATAATAGATACAGGAAGAAGCCCAAAGCACCATCGAAATTCCTGAGGAATCTTCCACAATCCAATCTTGTACATGAAGTTGATGATATCACCAAATTACTTTGTAGGATAAATGGGGAAGCTAATTCCAATAACTTTCACTCATGGATGTATGCCTTTATGAGGACCATTGAGATCAACAAAGATGATTCAATAATTAATCGGGTGGAAATCATCAGTGAGAAACTCTGAAGTGTGAGGTGGACATTCAACTTCAAAATGACTTCATACCTAGTATATGCAACAGCTTCTCAAGGGATATTTTCCAAACTGGATAGACGGGGCGTATTGTCAAAAGACTTCATTTATGAGTGCTTTCCACAGTTGATAATTCCTGAATGCTACAAGGATTACAGGGAATTCGATGATGGATTATTTTAAATAATCATTTACAAATTAAATAGTGTTCTAAGGATCAGAAGAGTGAGCAAAGAAGCTTGGCAAGTTGTCTCCTAGCATGGATGTATCTTCATCTAGTTTGTGGACTTCACATATCTCAGGGTTAGTAGTTTCTTAGAAGAACCAGTTAAGTTGCCAAAGTACCTGAGTGATAAGTGGGTCATCATGGAGTTGTGTAGGCAGCTCGTAGATTTACATGACTTACAGTAAAAATGGCACAAGTCTATAGGTAGCTTTCCAGTCATAGTGGGTCATTATAGTTACCAAAGCATTCACCGAGCCAAAGGAATTGAAGCAAAAATGTTTTCTGGGTATGATCATGAGTTCTTCCTAGCATGAATGAACTTTTACCCATATGGGATAGCTAAGAGGACATTCTCCCAAGAATACTCACATGTTCCTTCACTTGAAGACTTTTAGATGAAGTGTAGAAGTGAATACAAATTCAGAAAGGGATATTTCAGCAGGTTATCAATGCAGCAGGTTTCTGAATATGGCTTAGCACGGAAACCTAAAAAATCTCTCAGATGATGGGCATGTGGTACTTGACACATATCATCAAATGGGAGGAGATAGAGCATATTTTTAGGAGAGTGTGGGTGGTTCTCACATGATTTAGGAGACGTCTTTTGTAATCCTAGTTAACACCTCAAATTGGTTGCAAACAAAGGGGTATTGCTTAGAGGAGGCTTTGATGAACCAGATCACATGGAATTACATTGCAGGGGATTCTAGCAAGATAAAAAAAATGAAGGTGAGAGTATCGGAAGGCCAGAGAATCTCAAAGTGTACAATAAGTCTCAGGTATTGGAAAAATGCAAGTCTACATCCATTATACCATTGTTACTTTCAGACGAAGCTTCTCCAGCATCAATTCACGGCACTTCCGCAGCTCCATGACCTCAAACAGATGTTATTGTTCCACCATTGAATCCATCATCATTTGTCTTTGATCCATAGCCACCCATATCTTCACCTCTCCCTACGGAAATTTTGAAAGCACAAATGGCATAGTTTCAAAGAGCATTGTCTTTGGAAAATTCAGAAGAGGACAGCCATAACACTGTGGTGAATTTGGATGTAGTAGAGTCAGAGCATGAGATGGTAGGACATCTGGTGACTTCTTATTCCTCAAAGAGAAATTTCTCATCTTAGTTAGCTTTGCATAAAGTTCCAGAGGCTATAGAAGAAATCAACTTGGAAGAGGAAGACTTACAGCTACTTATGAGCTTGGGAGGTAGAGGAAAAAAATTTAAAGATGTTAAAATAACTTCAAGATTGATATTGAAGAATCAAGGCAGAAGTTCATTGAATTTTTAGTTCCAGCTCAAGGGAAATAGAAGGGAGAGCTAACTGTTGCGGACATATCGGTGACCAAATTACCATTGGGGAAAATCACCATGGAAGGATTAAATCAAGATACATAGACATTGATAGACGCTTTATTCCTTAAACTTGACGAGGAGAAGGTAGAAAAATACGGGCTTCAGATGCAGATCTCCCAGTTATGTGAGATCATCACTAAGGTTTCCAAACCTTCTTCTCAGCCTGTGTTAGTGTAGGAAAAGTATGCATTCATTTGGTTGGAGAGATTAAAGATGCATGGAACTAGGTCAAAGTTATTGCTCAATGGAAAGAGAAAATTATTCACCAAGCTTTAGAGAAGTTCGAGGGAATACCAGCTGGTTTGGAGAATATGCATAGGGCATTATCTCAACTAAAGGAACTAATGATAGGGATAGAAGATGATAACATAGTTACTTAAAGTCATTTGGATACCTTAGCTAAGACACATTCATTGCTAGACAATGTGCTAATTACAGATCAAATTACACCTAACGGATTGATAGAAAAGGGGAAGTAGTTAGAGATAGCAGTTTCCTTCCACATGGATATCCTCAAGCTTATGCTGAAGAGGATGTAGTTGCTGTAAAATGACATGGGGGAAATACTAGAGAACATTCCAGATGAGTTTCTTGCTTTACATGAGGAATTTATTTTGGTTGTGCAGAAGAAGATTGATGAAGCCGTCATGCCTTTCACGTTAGATTCAATTGGAAAACTTGGAAAGCACCATATATATATTGAGGGATATGTGTCTAGTTTAGAGAAAGTAAAGGCTAACACTACTACTTTGTCGAGAGGGTTGTTGTGGTTTAAAAGTAAGAAAGAAACTGTTGCTAATGTAGATGGGAAGACATTGAGTCACATGTTTGACAAGTATATTCAACTTCAGAACAAAGAAAAAGCATAGAGTATGACGGTCGGCATATTTTCTTTCTTCTTCCCTTTTCTCTCTTATTCTTATTTTATCGGACAAAATTGTAAAACTAAATTAATTGGTTAAAAGCCATTACTTTTAGTTATCTCAAAAATTCCTTAATTGAGAATAGGTGGCATACATGCAAAGATTTGATTTAGTCTTCAAATGCAATGCATGTCATGTAGAGAGAAATTCCATGGGAAAGATTCTCAGTTGTTTTCTTTATAGCTTCCGCATGTGTTATTTTAGTTATTGCTTTCCTATTTGTAATTTCCTTCTATACACTATAAATAGATGAAGAACCTATGGGTTAGAGGATCAGAATTTATAATCATCATTCTTGAGTTCCATACTTGGTGCCGAAACCCTTGATATATTTTCTGAAAGCTGAGGAATTAAACAGAGGCGGATTTCTAGATAACTTTGTGTCAACAGTGCATTTGCTTCTTACTTCTGTGTAGATCTTTAAATAAACTTTGCATTCTCTAAGATTTAGATTAGAAGTTTTCCTTTCTTTTAATTCTATATAGTGAGATATATTTGTTTTATCTATGTGTATGAGACCAACTCTATAAACTATTGGTTGGATTACACATCTTCTTCTCCTTCTTTCTGTATTCAACTATTCCCCCTTCTGCAAATATTTCTTTACAGATGCTTACTTGTTTCAAAATTTCTTAGATATGGTTCATGAGCTCCGTAGTTAAAGTAAAACCCACAAATAGTTATTAGAATACATAATTGATAGAAATCTTACACGGGAGCCTCACCGATAAATGAGGGATATTTATCTCGTGACTACCTAGGTTTTAGATATGCATAAAATATAGCCAATAGTTTGTATGATTTCTCATGATGGTTTATGAGAGTATTGTTGTTGGAATTTTTTCATACAGTTTGTATGCTTCCTCATTATGGTTTATGAGATTATTATTGGAAGGAATTTTTTCATACTATTTGTATGCTTTCTCATTATGGTTATGAGATTATTGGTTATGGAATTTTACTAATAAATTAGTATGCTTTCTCTTATTGGCATATAAGATATTATTGTTGGAATCTTGTCAAAGGTTGTTGTTGTTCCGTTTTTGGGAAAAAGATTAATATGCCAACATCTTGTCAAAAAAATTAGAATGCTAACTCATTTTGGATTACAAAATTATTATGATGGAATTTAGTTAAACATTTGTTATGTTGCTCATTTTGACACATACTATTAGTAAGATATGCATTATGTAATCAACCTTACTTGATGTAAGTTTTATGCATTATTTGTATGTCAATTAAAGGCTTTTTCCTTGAATGAGAATATAAACTTGATTAGTTCATGCATGAATACATGCTTATATACATCATTATAATAATAATGCATGAATTTGTATGAGGATGCATGACTGAATATTTTTGTTATGATTGTTATGAAATGCATTATGTAATTAGCCTTACGTGAGGTAAGTTTTATGTATTTTCATGTAAGATGGTTAAAGGCACCATCAAGAATGATATTATGAACTTGGTTAGTTCATGCATGTATACATTCTTATTGACATCATTATAATAATAATGTATGAGTCTGTTTGTTGATGCATGATTGGTTCTTGCTGATATGTTTTATTTTGTAGAATACTACATTTATGAAAATGGAAACTCTTGCCAGTTCGGTTGGAACTGACCCTTTGTGGGAAATACAGGCCATTCTGGAGACAAAGGAAAGGAAAGAATCTGAAAGGGATTTAAGCTAATATTCAAATCTTTTTTTTCCACTTTTATATTTTAATTCTTGGAAGAAAATTTTACTTGTTGTACTATTGGAATAACTAGCTATATTGTATGAGCTTATGAGGCTCTTTGACATTACATGTAAACTTATAAGTTGTACAGAAACTTGGAAATAAAATAAACATCTTTTGGATTCAAATATGATGTGTACTTGCTATTTCATGCGTGGATGATTTGAATGTTAAGTTGTGTAAGTTTTTTATGTTTGACATCAACATAAATTTTAACGGGAATAAGGAGAGTTGGAAAAAAAATTGACCTCAGTTTTTTAGGTCCTTACATATTTGTGGTCATCAAGATAGGGTAGAGAGTGTTTTGTGATGTTCTAGAGTGAGTGCAGTTATTGGAGAGATAGGTCATTAGGCCTAATCATCTCAAAGGAATAAGTGCTTGAGAGAGTTAGCAAGAATGGTAGATTTGAATAATATAGAAGGAAAGAGAGCTTCATAGGTGTCATCATCAATTGTTGAGGCAACATTTCAGAGGTAAAAAAAATTAGGTGGCTTTATTTGGTGTTGAGTTATCTATGGGTTTGGGGCCTCCTTGTATGGTTGGTGTTCTATGAAATCTAGGGGTTGGTGCCTCACTAAACCTAGGTTTGTGCTCCTTGTTGAGTTGGTGCTCAAGTAAATTTGATTAATTTCTCTATTAAAGTTGTGTTTCAGTGGTTTTTCTTCCCCTTGAGAGTTTCCCACTTATATTTGATGTTGATGTGTTCTCATTTTCTCATGGTTGGTTATGGTTCTTGAATACGTGGTTAATGGTTCATGGTTAAGTTGATGAATGATTGATGAATGGTTAAAGTTTGAGTGATTGAAAGTTTTATTACCCACTGACTTACCCCCCCTCTCAATGGTTGTGCTTCCAACACACATTCCCCAACTTATCCATTCATCAAGATGTTTTTATCATTAATATTCCTCCCCTTTTCCTTGTGAATTTCTAGAGATTTTACGACCAAAATTTGAGGCTACTTATTATTAGATTGGTCTTATATATTGTTTAGAACAAGGTATGACACCAAATTTACCATAAGGTCTGAACCCATCTTAGAAAATCACATAGGGCCTTATGTTCCCAGTGTCATTAACTCAAATTGTGTGATTATATATGAAGAAGACCAGTTAGTTGACCAAAAACCAACCACACTTCTCAAGGGAACTGCTGATTTACTTCTTGATGAGAGGGCTACTCAAACTCATGCTACTGATCCACATATCTATATTGAAGAAGTGGGTCTCAGAACATATTGTTTGCATGAGGAAAATTTTATCATGCCTAACCTTATCAAAACATATCAGCAAGATGAAGTTTTATGGATATTATACTTCGATGGATCTAGAAGTAAAAAATGGAGTAGGTGGAGGGATCATGTCAATTTCCCTAACAAAGGAAAAGTATTTCTTAGCTATTAGATTTCAATTTACTTGCACTAACAAAACATTTGAATATGAATCCCTTATACACGGTCTTCATTGGGTAAGGAGTAAAGGAGTGAATCAATTGTAAGGTTTTGGTGATAGTGAATTGTTGGTTAACCAAACCAAATCGTTGAGATCCTACAAGAACATGTATGGGATTTAATTGAATATTTTGGTGCTTTCAATGTTCAATCTATCCTATAATGAAGAACAAACACACAAACAGGTTGGATTCCATTGGTTCCGAGGTTGATATCCGAATCAGACCAAGAAAGATAAAAAATCAGCAGTATATCAAGATAGTGGTAAGGCCTTCCATCCCAAACAAAACTAATCGGAAAGTGTTTGAGTTAGATCAAAAAATTGTTAATTTCTTGCAAGACTAAGCTGAGTTTTTAGTCAAAAATAGGGAAAGATTGCAACAACAGTATGATGATCATGTTATTCATTTGAAGTCTAATAAGATACCTCAAGGATTGTTTACTCTTGAATCCATATTTAACACAAATGATTAGGTCAAAAGTGAGAAGTCCAATATGATGATCAAACAAGATGATTATGAACCAATCAGCATTAGTAATGGCAAAGCACTCAAATTGGGTAAGGTATGTAATAACAATGAAAAGATTGTTTTTGTTCAACTTGATCCAGAATTTGATGATGTGTTTGCATGGAGCTATGGTGACTTAAGTGTTTTTAAATCTGGATTTAGCTCACCACACAATAGAATTGGATTTGAAAATAAAAACAGTCTGGCAAAAAAAAAGACCTATCAATCCTAAAATTGAACCATTAATGCAGCAAGAATTAGATAAGATCATCAACGCTAACATTATTTTCCTTGTCAAACACTCATCACGGGTGGCCAATTTGGTTCCCGTAGGGAATAATAATGGATAGATATGGCTATGTGTGGATTTCAGAAATTTAAATAGAGATTCTTTAAAGGATCATTACCACTTACCGTTAATGGAGAAAAATTTTCAAAGGGTAAGTGGTTCAAAACGTTTCTCATTGTTTGATAGCTATTCAGGTTACAATCATATTTTGGTACAGGAATCAGATCATTTTAAAATAGTTTTTACTATGAAATGGGGCACATATGCGTATAGGAAAATTCCTTTTGTACTGTCAAATGCAGGAGTTATGTTTTAGTGTGTTATGGACTTGGTGTTTCAAGGGTTAATCAATACTTGTGTTCTTGTTTATTTAGATGACATAAATATTTTCTCAAAGCATGATGCAGATCATATGGTTCATCTCAGACAATTTTTTAAAAGATGTTGACAATAGGGTGTTTCATGAAATCTAAAAAAGTGTGTGCTTTCAATCCATAAGGGTAAGTTATTTGGTCATATTGTTTCCAAGGAAAGTCTCACAATTGATCCAGAATGAGTGAGTGCAATCTTTTCATTGTCCTTGACTAATCACAAGAAGGCATTGTAAAAGTTTTTGGCCCAAGAATTTATTTTATCAGAAGATTCATTCTAGATTTTGAAAATCTTGTAAATCCACTAACCTCAATGCTTAAAAATAACTTGGTTTTCAGTTGGAAAACGAAGGGTAAAAATGCATTCGAAGCAATTAAACATGTTATAGTGCAAGCTTCAACACTTTTCAATCTATATTTTAGTGGAGGTTTTGTTTTATACACTTTTGGATCAATTGATACAATATTAGCTATGTTGGTGCAACTAGAATGATGACAAATTGGAGCAACCAATTTATTTTTTCAATCAAGGGTTACAAGATTATGAGGTGAGGTATTATTTTATTGAGAAACAAGTTCTTTTGGTCATTAGAAGCCTCAATAAATTCATACATCTTCTTTCTAACAAGATTCATTTAATGGTTTCCCATCCAAGTGTTAAGAGTTTATTTTTAAAAAGGATTTGAATGAGAAAAGAGCAGGTTGGATCACAAAAGTGATGGAATATGATGTTGATATTAAATTCAATAAATGGTTAGAGGAAGAGGACTCTGTGAAAACTAGCTTCAGATTTTCATGATGATAAAAATCATATTTTAATGCTTCAAGATGGTCCAAACACAGTTATTCCTTCATTTCCTCAAAGTTGGACCCAAAATATGATCCATTTTCTTCATAATGGAAAATTCCCATAGGGTTTGGACAAATAAAAAAGGAGGTATTTCAGATTACAGTCCATTCCTTATGTTCTCATTGATAACATTTTGTTTAGAAAAGATGTGAATGGAGCTATTTTAAGATGCATTGATTCATATCAGATTGAGCATGTTCTAGAATAATTCCATGGAGGTACATCCGGTGGCCATTTTACACCAAGAGTTATTCCTTGAAGGTTATGAGAGCTAGTTATTATTGGCCAAAATTATTCAAATATGTTCATGCATGGGTAAGGAAGTGTGCAAAGTGTGCCATTTTTGTAGAGAAATAAAATTTAGCAGCTCTTCCTCTTCAACCCATTCAGGTAAATCAATCTTTCATGCAATGAGGATTAGATTTTATTGGCATGATTAATCCACCTTCTAGTACAGGTCCTAAATGGATTCTCATAGCTACATATTACTTCATAAGATGGATAGAAGCAGTGGCTTTGAAAGAGGAAAATGAGACTTCAGTTTTAGACTTTTATGAAAGTCTAGTCACAAGATTTGGTGTCCCGCAACAATTATCTCAGAAAACACATTAGCTTTCCTTGGAACATGGGGTCAAGCTTGGCATTCATATCTCAACATCATCCAATTATTACCCTCAAGGGAATGGATTGATTGAATCAACCAACAAGAATATTCTTAGAATCATCAAAATAACTATGGTAGAAAATCAAAGATCATGGCATACAAATTTGAAATTAGCCCTATGGGCTGATAGGATTACTCCTAAAAGATCAATTGGAAATTCTCCTTTCATGTTTGTCTATGGTAGAGAAGCAAGGTTACCTATTTCTAATGAGTTACCAGCTCTAGATCTCATTAAACAAATGGAGATGATGGAAGAAGATTCAATGGAAATCAGATTTGTAGAGTTAATGGAATTGGAAGAAATCAGAAACAAGACAATGATAATAATGGAACTTCATCAAGTGACACAAGTAAAGAGATATTTTGATAAGAAATCAATGATGCAAGAACATTCAGAGAAGGATACATTGTGCTTAAGTGGGATGAAGAAATAACTAAGCCTAGAACACACACCAAATTTGATTCCTTTTGGAGTGGGCCATATTTGATCACAAGTTGCAAACAACACAATGCCTTTCATCTCTCCAAGTTGAATGGTGATGAGCTACCTATCCTAGTTAATGGGATATACCTCAAACTTTTCTATTGAGGTCATGTTTCACCCTTGTTGTTGTAGGTTGTTGTGTTTACTTTCCTCCAAGTGCTTCATGCACATTGTTGTTTTTAGTTTCCTTTCTTTTGTTCCTTATGCACTTTATTGGTGTGTTTGTTGTCTAATAAGTGCTTCTAGCATAGTTTGTTGTTTCCAAAAGGTATTTTTCGTCCTCTTATATTCTAAAGGTTGCAGCAGTTAGTACATGACATCCATGCCCAATGGATGCTTTCAAGGCTACTAGATTTTTCCATCTAGCATGAAGATGTCCCCGAAAGTCACCAAATTGTTATCCAAATAAGTTTTCCTATGCTTATTCAGATCACTTGTTAGTTGCATGTTAAACAATTACGAGCTTGTTAAAAAAGGTTAAATTATAAGAGAAATGGTGTTTGGCACACTTTAGCAAAAGGTAAAAACCCGCAATGAAACAAAATTCCACGTGCAAAAAACTGAAACAAGGGTAAATATTCATGCAAATCTATGTAGATAAAGAAAGTGCACAATCCACATGCAGTGAAGTAAAAGGATACATAGTTAAAGCCACACAAAATTCTGTGAGAACATAGGGGGACAACATATCCACACAAAGTGCTACACAAAAGCAGTGAAAATGCAAGACTCAAAAATAAACATACCCGTATCATAAGTCATATCTTGCTAGAGGTCCATGCAAAAAAGGAAAAAGGTCCATGCATTCTGTAATCTGCTATGTGAAACTATGTACATTAACAAAAGGAGAAAAAGAACTTTCAAAGGATGTCACACTATGTACAAAGTTAAACCATGTGCGAAAGCCGAAGCATGGAACATTCATGACACATATAATGATGTGTGATGCACGATAGAAAGATATTTTTGCGACACAATAGGAAGTCAATCTGTGAAAATATGTGGAGGTGATAAAAATAAATAAGAATACCTAAATAAGTGCAGTAATGAAATCGACATGACAAAGAGTGATAATAAAAAAGGGAGTAAATTCACATGTGATAACACAAAAATACAAAACAGGAAGAAAAACTTGCATAAATATGTTACGTGAATAATGACATCTAAAGGAAAATGAAATCTATCACAAAGTACAGGTGTGGAAATCCACACAAAATGCAAAAAATATAAAGGCATAAGTAAATGGTGCAAATCACATGATAAAGGAACACACAAAATATGCACAAAAATCTACAAGAAATAAAGGGAACATCAAAGGAAGTGTTCATGCAACCACATTAGAATCAAATCATGAAATGCTTTGTTTTACTTTTTTAAAAACACATAATTCTATTTTTAGCAAACTTTGTTGAAAATGATGCATAGGGAAAGTTAAAAATAGATGAAAGAATGTAGAGGCTTAGTTGTTCCATCATCTATAAGTTTCTAATAATAGAACAAAACATGCAAGAATAAAGGAAAAGTATTTTTTCCTATTTTTGGGAGCACAATTTCTATTTTTAAGTACATAATTGATAAAAGCAAAACATGAAGACTATTTTTAAGAAGCAGATAAAGTAGGACATGTAATTTTCACGTGCAAGAAGCTATTTTTACGATCAAAAATTTCAAGCACACATGTTTTTCCTATTTTTAGAACTCAGAACTTGCATGTATGAGCTTTTTCTTCTTCTTCTCTCTCAAATTTTCTATAAAAAACTCTAGAATGCATTGTAAAAATAATATTTTCCTCTTCATTCATGTTTTTGGAGCAATTTAATTTTTTTGGGTGAGAAAGCAAGGGTCATGAGTGATTCTTTGTGTTTATTCCACCTCTTGGAGTAATAAAGGAGTTGTTTTTACCTTTCTACAATCTGTGTTTTAGTGCATATTTTGTTTTAAACTGAGTTTATCTTTTTGATACCCATTTATCCTTGTTTTAACAATTTAATCTTCATGCCTTCATGAAGTTTTGTGTCAATTTACAGGTCATAGATTGTGTTCAACCAGTTCTATGTAGGATTTTGTTGTGGAGCCATTTGTTTCCCCTTCCTTATCTTGTCACAATTCAGTTACAAAAACCCTTATACAGAAACTCTTTTGCTTTGATATAGTCACTTGTGGTTAGTGTATGGTGTGTTTAGCTCACGTTCTTCATCTATGTGATTCCAATAAGTCTTAGATCCTCAAAACATTATGGTGTATCACCATCTTTTCAATTTTTCTCTTCTTTCTTTCTCCCTTTTCCTTGTTGGTTTTGGTAGAATAGAGTAGTCTTAGAAATACATAAATAGTTTAGGTGTTGCACTAGGGGAACCAAGCCCTCTCTAGAGACTCACTCCAACATACATCGTGGTCACCCACAACCTAGGAGTGTTTCCATTTTTTTAATTGAAATGATAGTTATCACTCCATTCTCCGAAGGGTGCATTTCTAAGTGACAACACATAGAGCATAAACAAAACTAAGAGAAAATAGGTGCATATAGCATATAAAAGCAAACATGATAGTAGAACATACTGGAGCATATAAGAAAGCACGATCATAGAGCATATAGAAGGATGGAAGAGAGCATGTTTGTAGAGCATACAGAAGCATAAAAGAAAACATGTGCATAGAGGCATACAGGAACATAAAATCAATCATGAGCATAGAGCATAAAAGTGAACATGATCATAGAGCATACAAGATCCTAGAAAAAAATAAGAGCATAACACATATAGAAGCATAGTACAAATCACAATCATAGGGCCTATAGATCCTAGAAGTAATCACAATCAAAAAGCATATAAATCCTAAAGGCAGACATGAGACTATAAGTAAACACGAGTATAAAAGCAAACAAGAGCATATGAGAAATCATGGTCAAAGAGATACAGCCTAATACAAAACATGAGCCTAGAAGAAATCATGACCATAGAAGCAAACATGAACATAAGATCAATCGCAAACATAGAACATATAGAGCCTAGAAGAACACGTGAGCATAGAAGCAAATTTGAGCATAAGAGAAATCATGATCATAGAGCATACATAGCCTAGAAACAAACATGAGCCTAGAAGCATATAGAACTAGGCATGAATATAGCTAAGACATGAGTGATATATGAAGAAATGTCAAATAGCCAAAAATAGGGGCTTGGGGCTCATAGCAATCAACTAGTATAATATGTAAAAAAGTAAATACTACAAGTAAATGATCAACACAAGCATGGAGCATGGTCAAATCAGTATCTAAAAATAAATAATGCAATCATCAAATAAATCACAATATCAGATGTAGCATAGGGAATAAGGTGGGGCAAGATAGGTAGAAGTAGATTTCTACCAACAATGGACTAGCGTGTAAGGATATGGTTAATATAAGCTTGGTCAGTAGGATGCGCCCAGTGTAGATGTCCATAATGTTATGGATATCCCCTGGGATAAAGGGTTGTAAGAATCAGTACAATGTGAAATATATGATCTAATTAGGTAGAGTATGTAAAATGCCTCGCAGTGTAGGCATGCCCCCAATGTGGTGGGTTTTCCCAAGAGCACTACGCTTACAAATTCGTAGAGTGTATGTAAGATTTCAATGGATTAAAGTATCATCAACAATCTTATTTTTTACTTTAGGGATCAATTGCGCAAAAATGTGATATATGTAGAGTGTTGAATTCGAGTGGCCTCGACACTTATGTCTATGCAATGAATAACAAGTTATACGCAAGGATTGGTTTTATATGTTTATCATACTATATTTTCATATTTTTCCATAGGATATTGAGAAATATAAAAAAGTACGAATTGGAATTTGTATTAGTGGCCCTAGGGGTGTAGGGTGTAAGTGGTAGAAGAGATGTGGGTTCCTAGGTAGCAATTGTTCCCTCAATAATCACCTCAAACCCCTAAAATGTGTTGCATCATCAAGTAGCTTCTCAATCATGGACTAGGGGAGAAGATGTCGAATTGTTGATAATCATGTTTCAGCATAAGCTAATGGTGGTGAGATGGGAAAAGCATATGTGTGTAAAATAATACTAGAGCATATGCCTCTTAGGTTGAGGCCTTATATCTACGAGTGTACTAAATACATCGTGACAGTGGAAACAGGAGTAGATGTAATATTTGAATAAAAAATGTAGTTTCGTATGGTACGATATCCATAACTATGACTAGGTGAAGGATGTGTATGGTCAAGTCATGAGCCATAGATAGATATTCTTCCAAATGGATCATTTTGGACAATGGGAGTATAGATGGGTCATGTGTACAAGTATGTCATGAAGTTATCATGTAGTGCATGCAACTAGAATACTAGTGTGATTCTTGGAGACGTATAGAAATATGAGCCATATGATGTTAAGGGTTATTGTGTGGCCAATGCAATGTATGGATGTGCATGTGTTGGAGGATCTCTCTTTGAAGTGAAGGAATCAAAAGCATGGCATGCACAAGGGCCCTAGATATCTTTGGGTGTGTGACTATGTGTGGTGTATCGTTTGAGTAATTATTGTTTCTTTGAGCAATACCATGCAACCTAGTGATGACCATGTCATGGTTATCCTCAATTATGTGACTTGTAGAGAGAGTTATCTTACAAGGAGACTTTTGTTTAGAGACTATTCATATAATTGATGGATGTTAGATGATTTTAAATCATCTTGATATTCACTAGATCCTTATTGGTGTAAATTTTACATTGGAAAACTTGTTGTCATTATCATATGATACATATTGTTCATCATTAGAGTCATCTTGGTGGTGCTTGTGACCTTAGGTGTGTCTAGGTGTTAGTTCTTGGGTTTTATTGTATGGGAACTAAGGTTCATGCTTATATTAGGTTCTACTTACAACTCAAGTGTATTTAACTTTTATACCAGAATGGATGATAAGGGTGGTTTGAGGGGTGGTTGTAGTACACCAGATTATGGGATAAAGTGGTCATTTGATTCAACCACATGATGGTATGTATATGGATGACTATTTATAGGGCGTGTATATTCATGCCCACCATGCATGTATTAAATATACAAGGTCTCCCCAATAGGAGCTTGTAATTTAGATCTGACATCATGACATGAAACTATGCACGAACAATTTTAAGACCTAGAATGATGGGTAAAGTGGTTACACATGTTATTAGATGAGCAACATTATCAAACCCTTTGATAATTATATCACATTTATCTAGGGGTTGTATATGAAGGCCCATTACAACTAATAATTTTGTGTTACACATTTAACCTTGATCCGTTATCAACAAGGATTTGTTTGACCATTTCAGTAAATACCCTAATCTCCATGTGGACTGTAAATTTAAGGTCAATGATGAGTTGTGACATGGTGTCTTCTTTGTCAAAGTAGATGTGATGGTCTTTAGCTTTGAAGATGTTTACAAAGGATGCAAAACATTGGGGTTCTACATTAGCTCGAATAGTTGCTTCAAGTAGTGCTTGATGTAGAATATCCTTACTTAGAGTAGAATGTTACAATAATTCCAATATAGAGAATCTAGCATGTGTGTTTTTGAGTTGGTCAAGAATATCATACTCTTCTGGTGATATTATAGGAGCTCTAGGTGGTGGAGGAACGATTGGGTTGGTATTGTGAGGGTTTTTCCTTGTGTGGGGAGGATTGAGTGAAGGTTTATCACATTGTGTGTTAATAACACCCACCCCTTGCTAGGGATATTTTTTATTACAAATACTGAATGACGAGGAGATGCACGAGTAGGATCCAAGGTATATGAGGGAGGGGGCAAAAGAGTGCTAAGGGCCCACTCCCAATGAGTAGTTATAGGAAGTAATTCAAAAGCCTCATGGGTACTATGAATAACATGTGGAAGATAAGAGGTGATCATTGTTGCCATGTTAAGCCTACTTAGGGTTTGGAAGAAAACCCAAAAAAGCACTATGAAATTGAAAAGTAGATTCTAAAATATGAAACTCTGGGGTGAGATACAAAGTCGTCAGTTAGTGTGATTGATAACATAAAGTTGGCTCACCAAAAATGTAATGTTAAAATTAGGGTTAATCTACTTAAGACTATTATTTCAGATGTTTGTATTATAATTAATAATAATAAACACAATCACAAATTATGTAAGGATAGGTAATCAATAAACACAACTTGTGAAAGTTAAATGGGGAGACTACGATTAGTGTTTAGAAAGATTGAAATATTTTGCGAGGTCTAGAGATGTGATAGTGCCCTAAATCATAAAATGGTTTGTGGTGTTGTAAATATGCTTGAAACCTAAAGATGAGCTTTAGACATAATCACTCGTGCTAAACAAAATTGCCGAATGATTGTATCCGTTAATGGTCAATTTCGTCCTCTACTACTGTGATTTTTCACCCAACTCTGGCACCTGGTATGTATGTATCTAGTTCTAGGATTTGCACTTCAAATCTAGCGATGCACTTTTGTACCAACAAATGGCTTCACCTTTGTTGTAACCCTTTCTCCTCACTTTTTGAGCTATAACAAGGGGTTAATTTGATGAAATTGACCTCAACAATCCCCATAACTACTAAATGTTGCATGCATAACACTATCAAAAAGGCCTCAAGCACATGTAATTCTCCCTCTCGGTATATGTGTGTGAATTAGCATACACAATGTAAATTGGCAAGCCCTAAAAGGCCTTCAACACTTGGCAATGCACTTTGGCCTCACTTTTGATGAATGAGATTGCTCTGAGGCAAAAAATAAGGATGCATTAAGATTTGTAACTTGCTATAGGGTGCTTTAAAGAATCAATGCTTCAATGATTTCAGCCCAACATCTACTAGAGTGCATATAACCATATAGTTAACTTGTGCGAATAAGTTCCTGCTCAACCATCCCTAAGTTGACTAAGGCAACTTGAAAGAATATTACTTTATTGTTTTAGTTATTCATGCTAAAGTCACTTATTAAAAGCTTCTGAATATTAAATGAAAGCTTCTAATAATTTAAAGCATCAAACTACTCACCCATAATATAATACTTAAATATAACTAACCCCACCTAAAGCCATATTAGATTTTATCCCTTGGATCTTTTAAATTTACGCCATCCATTTGAAAAATCCTAGTTAAGGCCTTAATTTGTTTAAGGAAATCTATAAGAATGTTATGTTTAAGGGTTTTTTTTGGTTTCACACCTCAATGTTTTTTTTTTTGCAAGTTATTGTCTTGTTTTTAGATAGAGTTTTTAGAGAGAGTGAAAGAGGAAGTGAGGGGTACAACAATACAATGCTCTTATTGTCCATCTCTACTAACCATTCCATTACAGGTTTATTGGTGGTGTTATACGATCTAATTTTACTTGTGGGGTTTATTTGTAGGTTCAAAAGAGCTTTCATGATGTTGGTGTCTCAATTTTCTTATGGCCATCTATTCTTGTTTCATGGATCTTTTCATTTTTTATATGTTTTAAACTTTCTAACTCGTTGTTTGTAATCGGAAGTGCACTATTTTAGTGCATATTTTGAGACACACATGGCTAGTATATAGTAATGAACACACCCTAAACTTATTTCTAAGATATATTTGCATCAGAAAACTCAAATAAATAATTTTACTCTTGTTAGTTTATTTTATTTTAAACCTTACTAATAATTTGCACAAAATCTATTTATGTTATACTTTCCAAAAATTAAAAATTTAATTCAACATCTTTATTGAACTCTAAGATAAAATTTCCAATTTTAATCATTTTACATAGGTGGTCTCCTTATATCTACTATTGGCAAGAAAAGGAGGTGGTATATACTTTTCGAGGGGGTAATTGGGTTCTCATTGTAGTCATTTAAACTCACAAGAAGCAATGGTTTGCCTCTATGTGGTTAGAATGAACCTAAGAATGATGGAGTGTGTTGTGGGTGGCATAGCCACCTCCACCCTATGCCCCTCCCCACTTTTTTCCTTTACACTCAAGGAGGCAAGGAGCAAGGCGGAGACATGATATCCTACCACTCCCCATATTAATTTTTTTAATTTATTTACTTCCTTGTCATATAAGCGTTTAAATTTGAATTGGGCAATATGTCCCTTCATCAATCTTCAGTCGTTTTTTTTTTCCTCTTTTTACACTCTCATAGAATACTTATTTTCTCATTTTTATTTATTGCGGGAGTTTACTCTCGAGTTCTCTCTATCACCTTTATCTTACCCTTTGCAATTGAATAATCTTATTAACCATGCATTTGAAAATAATTGTTACAACAAATAGAATTGTCAGCCTTGGACAAAATGTTGGTCAATTGTCTTTTATGAGCAATTTTGTCCAAGCATAGGTTGGAACCTCATCAAAAACATGAGACAAGTAGCTGAGAGTCTGAAAAATGTGGTTTATATAGGTGCATTGGTTCTACAAGTGTTAAGTTGAAGGGCAAGTGGTGACCCAAAGGACTCGAAATACAAAAAATGAGTGAGATACCTCTATATTAGGTCAACAAATGTGTAAATGAATGACAAGAAGATAAATGCCAAATGACTATTGTCAAGTTTGCCTTAAGACCCAATTTTGATTACTACATATATTTAAAACTACAAAAATTTAAAATATTGACTTAAAAATTAATCATTGAACACTTTCCTCATAAGAAAAAACAAAACACATTATCACTATTTGTACAAGAGATGAGCAAACCAGCCTAAAATTTCCTCAACATGTAAACATGACCAAATGTGCTACTACTCAAAAAGGATGTGAGAGCCTTCAACATTGCCTTTTAAGTTCCCTCAGTCATCAAATATTCAATTGGTCATTACAAGTTAATAGTGCACATTGCAAACTACTTGAGAACATCTCAATTTTGCATATGACTACAAAAGATTTTGCACATTTGTGATTATAACAATACTACACATGTACATGTGTGTAAGGGCATTGTGTGACACTTGCACAATGTGAATAGAATCATACACACACTTCGCATGACCATGCACTAGAGAATGCCTCATCAAAAATTGTAATAGTCATGAGCAAGTTATATTACTTGTTATCTCTTAGGAGTGAGTTTTGATAATATTGTTGTTTGCATTGTATTATGGGTACTCTATAGATATATAGATTACTAAATATTGTAGTACCCTGTAAGTTATTTATCATATTTGTATATTGATTTTAAGAAAATGCAATAGAATAAAGTATCGTGTAGGGTTTTCTTCGGTGAAATCGTGTCTAGAACATTATGTCATTTCTATAAACTATGTAGATTACACTTCAACAAAGCTCTCCTCTATGTTTACTTATTGTGCATACCCAAATCACAACCCCGCACACTAATATTTAAATTAAGCATTGTGAGGTGCCATCTAGCAAAAATGTCTACTTTAAAAGTTCAAATGTTTCTACCTTCCACTCTGTCAACCCTGTCATACTTGCACCACCCAAAAAACTGGTCTCTTGCTCAGCAACTCATCACATATAAACAGCGCATGACAAATATAAATCTTAGGAGCGATGTAAAGATTCCTGACATTCCTATTCTGAATTTCAGTTACAACATCAATCATGTGGTAAAATGATTGCACTTTTATTTTGAACAAATTCAAGACATCTTCAGTAAAGCATTAAAAATGCTAGTACATTTCAATTTCTAAAATATAATATAGAAAGATTCTCCAAGAGTTGAGAGATCGCCCTTTCCATTAAGAAAATATTAATTCATTTGTACACCAGGGGAAAACTAAACCTAAAACATTTATGAAATTTAGACGAGCCCTGGAACTTAGAAAACACAGAATTTTCCGTGGAAACCCAATTTTAAAAGACCTAATACATTTAAAACCATAAAAAAACCAATGGCAACAAACGGAAAAAACAGAGAAACTCATTTAGTATATATAGGCAGGGAGGCTGTTAAAAGTGTCTATATTAGGACTCTTAAAACAGCCTATATTAAATTATCTTTTCCAAATGAACACCCTAAGTGCAGTCTCAATGACTAAAAATACATTTACAATATATTTTCTTTTCAAACAAAACACCGTATTGGTAACATGCTCCAGGAGGCTTTGAAACATGTTCTGCTTTCAGGCAAACATATCATAATGCATTTTGTTGTCCATTAAAAACTATTAAATAATAATAAAAAGAGCTGCGCTTAAGTCGAACATTATCTTACTGGTGGTCAAAGTTAAAGTACTTTGACATTAACAGTACAATTATTATAAAAAGCAAGAAAATTTTCAAAACAAGCATTACAAGCTCTCTTGATTTTTGAGATGACACCAAATAATCAATGTCATACAGAAATGCACATAATGTTTGACAATCTAGCTCTAAGCTGAATGGTATGCCAAAAATGGTAGTTGCAATCATAAAATCTACACCGAAAACAAATGCAGCAGGTAGCGCTATGATGCAACAGTAATACCAGATGTTATTTTTCTAAATGAGAGGCAGTACACTGAGCTGCTGCAGAATTTCAAAAAACAGTTCACAAAAAGGGTACTAGGAGAATCTGGAAAAAAATTATTTCACAAATGTAACATGGAGTCTTGGCTTCTTATGCCCACTCCATAAAGTTGCTCGGTCAAGAGTAAATACATCTCATTGCTCAGTCAAAAGTAAATACATCTCGCACAAGAAAGTGAACCAAAAAATGCATACCCTGCAGAATCGTCGCTGAAATTGTGAAATGTGCAGGATCAATCTCTGGCCTGTGACAAATACTCAAAAATGTTAGCCACTACAAATTCAGCAGTAACCTCCAACAATGAAACATGTCCTTGTCTCAAATGTTGATCGCCTATTAATCAAAGAGACTATGTATATTAACATATTGTCAAGTTTCTAAAAAATAAAGATTTTCTATAAAATAGGAAATCAAAGAGACTATGTATATTAACATATTGTTAAATTCCTACAAAAGACAGATTTCCTATAAAATAGGATGTGACAAATGCTAATAAAAAAGACAGATTATACAGTGCAAATATATAGCAACAAAATTATGATTAAAATTTAAAAACTAAGTGAGTAATTTCCGATAAAGCACTGAAGAATTGACTTCAAACATATGAGCTCCTACCTCCGTTGGCTCATTTATGACTCTAGCCATGTATAAAGTAGAAATACATAAATTAAAAATATTGCCAACAAACCAAATGTTAGTCCCAAAAAAGTTGGTTTACAGCTTAGGATGATGTATGCTCCTACAAAAGTTGCATGTCCCCAGCATAATGAGTCAATTGTTAAAAGGAGCCCATAATACGGCTGAATACCAGCAAAGGACTTTCCTCTTTTAATGAAGGGCTTGATCAACAAGAAAGCACTCTAACATCAATAGGGCATTCATGCTTTCGGCCTATAAGGTTCTGTCTTTCTCAACAAAAGGTCATTCATGCACTCGGCCTTTAGTTTGAGGACAGCCTGACCAACAAGAAAGTACTCAGCCAACAACCGAGGTTCTTTCTCCCGACAAAAAGGTCATTCATGCACTTGACCTTTAGGTGGAGGGCTCAACCAACAGGAAAGCACTCAGCCAACAAATGTAGGCCAAGTGATTTCAGTTACACCGTCAACCATAAAATTATTTATGTTCTCT
Organism: Taxus chinensis; assembly: GCA_019776745.2. NCBI lineage: Eukaryota > Viridiplantae > Streptophyta > Pinopsida > Cupressales > Taxaceae > Taxus > Taxus chinensis. Next base: position 559,531,369 of record CM034154.1, read on the forward strand.
TGAGACCTTTAGGTAGCTTCTCTATTCTGACCCATCAAGAGGAATCTTCATTTTTTATTGTGGTGTATTTACCAAAAATAGCCAATAGTAGGACAGTTTATTTGTGTTTAACAAGCAAGTTTTCTTCACTATAAATGTCCAAGAGAAATTTGGTGACACATCACCTAGATTTTGGTGGCATCCCAAACGTTTCAGAGACTTGGAGTGGACATCCCATTTTAAAAAATTGTTAAAAGTTTTTTGATGTTTTTACTTTTAAAAAGTTTTTTTTTTTGTTTACCAAATAAAAGAATTCTGCTTTCAAATTTAAATCCCTAAATTTAAATGAATAAAGTTAGATTTTAATTCTGTAATTTCATTGAACATTAAAATATTTAAATATTAATTTTTATATAATATTTTAATTGCCATCCCCAAAATCTACAAAAAATGTGCCATCCTCCGGAAACCCCATCCTTCATCCTCATGTCCCCTCATACCCAAGACGTAGGTAATTGTGCCTCTTAATGAGCGCCTCAAGCATGACATCATTCTTGGGATGTAAAATACTGTAAGCCAGACTCTTTATTTTCTTGTGGTGAATTTTCTAAGATGACTAGTAAAGGGCACCGTCATGATTATAGGACTCACCATCTAATGCAAGATTACCTCCCAAAGCAATTCATGCAAATTCAATAGATGACTAGTAGAGGGCACCACCCTGATGATAGGACTCACCGTCTAATGCAAAGATTACCTCCCAAAGCACTTCATGCAAATTCAATAGCATAATGGCAATTGTATGAACCATGAACTAAAAGTCTGATATATATTCACCAGTTATGCTGCATGGTTCAATTGTTGTTTATTTTTTAGGCTAATATTTCACCTTGCTATTTGAGTACAATTAATTGACTCAGTTGTGCATGACATGGCATGCTCAACAGTTTTCTGTTTGATACATATGGTGCGTTAATGGCCCAGCCCCCGAATATTCCAGTCTGATTCAAGGTTGACATATAAATAACATAATATATCAGTCATGGAAGAGCCACCGGCTGGAAATGTTTTGGCCGGGGTCCCTAATTCTGAACCATAATTGGAAGTTCTGTGAACTAGCAGCAATGGTGAAACATTATTTTAAGATGGGAAAAATGCTTTTAGCAACAGTACAATCAGTTCTAGAAAGCTCATCCTGATCATCCAAGCAGATTGCATCACCTCCATCTGGATAAGAGAAATACCATCCAAAAGCCTTCTTCCAGCTATCATCTGAGGAAACAATTATGAGGCTTCAGAAGCTCACTTTTAAAACTGAAACAGGTTGCTTTTTGAATTGGCAAACAAACTACATCCATAAACTATTTATGTTTTTGTTTTGTCTCATTAGATGCCCTTCAATATGTATGTGCATGCCCCTACAGCCCACCTTCAAGGTTTGCTTATTAGTTTATGTACTGGCTTGCATTTATAATTGGGAGGTTACTTCACTTAACCTTACCTTGAATCCCTTCTTGCCTTAGATAGATCATTAATACACTACATAGCCGGTACATCCCCTGCAGGCAGCAGGTACAGGTATGGTACGTCCCTGGTACATGGTACAGGTATGGTACACAGGGGGTATGTCCCCGGCACGTGGTAAAGGTATAGTACACAGAAGGTACATCCAGGGTACCTCCTGCAGTACTCGAGTACGTCCAGGTACATCTTGGGAAGTACCCAGTCACTGCAGGAGGTACCCTGCACGTACCCAGCCATACCCGCAGGTTTAAAATACATTTTTTTTGTGTTCAAAAAAAATGTCAAACCGACTTTTTTAAACATATTTAGGGAGTAATTTCGACGACCCTGAGCCAATAATCACGTCTGCAACTATTTATACACAACTGAATTCAAATTTGTAAATCGAGAAATACAATGCAACACTGTAGAACCAACAGCTAATGTAAATGTAGATCTGCACACTTAATTCTATTGAAGAAGCAGAATATAACATTAAGACTGTAGACTGTGATAGCTGTATTTTACTTTGACACTTCAATTCATATCTAACAACACCTGATAGCTGGAATGAGTAATGAAGGAATGGAATAAGAATGATTCAGAAGCTCAGATGACAACGATGATCAAGAAGAGAAGTGATCAGCTAAAATGTGAGTACATGAAGCCCTCATTATAATTACATTAACTCACACTAAGAACTTAAATTTTACACACTCTTTGCACAACTAAATTCTGTCATTAATCAGGGCAATCATAACATATGAAAATACCCCTCACAGTTATCAGATATATGTCATGCTCTGATACCAAATGTTTTTTGTACAAAGATTTGCACAGAAAATTATTTTATCCAGCTTGTTTACGAATAGTACATGGGCTATTATATAGCCATTGATAAATAAATCCATTTGGCTATGTAAATAAACCCATTTGACTATGTAAGTTTACATTATTGAATGGGTTTACAAATATTTTTAAAAAGCCTTTTTGAAGACATTGGAGAAGAGGCAGAGCCATTTGTGTTTACATTGTAACATTTGAACAATGTACTGCTTATAAGTTCAAACAATGAATATCATGACAAAATGGATTGAATTATCAATATGTTTTAACTTTTGTGGCTATTTCACTTATGTATATTTCACTTATTTAATAATTTGTTTACTCTATGCATGTGTAAGGCTGGAATTTTGCTTATTTGGTTATTTTTTAAAATATTTTTAATATGTTATATGTATATTGTACTGCCGTACCCAGCCCCCCAAAAAAATTGCTGTATTGGCGTACCGGATCCTCATACCCTTACACATACCATACCACGTACCGGCTACCTAGTTAATACATAGAAAGCATGGATCCTCATTATTTCTTGGCAGTATCATTCTTTATCTTGGGACATGAACTGATGTCTGCAAATCAAACTAGCTCTATTTACAAAATTGATATTTCACAATGGGGTAGAAAAACCTGTAGTCAGTTGCTTCGATTTCAAGATAAACCAATGCAAATAACTAACCAGAGATGAATTCTCTTATGCATACATACACATTAAAATTGCAAATATTATAGGTAGACTTTAAACACCTAAGAAATTATGTGTGAACCTTATTGTAAAGGTATACATGATCTAAATTTCTTCATGGCGTGTACAACCATGCTTGTAAAGTGAATCCTGGTGGAAAACAATTGCATTACATACATAGCCATATTGCAATGGCTATTGAATTTTCCATCAGCCAATGCACTGAATGTAATCTAGTCTGTAGGGATTGAAACAACCTCCAATTGTATTGAAGGACTATATAATTATTGCTCTTGAAGGAAAAATAGCTTTTGAAAATCTCACAAGGTTCTCTGTACCAAAGAAGATGAAAATCCTTGAAACATAATTAACATGAATGAGTTTGACAACATCCCCTTGATAAAATTCATGTAAGTTTAGTAAAATGGTAAGGTTTAAAGACATTTTGTAATGTGAATCTAAAACTCTAAACTAAATAGAGAGGTATGACTCCCCCCCCGCCCCAGAGTACCAGTCCGAGATGTAAAAGTGCAGGTATGGCATGGCCCTTTGTACACCTAGGAGGGCTCCGGCATGCCTAGATCTTTCTGCTGAAGGACCAGGGGGGTACCCAGGCTGTCACAGACAAACCTGGGTAACCCGTGTTTTCAGTTAAAAAAAATCCAGTTTTTGACTTTCAATGTTGACTAAAAAACAAAATATATTAAAAATAACCCCAAAACCTGTATTTAATAATTTTGATTGTATATTATAATATTTATCATGAGATAAGACTTTCAGCTATCATTATCAATTTATCGGTAGTATTTTGTGGTTATTTTGTTTAAATTATGCATATTATGTGGTTAATTCCTGTTTATTTGGCTGGAATATTTATATTTCATAATAATAAAAATGCACGGCTATACGTGGGGTAAAAATATTGCCATATAGGATACCTGATTCACCATGCCCGTGACCGTATCCATGCCCAAACCAAACCAGCTATTTAGCCTGAAGTAAACCACCTTTATAGCTCATTTGTGTAACACCTTTGTATGATATTGAAGTGGAAAGCAGAGGGATCACATAGCCTAAAAGCCTTCTTGCATATTATCCCCGGTAATTAATTTTACCAAAAGATAAATGTGATAAGGTAGGGACCATAACAGCTATGCAGCTCTTATTTTACTCTCAACAATTTTTCAAATATTGTTTCAATCTTTTCTAATTTGAGAACATTGTTCCGCAATTTAGGAACAAACAAAATCCTTATGTTTAAAGGAACATAAACCGGTTTGGTTTACTCATAGCTTGGTCGAGGTCGACACCCAAGCGTACAAAGTTTAAACAACACATAAGTTAGAGAACGAATACTTGTAAAGGGCTCCAATCGTTGTGTTTAAAAAATTGAGCGTTATTTATAATTTAAACTTAAAGATGAACCTGTGATACCGATACGGCACGGGGGGGGCTGAAACCGGTACCAAACGTACCGGGTACGGGTATGGCCCAGATACGGGGGGTGGGAGCAGGGAGGATACGGCAAGGTCTTTTGCTGTCAATACACGGAGAAACATACAGCAGATAGGGTACTTTTGAAGCCATACATATATCTTTTCAACTGGAATCTGTATTTGCCTTCCGCAACTCAATCTTGCATCGTCTGTGCCCGTGAATAAAGAAGTGTGGCTTGTCGGGAGCAGCCGTATAATATTTACATTTTTTTCCGTGTATTTTTAAGGTTAGGTTGAAGTCTTTCTATTAATCCGTTTCCTTTTTTTTTTTATTTTATTTTGTTTTTTTGTTCTTTTGTTTTTGAGTTTTTTTTGTTTTTTTGTTCTTTTGTTCTTTTGTTTTTTAGTTTATTTTGTATTATATTCTTCTGTTTTTTAGGTTATTTTGTTTTTTATTATTCCGTTAAATGTTTTTTAGTTTATTTTGCTTTATATTCTTTTGTTTTTTAGTTTCTTTTATTTTTTATTCTTTTTATTAATCCGTTAAATGTTGTTTCCTTTTTAATTATAATTCTTCTATTTTATTTTTTATTTTTGTTTTATTTATCTTTTTATAATTCTTTATGTTATTTTTTAATTGAATTTATTTTAGTATTTTTATTTAATATTTAACTTCTTAATTATTTAATATGAATATTAATTTATTTAAATTGAATATATTATTTATTAATTTTAAATATATATATTAATCAAATTTAAGGAGAATTTTTTTCTGAACTTTATTTATTGAGTGAACTTGAACTGAATTTTATCTTCATGGAACTCGAACCTTGTGACTTAGCGTCTATGTTACCGGAAACGCGGGTTTTGGGGGGCTGGAGCGGGAGCGGGAGCGGGAGCGGGAGCGGGGCGCGGGAGCGGGGGAGCGGGAGCAGGGAGCGGGAGCGAGAGCGTCCAGGAGCGGGGAGCGGGGAGCGGGAGCGGAAGCGCGCGCGGGTAGCGGGCCAGGGAGCGGCCCGGCACTGTGGAAACGGCCGGGTACGGCGCAGGCCGTACCCGGCCGTTTCCATAGTGCCGGGCCGCTCCCACGTGCAAAAACACGCGTTTTTTAAATTTTTTTTTAATTTTTTCCACTTTTTTAAAGGCGCAAATCAATAAATAATAATAAATTCTTCTGTTGTTTGTCAAAATTACTAAATGGTGTCATTCTGTTTCAAATGGGCCATCTTGTGACACTATTCTATGGGTAAATATCAAACTGTGTACCCCCAACAATTTAAGTATTTTTGGTTTATAACTAAAATATATTTTATTACTTACCAATGTATGGTTTTATGAATGGTTACCAAATACGACTGTACGGGAGGATTTTTTTTGCTTTTTTCTGTTTTAATTTATGTGACTTACAAAAAACGCAAAAATTCGATGCTTATGATAATCTAGAATTTTATTTAAAGAAAAAACTGAAAAAATAAACTTCTTGTAATTTGTTTATATTATTTAGGACCAATTTAAAATTGAAGTTGAAGGAGGAGACTGTGTGACCTTAGATTAGAAGAATTGAAATAAGTTTATATAAGTTTATATTATTTAGTGAAATCTTACCCACTTTTTAATTTTTATATAGTTTTTGTACTGCCGTATCCTACGCTGTATCCGGGGGTCAAAAAAAAATTTGCTGTTTCCGCGTATCGGATACCCCGCTCCCACTCCCGTATCCAAAACGTTTCGGTAACTTAGCTTAGCGTGGATGAATATATTAATACAAGGAAGAATATATCAAAATTTAATATCTAATATAGTAAATGATTTTATTATAGTCTTTTATTTTGTCTTTCATATGCATAATATGTGGTTAATAATGTAGTTTTTATTTAGAAGGCTAAATTTTAAATATTTTTTAATTTTTATATTTTTTTTTATACTGCCATATCCGGGGTCAAAAAAAAATTTGCCATATCCACATATCGGATACTCCATACCTGTACCCATATCCAAAACGTATCGGCTACTTATAGATGAACCATTGATCTCACTTTTGAAGCTAATGTTTTGGAAACATTTTAGTCAATACAAGTTATAACTTCTATTAAAAAAATCTCAAATCATGTCATGCCATATAGCTGAACCATGATTAGATGCCTTAATACAAAAAAATATTAACAGGAAAACATGGGAATGTTAGAAGGGACACCTAGAAGTGGCTACAAAATCCTAGAAAGATCATTTGAAAAAAAGTAGCAGCCTAGAAATACCCTTAAAACCCTAAATAAAATATTTGAAAAGGAAAATTGCATGAGTATAGGTAAAATGGCATTTTGAGTAGGAAAATAGCACATGTGCAGGTACATATGCCTAGTTTCTTAACATTAAAACCTCATTCTTGTGAAAAAAGTTAGCTTCAACACAAACTATCCTTCCTATTCTTTGGCTTTTGTCACTTGGTATGGCTCCAAGCAGAAGCAGGAGCAGTCTACAAGTACAAGTGTACCAATTTCAGTGCCCGTGCCCATGCCCGTACCTGATTTTCCGTGCCCGTGCCCGTGCCCGTGCCCACACCAAACAGGTATTTTAGGCTGAAAGTAAACCACCTTTATAGCTCATCTGTCTAACGCATTGGTATGATATTAAAGTGGAAAGTATTGCAATTAGATAACCTGAAGATCTCCTTTTATATTATCACCAGTAATTAATTTTACTGGAAGATAAATGTGATAGGGTAGGGAGCATAGCAGCTATGCAGATCTTGTTTTACTTTCAATAATTTCTCAAACATTAGATTCTGTCTGTCTCTAAAACATTAACATTTTTGTATCAAACATAATATTGTTTCAATCTTTTCTAATTTGGGAATGTCGATGCACAGTTTAAGGAACAAACAAAATTCTTATGTTTAAAGGAGCATAACTGGTTTGGTTTACTCGTACCTTTAGGAACATACCACAGGTACAGGCACGTAACCCTAGTTCCTTTACATTTAAAACCCCTTTACATTTAAATTTTGGCTTCTATTAGTTGGTATGGCTCTATGCCGAGGCAGGGAACCCATCGACAACATAAAAAAAATTAGGAAAGGAAATATTTTTATATTTTAGTGAATCCAAGGACTTTATGTATTTCTTACTGGAGAGCTTGCTAAATAGTTTTCAAAAATTTGTTTACTGGGGAATCTAAGTAATCCCCTCAGGATTGCACAAGTCACATTGGCCATGACCTAGAAAACCTTTCCCTTTACCCATATTCTATATAGAATAATAAACACAAGATAGACCAAAAAAATTGTATAGATGGTCACAAATAAACAATGTTACGCCAGGATGCATCCCCTCCATTCTAGTAACAACTCAGATGCGTGGGATTTTTCTGGGATGGGGACAGTACACCTATACTGCTACCCCTCCCCCTGCATCTCAAATTTGCAAAAGAAAGGGACATCCGACACCTATATACTCACAAAACCACAAAATATAAAAAATAAACAGAAACAAAAATTAAAACACCGTGAACATGGAACTCCTAAGTCTAAATGAACATTCAAAACTTATAAAAAACCCCTGAACTACATTATAAATCATGCTCGAGTCTTGAGCAAACAAAAGAGGAGAATGAGGGAGAAATGAGGACCAGGCAAGAGGGTTTTCAGCAAGAGCAAGAGGGTTCTCCTTCTCTCATTCCACATGTATGTACATTGATCCCCATTAAGGCATTTTCTTTCCTTTTACGAAACTTACATTCTATTTACATATTTAATAAAAGGTTGTTTTTTGCCTATTCTTCCTTTGCAAACTTGCCATTTGGGCCTTGGCTGTTTTCTGAATTCTTTCTTCTTCTTTTTTTCCTTCAAAATGCCAAAAATGTTTATGGCATTGGCATATGCCTATGAGAGATGAATTCATTGCTCTCAAATTTAAATTGTCCTAAAAACTAAAATACTAAATACTAAATTAATTATTAGTAATTTGGTAGTAAAATTTTAAGTTGTTCTTTATGCCTATTCAAATTTTATGTCGTATTAACATTGCAATTTCAATTTATTTATTTTATGCAATCCCAAAATGAGTCTTGAGAGAATCTGCCCTCTCATTAAGTGTGATATTCGTAGAGCAAGAAGGGTGCATTCTCCCTAGTAATGTTGTCAAACCAAGTCAACAAACAAACATAACACCATAGAGTCAAACTTGTTTGCACTCACAAATGAACTTCTCGTTCGCATTGCCTACAAGCACTTACACCCCTTTGAGGTGACAGAAGTGGATGCTAGGGCAAAGATAACAGGTGTAGGATGACCTTATGATGAAGAGATTAGGGAGTAGGATGACAATGCAATTTAAAAATTCTTCTATTCCAATGGCATCCGATTTCATGTTGCTTTCTCTCATTATTACAAGTAGGCTATGGCAATGTTTTTCAAAACAGGTGCAAGTTATGTGCCCACTGAAGGCACAAAAGCAAAGACTACCTGCCTTGGACAAGAAAATCTTTCAACGTGAATTTATTCAAGGAGATGAGGGCCGCAATAGTCTTTCATGGTTACCATTATCTTGGATGGGTTAACAAATAATACAGACTGCCCACTCATTAATATAATTGCCTAATATAAGGATGGACCTTACTTCCTAATTTGAATTTGAATATTCAAGCAAGCGCAAAGATGCAGAGTTACAATTTCAAATATTGAAGGATGCCATTGAAAAGATTGGTCATTCCAATATGTTTATAGGTAGTAATTGATGCAGCTTATGTCTACAAACCAACAAGTTAGTTGACGCTACCTATAGCCATGCCTTTTGTATTGTGTGTGTGCATACTAAGAACAATGCTCTAAAGGACACCGGAGAGAAGTTGATTAGGTCAAAAAGTAGTTGATGTTGGAGAGGTGCAGATGTTCATCTACAACCACCACACATCACTAACACGCTTCCACACTTTTTTCAAGGGATGAATTCCTGGTGTCGATGGACACCCACTTGCAACCTACTTTATTTTATTGAAAAGGATGCTTGAATTGAAGGTGCCCCTCCAAAAAATGATAATGACACAGAAGTGGCATCAATAAGGGAGTCCAAGACACAAGGAATGCGGGTGAAGGACTTGGTGGTGAGAGGCATTTTGGGCACATGTGAAATACATCACATTAATTAACTCCAATTTTGGAGTTATAAAATATGTGAATTTTGATAGACCTAACCATGGCAAGATATATCAATGCATTAATAGCATGTTTGACTAGATAAAGGGCCATGTTCAAGTGAGGGACCCCACTCTAGAGTTCTACCATCAATATGTTCCATCCATCATTCAACAAAGATGCAAGAAGTTGAACACCCCCTTACACGACACTTCTTGAAGGCCTTAAGAAAAATGTATGGTTTAGAGAAAGCTTCATGAGTCCAAGTTGAGTGGCTCAAATTTACTATACTTTATAGTTACAAGGCTTCAACTAATCAGAATCGCATTGGCATAGGCCAAGCCAATGATTTGATGGCAATTGTAGAGACCTCCAAAATTGTTGTGGACACTCATCATTCCTTTATTGTTGAGAGGACTTGGTTGACACATAGTTGGATCCACTCTCTTAAGAGGAAGAGACTTCAATCTAAAAGAGGAGATAAACTTGTTGCTATACACAATCCCTTGCTTCTCATTGATCGCAAGACACCTAACTACAAGTTGAGCCCAACATTACAATGGGATGTAGATCATAAGAAACCAAGGCATATTAACACAGACCAAGAATCCCCTTGCAAGAGGAAAATGAACCCAAGAAATTCAACTATGAGGAGAGCCCCACAAGTACTCCCTCACATAATACTACTTATCGAGTTGCAAACTATGTTTTTTTTTTTTGTTTTGGGGCAATTAGCATGTTGATATATCACTTATTATGAGTTGTCATTGTCTCTAAGTTTGATTTAGCATGTTGATGTATCACTATATCCTTCACCCTGGCTTTGATTTTACTCCTGAGTTAGCATGTTGATATCTCATGTACTCTTTCCATTGTCTCATATCTCATCCTACGATGGCATGTTGATGTATCATGTACTCTTCTCACTGTCTTTGATCTAAATGTTGATGCATCATAGTATTTCGGATTATGCTATTAACATATTGTTATTTATCACTAATCGAACGGATCATCGGATAAATGGTTTTATTAGGTAATTTATTGTTTTAAATGTCAGCCTATATAAGTTTAAGTTTTTATATTTTTATATATTACTTGTCATTCCAAATATCATGTCCCCTATTTGCCCGTTCGAGACCCAGGTAATTATACAAATAGCACCATTGAGTAGTCACCAAAATGCACCACTCCCTGTTGAATTGAGTTCCTCTCCATGTCAAGAAGACTCTCATGCAAATTTCAGGAAATTGAAGGAAGCTGTCAATAATTTTGGGCTAGGAATCAGTGTTCCGAGCAAATAAGAGGCATAACAAATGAAAATACTCAGCCAACATCACCCAAAAGATGACAAAAAAAAATTATATGCATGTCAACCATGCTGCAAATCCTGATTTCTGTCTTGAAAGTGTTGGCTGAAAAACAAAAGAAATAGATGCTAAAATTAGGGAAATAAGAAATTGATATAACTGTCACAGTCAAAATTATGTATTCAGTTCACAGGCGGCAGTATGAGCTTTGGCAGCAGATGGATAGTAACCATCTAATCCAACATACTACCAAGAAATCTATTTCATTAATTTCCATGCGAGCTTCTGGCAAAGCTCTCTTCAAGAAGAAAGTTTCAGATTGGGGCAATCTACAAGATTTTAGGTCTTAACTATTGAATGTTGCAAATGCATTCTCAAAACTACGGGCACAACTAATTTGTTATAATAGACGAGGAACAATTTAAGAGATAAGAGCGCATACAAATGAGCTTGCTAAAAAAGCAATCAAAAATCTAATCCACCTTTGATAATCTTGAATTCGCATCAGAAGTATAAAATAAAAAAATAAATAGGGAGATAGTGCACCAAAATAGGGAGATAGTGAACCAAAGTGGAGGGTTAAAGGTTCGAGCCCATACTGCTGTAAACATATAAAAAATATCTAACTAAAATGTAATGCAGCTTTAATCATCTCGTACTCACATCCAAAGTATTCTTTGAAAGAGAGTGGGTAACCAAGAGGAGAGTTAAGGGTTCATGCACATTGTGCAATAAGCATGTAAAAATTCAGCTAACAAACTATCCAAATTTAATCATCACGTGTTCACATCAGAAGTATTTACACCGAGATGTGTTCTACAATGGCAACCAGGGGGTGAGGGCATTGGCTGTAAAAGTCCATGAGTGTGTGCCAATGTATGCAGTATATGGATTGCACTTCTGCTGTGTAAACCAGGTTGATAACCACACTAGGCTGATGCCGCAGGGCTTCGACCTGAGCTCAAAGATGTATGGCTTCTGCAGCCATGGGACTAAAAAGTGGGTGCCCTCCCCCATGCTCTGGTCCAAGACGCAGGTAAATGTCCATGAGCGTGTTCACTTTTAATTCTAACCCTTACATTTGCTGTTCATTTGACCGTCATTTAGAAGTTATTCATTTTCTCCTGGAAAAGTCAATCCAAAAATCATAATATCTTTGGCCATATGGTGTTTTTACCTCCAATAACATTTTTTCCTAACCATATATCTTTGTGCAGCTAGAATGACACTATTTGTCAACCTTCGATGGAAAATTCGTGAAGTTAATGAAGTTATTATTAATTGTTGCAATATGACAAAAATCCAAGAAAGGGCCGTGAGAGTGATATCTCTCAGCGTTTTTCAGATGAACGTATTTAAGATCTGTACTAGTTATTAAAAGAGAGGGTGTACCTAAGTGAAGGGTTAAGGATTACCTAAGTGGAGAGTTAAGTATTCGAGCGCATGAGCATGTTAGATAAATTAGATAAAAATACAATCGACCTGCTACAAACATAATCCGCCTTTAATCATATTGTATTCAGATACCAAAACAATTATTAGACGGGAGATAGTCTACCAAGGTTAAGGTTTCAAGCTCAAAGCTTAATAAAGTTGCAAAAAACATATTCCACCTATAATTATCCTGCATTCACATCAAAAGCATTTATTAAAAGAGAGGTAGTGTACCTGGGCATAGGTCAAGGGTTCAAGCCCAACAGCATATTGCTGGAAGAGCTCCCCGAAGGCAAGTAGAGAACATTGGGAGACCTGGCAAGCGTGCCAGCAATTTCCTTAGCGGCCTCGATACGGCGCAGCTGAATCAATCCCATGCCAGCAGCACCGGTAGACTCAGAAATAAGCTTCGCCGCTTCGCTCTCCCCCTCCGCCCTTATGACGGCCGCCCTCCGCTCCTGCTCCGCCTTGGCCACCACGAACCTCGACCTCTCCGCCTCCTGCTGCGCCACCTGCTTCTGCTCCACCGCCCGGGAAAACTCCGGCCCGTAAGAAAGGTGCGTAATTGCAACATCATCCAAAACGATATTAAAGTCCTTGGCACGCCGCACTAGGGCTTCTCTCACCATCGCAGAGACGTAGGGTCGCTCCGTGAGCAGCTGGTCCGCGTTGAACTGCGCCACCACGGCCTTGACGACCTCGTTGCCGATGGAAGGGAGGACGCGCTCGTCGTAGTCGAGGCCGAGCCGCTGGAAAATGTCAGGCAGTGCTGCCACGTCCGGCCTGGACAGCATCCTGAGCGAGAGGTGCACCATCTGGAGATCCTTGGTGCCAGTGACGGTGCTGATGCTGCGGGGCTTCAACCTGAGCTCGAAGATGTATGGCTTCTGCAGCCATGGGATTAAAAAGTGGGTGCCCTCCCCCACGCTCTGGTCCAAGACGCCTCTGAACCTGTCGAAGAGGACGGCCCTGTGGCCTCCGCCTACTGTGTAAAGCGAGGCGTTTATCACGCTGATTCCTGTTCCTATGGTAAAGGCCGCCTTCGCCAGCCTGCCCAATGCCTTCTGCGCAGACATTATCGATCCTGAAACTTCTCAAAACCTCGATTCCACCCGCTTAAACCCTCCCAAAACCCTTAGAAAACTAAATGCCACATGCGTTCCTTTAGGTTTAATGACCAATTAAATATATATATGATCCTTTTTCAAAGAGCATTTGCTTGCTCGGCAAGTAACGCTCAATTTTGCGCGGATTTAATGGTACAAGTAGCGGTGTTTATTTTTTACGAGTCCAAGGTTGGAGGAAAGGGTGACTGGTTTAATTTAATTTTTAAATTTATTTTTTCTTATTGTTTTAGGTTTTTAGGGATATGTTGAGTTTGAATTTTGTAAGGGTAGGGCTTGTACACCTTCTATTCAAGGTACCTTGTATATTAGGAGTATAAGGTGGTTTCATATATTATAAGTTATATTTATACTTAAAGTTAGGTGTCTCTCATTGTGGATCTTAATAAGGCATTTCCTTTATATCTGTTTTTTTCTCTTGATTTATTCAACCTTTCAACCCATCTTTATGGGATATTTTAAGATTCTTGCTTTCAGTATGTCTCTAAATTGTTATGTCAATTAGCATTATTCTATGGGATGAAGGCATGTTGGCTCTAATAGACCTAGACCTGATCAACAGATGTGTCGTGTGTTAAGAAACTCGATGACGTTGGGATATTTTTAAGATTCTTGCTTTCAGTGTCTCTAAATTGTTATGTCGATTGGCATCATTATATGGGATGAAGGCTTGTTGGCTCTAACAGACCCAGACCTGATCGACAGATGTGGTGTGTGTTACGAAACTCGATGGCGTTATGGGATATTTTAAGATTTTTGCTTTCATTATGTCTCTAAATTGTTATGTCGATTGGCATCATTCTATGGGATGAAGGCTTGTTGGCTCTAACAGACCTAGACCTGATCGACAGATGTGGCGTGTGTTAAGAAATTTGATGACGTCATGGGATATTTTAAGATTCTTACTTTCACTATGTCTCTAAATTGTTATGTCAATTGGCATCATTTTATGGGATGAAGGCTTGTTGGCTCTAACAGACCCAGACCTAATTGACAGACGTGGCGTGTTTTAAGAAACTCGATGACATCATGGGATATTTTAAGATTCTTACTTTCATTGTCTCAAAATTGTTATGTCAATTGGCATCATTCTATGGGATGAAGGCTTGTTGACTCTAACAAACCCAGACCGGATCGACATACATGGTGTGTGTTAAGAAACTCGATGACGTGCAGTATAATATAGGTCATCCACATGTTGAAGGCTTCTCTGCAGTAGTGCTCTTTCCACTGCAAAAAAGGGGTGTGCATGTTTCAAATCCCATCATTGCTCTTTAAGAAGACAAAGGGAGCATTACACACAAGACAACCTTGTCATTACCATTTACAACAAAAAAAAATGCACCATAAGTTATCTCAACACCACCTATCCAACCTATCATTGTGCAGAGGGGGTATACAAATGGTTAGATTATATTACACCAATGAATTGCTGAAGAATGCCTTTTTTCTCTTTCTATCTTTGTATTCTTCTCACATCGCATAACATTATACAATCCCTAAATGTACAGATATAAGGGGTGTAGAAGCAACATATCACGTTATTTAATGCTTCTACAACTTTGTAACCCTAAATCTAATCATAAACATCCATCGCTCTGTGTATCATGTGTATCATTTCTTTTTCATTCCCCAAAAAAACTACTTTCAAAGCTTATCTACTTTCTGCTAACAACTCGTGTTTGGGAGAGCCATCGGCTTTGACCTCAGTGGTGACTATTGGAGAATGCTTCGCAAAATATTTGCCACGTAAAATCACTGAGTATTGGCATTATGCTTTAATTTTTTGTTGTTGGTCAAGAATTCATTTATGTTCATGGATGTTTTAACTTTAAATGGTACGCAAGAAATGATATGTCAAGGAATTGACACAATGGGCCATGTTCGACCCTCAAGCCTAGAGGAAAGTGCGGAGTGGAATGAGTTGGAGGGTGTGGTGGGAAAGGGAAATGGGGTAAGGAATTCAAACATGTGCAAGCTTCCTATGTATAGGCAGTGGCGAAGGATACTCTGCGAAGGTGCGAAATATTTTGGTTGGTAAAAGCATTGCATCATTTGCCCTCACTACCCCATTCGTAGTACATCCCATAAATGTATATGGCGCCCTCTAACTTGTAAGATGGCATTTCCATTTCATGATGTTCTTGAGGTAAGGGTTCCATGGTACAGTATCCCCTATTTTACATATTTTGCATTTTTATTATAAATAGGAAGAACATATATAGGATATCTCTTTAATGTTTATCTAAAACTGTAGTTATGTAAGTTCTTTGATGGTGAATATGTGTACACATGTTTTTCCTTCTAAATAGTTGTGTGTTGCCCCATGTTGTTTCGCTTGGATAGTGTTTGGTGTGGACCCACATTTATGATTTAATTAATCCAAGTTCATGTCCTTAATGGGGCATGTCAATGCAAAGCAAGCTTAAACATTTGTTGGAGCAAGTTTTCCCTTCAATAAAAATTTGTAAGTGTCTTATTAAGTACCTCGGGTACACACACACACATACCATAATAATAATGGTAATAATAATAACAATGTAAATAAAAATAATAATTAGAATAAATAAGGATAAATTAACTAAAAAATATGAGATATAGTGGTCGATGGAAAGAGGCGGTGAGTGGAGAATTTTATGGCGAATGGTGGAAGGATGTGAGGAGTACATGGTAGGTGGTGGAGTGTGGAAGGTGAATTGCAGGGCATGGAAATTCATACAAGCATAATAGAAAAAAAAAAATTGTCATTTATTGTAGTTGCAAGTTCCCTGGTAATTATAAATGTAAAATGTGGAATCATGCATAAGGCTTGCAAATTGGTTGTCAAAATGCCTGAAAGAAATGTGATCTCATTGACGGTGAAAAAGGGTCATTTGGGTTTGTTAAAAGGTTTTAGAAACTCGTAAGTAATGCTCTACTTATGTAGATATGTTTGTAAATGTGAAACCATACATACATTGTAGTCATGAGAATGAACGTCATTTAATGAACTTTGATTTTGTCAATTTCTCAGTGGTTCATGGACTTTCATGCTTCAAGCACATTTTCAATTTAATTTTAAATTTCTCTATGAGTTGAAACCCAAAATACTCTCACCTAGTGTTCAACGGTCTTTCTTGATGCAAAAATAAGGTAAAGTACCACCAAGACTTGTGCATAGTTTTTTATTGTGCAGACAATAATCTTGGGAAGAGAATTTAATTACGTAGATATGTCAAATATCGACCATAGTTATAAGCAAGGAATTAACATGTGGAAACATGCCTGAGTTCTGTGTAGGTGTAAATTGGAGATTTATCGTATGAAAACATGCAAAAACCTCGTTGTAGTATTAATGTTAATGGTAATATTTTCTCTCTCCTTATATCTCTCCATAAGTTTTGGAAATGCAAAAGTGACATGAAATCATGCACGAATTTGTTATTCTCTCTCTCTCTCTCTCTCTCTCTCTCTCTCTCTCTATTTGAAATGTATTTAAGTTATGAAAATGTATGGAAATGTTGTTTTCATTTCATTTTGCACTATGAATGCATTAAAGGAATTGTGAAACTTTAATAAGAGATTATTATATCATGTGTGTCTCTCACCTCCTTGAAAAGTGTAATGTTGATTTTTTGGTTAGAGGATTAAATCCATGTCAGCCTCAAGCTAACTCATGATATTACATGGTTGTTGGTGTGGCAAAGGAAATCTCAATGAATGACATTACCTAAGAATTGTAATTGCTTTAAACTTAAACTTGTAAATTCAAATGTATATTTTCATCTAAATACATCTAATTGTCGGTAAACCTGTGAAACCAAGCCTAATCAAGTTTTTAGACTTTCCAAACAATTTTGCAAATAAGTTACAAAATGCTTCCAAAGATCTAGTTCCCCATTCTAACTTTCCTTTGCTTATCACACTTTTGGAGATTTGAAGCAAGTTTGCATTTTGCATTCAAATTGAATTTAAAACTTTGAATTTTGATGTGGTTTTACACCTTTTTATTTATGAATTTTAAACTTTTCAAGCACATTTGCAACTTAGTTGCAAATTTCTCTTAAAGTTTTAAAACCCAAAATAAACTAGCCCCTTTATATTTTAGACTTTCAGACTTCTCAAGAAAATTTGCAACATAGTTACAAATTGATAGATTTACACTTTCCCTTATGTTAATTAAACTTTCAAAGGTTCAATGCACATTTGTAATTTGTATGCAAATTGTCCCGAACCTCAAAACTTTATATGCACTTGTTTGTGTGTGTATTGGAATCTCATATTATGCACTTTTGTAATTTTGTTACAAATTGTGCATTGACCTTTGAACCCCTAGGTGAACATTGAAATTTGACTACTAACAGGTGTTAAGGTCTCACCGAATTCTCAAGTGGAGATCTACCATGTTAAAACATTCCAAAGTTCCACCTAGGAAAGGAGAAAAGTTTTCAATGGTAAAAACAACATGAAACCATGCGTGAGTGGAAGATGGAGATATTAGTTGCAAAACAAGTGAAATAGCCAAAAATGTTGTAGTGGAGTTTTAGAGTTTGAAAGTAGTCCCAAGTTCCGATAAAAATATGTTTCAGGATCATCATGTGTGAAAACAACTCCAAGTTCAGCCAAATACGTAACTGGATTTTTCAAGCTCTAAAGAAAGTCAAATCCCTACCAGGGTCTATGGTACATTTCTAATGTAAAAGGGCAATCCAAATCTCCACCAAGGTCTTCATAAGACTTTTTAGCTACATAAGTAAGACAAAACTCCGCCAAAGTGTCCAACATATTGTGGAAGGTGATTAAGCAAGAAATTATCTTGGGTTTTCTACAAGGACCTTCCCTCATTGATGTATGATAGTTTTGTGGATAATGTACATTTTAATAGTATTTGAAAGGAAAGGGGAAAATTATCTTTATTGTGTTTAAGAATTGTAATTAACATCACAAATTGTCACTGTATGCAACATATAACTAGATCATTTGAATTTAAGGAATTTGTTGTAATTGCATTAATCATAGAGTTTATGCAAATATATCTAGACGAAAAGGAACACTAAAATTACTGTGATGAATTAAACTTTCTAAGCCTTTTCACTAGGCTAATTTCTCCTCTTGAGATAATTTAAATGAACTTTAAACATCAAATGAGTTGACTTGTTGTAATAACACAAGCTAATGAATGAATATACATATATAAAATGACTTAATAACAAGACTAACTTCCCTTATGGTACTACCTCTTTAGTCAATTTGAGTGATCTCTCTCTCTCTCTCTCTCTCTCTCTCTCTCTCTCTCTCTCTCTCTCTCTCTCTCTCTCTCTCTCTCTCTCTCTCTCTCTCCTCTCGTGTTTACCTAAGATGTTCTATTAGGGCCTGATAGGTATGTGATTTGGTTATCTCTTGCTATGTTTAAGTGGGTGTTTGGTAGTTACTTGGAGTTGTGGTTGACTTGGGGTTATTTTTTTCATGCTTGGATGATCAAGACTTAGAAAAGACATATAGAAGTAACATATTACTCTTTTATTTTTTATTTGTATAGGAAATCATCCCCTTTCCCATGTCTTCCTTAGTTGCTTAAATGTTGTATTACTCCCTTGAACATATGCTAAATTGAATGTGATTAACTAAAAATGGGGATATATGATAGTTAATCTAATCTAGAATAACAGGTAAATGCAATAAATAAATGTAAATAAATGACTATGGAAAATGACCCAAGTAACTATGAAGATGGAAATGCTAAAAACCCTAGAGTACTATTAAGAGAGTTAGAATGAACTCAACTGATTAGAGAAGCTCACTTGGACTTTGTCACAGTAGAATGAACATAATAATTACCAGAAGCAAGAACGACTGTGCAAAGGTCCCAAAAAGGATGGATTGGAGCTATCTAACTAGATTGGAGCACCTGAAGAGGGACTGAGGCTGCCTATAGGTGCACTCTGGTCTATAAAATGGGTGCCTTGGTCTATGTGTAAAAGGTCTGGAAATTGAGTTTCATAGGTTCAAACAGGTGGTCTGAATCCCTCGCTATGTGTTTGTCGCATCAAATTCACTACACTTGCTTCAGGTGTCGTTGATAATCCCAGATGTATAGAAGACCTACAAAAGACCAAAGAAGAAGTATCAAAACCCTAAAAAAAGAAGAATGCAAATGAATGGGTCAGACTGACCTCAACTGCCACAACAGTGGGCTTACTAACTGAGCGGTTGCACTACATTTCAGACCCAAATGTAGTTCTTGTGTGTGTGTGCATCATGTGCCCTAGGTGCTCTTGTGTCAGTCATACTTTGTGAAGTAGCAAGCAATAACTAGATGTAGAAAATGTAATAGAATGTGTGCATGGAATAGAATAAAATCCCCCCTATGCTTGTGTGATGCAGATGAACCAGCCTTGTCCTTGTGATGGAGCTAATGGATGTAAATGATCTCCAAATGGATGCAACTCTAGGTGGATGATAGTAGTGACTAGTGTTTGGTCCCTCATTATGGTCTCATAACTTTATATTTATAGGGTTCTCTTGATCTAATTTCATAATTAACCCCAAAATGGCCTGACCACCAAAAAGATAAGAAGATCTGAAAACGGCTAGAAAGAGCCCAAAAAGTGGTGGGAAAGTTCAAAAAAGGATCGGGGCACCCTTGGTGGGACCAAGGTGCCCATGGGTGCCCTACTACTAGGGCACCCCAGTCAAGGCTAAAATGATGTGAAAATGACAAAATTTGACAGACTGGCATGTGGGTGCAAGAGGTCAGGGAATGATGAAAGAAAACAAAATAAGATGGCCAAAAGATGGGGGTTAATTAGTACTTTCTTCACTCAAAAACCTTCTAAATAGTAGTATGAGACCGGGACTAAATAATGTCTAAAGTGCATGATTTTGTGTCTACATTTTCCCCCACTTTATGTTGGTGAGTGGAAAGCTCAGTAACATAAAGTAGATAGAGATGCGTACCTGATGTCCATGAAGATTGTAGTAGAAAATGCACCGAAGGACTAGAAAAAATGTGGAATGACAAAAAGATGATGGAGCGTGGAAACTAAAGATGAAAAAGTCACAAAAAAGTGATGAGAGTGAACCTAGGGTGGAAACATGTGTGTAGTTGTTGATATGTGTGATGTACCTGCATGGTTAGTATGGTGTGTGCTGTTGCAAAGTGTTGTTGTTGATTGTTGTTGTTATTGTTGTTGTTACCCCCATTTGACTACTTGTTTCTCATACAGCCGGACCTACAAGGAGAAAATGATCAAGTAGTCAAATATATATGTATGTATGTGTAAAAACAATGTAAAAGACACATGTAAAAGCATGTAAATGTAAAATACGCAAATGAAAAAATGTAAATGGAACATGTGTACCTGATCCATGTCGAGAAAGAGAGTGTAGAAGGATATCCTGTACTGTTGAGTTTTTTGGGTGATCTCATACCACCCTAGACCAAAGAAGCGTAGGGAGATAGTTACATTATTCCTCCTTCATGTAACTACTTCCTTGAATGTGTGTGAAGAGATATCTGTACGTCCTGGTTTTTTGGGTGATCTGACGCCACTAGCCAAAGTAGTGTAGGGAGGCACACCCATGTTATAACCTCCTAGCCTGTAACTTGCTTCCCAGAATGCTAAGGACACCATGTCCTGTAAAAGCCATTGTGTATGGGGTTCATAGACTGGTTTAAACCCACTCGTTGTATGTAACCCACAATGATCCAAGGGTGGAAAGTGCACTAAACTAAACCGGTGTAGAAGTGTTGTGTAGAATGTTAAAACCCCAAATGATGCCTCCCCCCTCTTTGGGGGCGCATGCGACGTCGTTGATAGGAGAATGTGGCCCCAAAAGAGGACCAACCACATGAACATCTGAAACTCTTCCCTGTAGGGGGAAGGAATGTGCTTGGTAGAAACCAAGGCATGCACACAAACAAGAAGGCTAGCTAAAGACAAGTGTTAGTACGAACAAAGCATGCATATAGAAAACAAGTTTATAAGTGCTTCATAAACATTGTATAAGATAAAGAAAAGTAATGTAAACACGCAAGAAGAAAAATTAAGCCATGCACAAAGTGGGTTGCAAACATGGGACATCACTCATGATGTCACAAGACATGCAAGGCCATCATGGCCGCATACAAACAAATAAGTGTGCACACCAAACAAATGGCAAGGCGCTTGCATACAAGAACAAATAATAGCAGACAATGTAACAAACAAGTATGGAAGAAAATATCCCTATGCATAAAAAATGTTACACATGAAGCACCCATTAGCATGTTAGAAAGATAACTAGTATGTCAAAAGCGTGTATAACCAAGTAATGTAAAGTGCTAAGTACAAAATGAAATAATAACACATGTGAGAGACGAATGTGGATGCCCCAGCGACCAGTGTAGGAAGGGTAGAAGGAGAGCATCTATGTTGCTGAGTGTGTAAGAGACTTGTATCTGTGATCACAACTAGAAAAAGACGTGAACGTGCATGTGTGGATGATATAGATAAATGACATACAAGTAATCTAACTAGCATGTGTAATAAAGCGACCATGAACAAACAAAAGTAAGCAAGATTAAAAGCAACCATAATATGCAGTATGTTATGGATGGATAGAATGGAATGTAAAATGGATGATAGGAGTCATATGCCCCTCGAAGTGAATGGAAATGTATGCAGTGAGGTTCATTTGGTTTTCCCCCTTAGTAGTCAAGAATGAACCATAAATGAGAGTGTGTCATCAGGAAATGGTCGAGAAGTGTGTGTTGTGTCTAATGCATTGTGATGATGTATGTATGTAGTGATGATGATATATGACATATAGAAGATGATATGTGTATGAACCTTATAGCCTGAAGTGTATATCATGAAAAGATGAATGTAGGAGTGATGATGTAGCCTAAAGCGTATATCACTACATGACAAATGAAGGGAGTGGTGATGTAGCCTAAAGTGTATACCACTACAAGATGAAATAGAGTAGGTGACCATTTAGCCTATAGCATATGTCACTAACCTATTAATGTCACATGATGGAAGGTAAAATGATGAACATGTGAGTAATGATAAGGTCCATTTTATTTGTAAACCCTCAGCAGTCGAGTATGGACTCGAGTAACTAAAGTGTGTCATAGGGTAGTGAGTGCAGCGTGTAGAAGACGATGTAGTATATGTGATGATGTAGATGACCATGTGATGTGTAGGATGTGTAAATGATGATGTGTAAGATGTATAGGAATGCAATGTAAATTGATGCATGTAGATAGACTAGTAGTGTGAGGATGTGTGCTATGTGATGTGTATGATAAATGCTAGTATGTAATGCTAGATGCAAGTGTGTAAATATGTATGTATGATGAAGACGTAGTATGATGAATGATGTAAATGCATATGCCTAAAGTGTTGAAATGGTATGTAATGCCAAAGATGTAGAATGTATAATGTATGACGACAAAATGTAATGTGTGAATGCCTATAGTGTAGTGTGTGGGGTTCATGTGTAGTAATTCCCTCAACAAGTATAGTGTGAACCGAAGCACAAGAGTGTGTCATCGGGTAATGATGGACTAAAAGGTGTGATGAGTATGCCTAATGAGATTGATGTATGATGATGGAGGTAATGTATGGAGAAAGTGTGCTTAGGTGCTAATATGAATGGGGGGATGTCTTAAATGTTATGCCCTCCAAGTGTGTGTAATAGGATCATTAAGAAGTGTATTCATCTACCAAAGACCCATTGGTTTACGTTTAGCGATTGGAAGCGTGGTTAGTCAAAAGTAACAATAACCATTCGATTATGTTGGAATTTTCAATGTGTCATGACCACTGGTAGCGAGGATTAGATATTTGATGAAAGTGATTAGTTGGAGCTTATACTTGAGAGGAGTGCCATAGTTGCACTGATTTTAAAGAGGTTGCGTATGTTGACTTAGTATACGATAGATGACTTATTAGTAGGAGGATGGTGAACTAATTTTGATAGGTGGTTGATTATATTGACTTAGATGAGGTGTTGAGTAGGTGAGATGGTGAACTAAGGTGCAAGGCTTAGGAGGTGCTTGAGTACATGTTGGCTTGATCATTAGATAAGATGAATCAGATTTAGGAGCCCATATGTGGAGTGTATCATTGTATTAGAATGGTGCTATCAAATGAAATAAAGCCTTGATGCTCAAGATGTTTGATTATGTGTGGAAAAGTGTTGGACAATCATTATCATTATGTCCATTGATTTGATGATAATTGTAATATGGATGACCTTGATATTTTACTAACTAGATAAGGATAATAGTAATGAGTAGGTGGTAGAGTGATCAACTGATGATTAAGGAGCTTGAATAAGGATGTCATGTTGCGTAGTATTATGCTCAAATATGAGAGGCTCAAGCAATGACATGTCTTGAGGTTCATCTAGATGACATGTAGTGGACATAGATTGTATACAAAATGTAGATGGAGTAAAAACAGATTGAGGAGCATCCTTAAGCTGTTGAATTTAAGATTTGAGAGATATAATGGTTGATTCCATGGCCTTAAATTTATCTTGAAATAAAGCATGTAGAGCATGGATTGAGTCCAATAGGGGTTGATTAGATGGAGGATCACTAGGGTCATCGTTAGATAAATGATCAAATATAGGACTTATTTTGTATGCGGTGGCGTATTGTCATCCAGATACATGGTGTCTAGCTACTTTTTGCAAAACAACCTAGTGATTGGGATATCTCTTAAGTAAATCATCATATAAAGAAACTTGAGCAATTTTGGGAGCCATGATAGGTTGAAAAATGAGGATCCTAAGCGTGAAAGCAGTTAGGTTCACAAAAATGATTAACTAAAAATGGGGATATATGATAGTTAATCTAATCTAGAACGACATGTAAATGCAGTAAATAAATGTAGTAAATGACTATGGAAAATGACCCAAGCAACTATGAAAATGGAAATGCTAAAACCCTAGAGTACTAAGAGAATTAGAATGAACTTAGTTGATTAGAGGAGCTCATTGGACTGTGTCATAGGAATGAATAGAATAATAAGGAAGTAAGAACAACTATGCAGAGGTCCCAAAAAGGATGGATCTTGAGCTATCTAGCTGGACTGGAGCACCTGGAGAGGGATTGGGGTGCTTGTGGGTGCTCTGGTCTGTAGAATAGGCACCCTGCTCTAGTATATGTAAAAGGTCCTAGAACTAAGTTTCACAGGTTTGGTAGGTGGTCTGAAATCCCTTGTTATGTGTCACATTAGATTTTTGCACCGCGCCAGGTGTCGCTGATAATCCCAGATGTATAGAAGACCTGCAAAAGACCAAATAGGAGTATCAAAACCCTAAAAAAAAAATGTAAATGAATGGGTTGGACTAACCTCAGCTGCCACAATAGTGGGCTTACTAACTGAGCATTGCACTATATTTCAGACCCAAATGTAGTTTTGATGTGTGTGTGTGCATCATGTGCCCTAGGTTCTCTTGTGCTCAGTCACACTTTGTGAAGTAGCGAGCAATAACTAGATGTAGAAAATGTAATAGAATGTGTGCATGGAATATAATAAAATCCCTCCCCCTATGCTTGTGTGATGCAGATGAACCAACCTTGTCCTTGTGATGGAGCTAATGGATGCAAATGATCTCCAAATGGATGTGCAACTCTAGGTGGATGATAGTAGTGACTAGTGCTTGGTCCCTCATTATTGTCTCATAACTTTATATTTATAGGGTTATCTTGATCTAATTTTCATAATTAACCCCGAAATGGTCTGACCACCAAAAAGACAAAAGATCTCAAACGGCTAAAAAGAGCCCAAAAAAGTGGTGGGAAAGTTCAAAAAGGATCGGGGTGACCCCTGGTGGGACCAGGGCACCCCAGTGGGACTAGAGCGCCAGTACTAGGGGCGCCCCAGTTAAGGCTAAAATGATGTAAAATGATAGAAAACTGACTGGGCATGTGGGTGTAAGAGGTCGGGAATGACGAAAGGAAACAAAGTAAGATGGCCAAAAGACGAGGGTTAATTAGTACTTTCTTCACTCAAAAACCTTTGAAATAGTAGTATGAGACCAGGACTAAATAATGTCTAAAGTGCTTGATTTTATGTCTAAAGAATGAATGTTGTGAACTTGTATTGCACCATTATGGGTGTGAATAAGTTAATATGTGTTTGTGGGGATGAGTTTTATCATTTTAGTAGAGGGAAAAGGGCATGTGTACTTAATGGAGACATAAGGTATTGGATGTGTGTTTGTCTTGTATTTTACATGTATTTTTAGTGTGTTTTTATACCCTTTTTAAGTTTTATATATGATGTGGAAATGCAAAAAAAACAAAAGGAATGTAAGGTTCATTATAGGGGGTTATTCTAATTAATTAACTTCCAACATTAATCATGTAATATTATAATAATGCATTAATACTTCTAACTAGTGAAAACTGTAGATACCTAATTTTGACTGCACAATTTAAATATTAAACTTACACTAATTGTCTTATTCCCGTCATCATGCTATAATTAGTGATTTTTCACTAATTAGCTAATATTCACCATCTTCTCAATTAATTAACAATCTCTTGTTAGTTAATTAGTATTTTCCCCATCCTAAATGTCAATTAACATCGTTTGGTTAGTTACAATCCCCTTATAATCAATAAATTAATCATTATTAATTAACTACCCTTTCACAATCTTGTATTTAACTAATAAACACTAATGTTGATGATGAAACAAATCAGACCACCAACCCATAAGTTAAATTCAAAAACATCAACTCATGCAATTCTTCTTTGACACTCCCTTTGCAAATCTAGGTCAAAAGGCCAAATCTCATGAAAATATTTATTTTAGAGCTATGTCCATTGTTCATACTCATCAAACACTTCATTATCTGCTACAATCTTCATCAAGAACATTCATTAGTGCATCAAAGCTTCATTTTTTTTAATTTCACCCTTAACCTCAAAATAAGAGTTATTAGTGCTAAGAACATGTAAACCTTATTGTCCCATGTTGTTCACAATGGATCAGAAGAATGTAAACACATTTCAAGATACCCTTTTATGACTCATAACTCCTCACCAACTTTTAGACTTTGTCAATCCTTATAACTCCTTTAATTCACCTTTTATAATTTACATTAAGGCCTAGTTCTTTTAGCCATGCTTTCATGAAAATCTCGTTGTTATGACCAACTCACTAACTTTAAAGAGAAACTAACCATATTTCATGATACCCATTATTGATTTCTTATTTCCCATCAAATTTTAGGATCTAACCCCCAAGCTCAGTCATTTAATTGTATTATCACTGTTTGAATTAGGTCTCTCCTAGGTCTTCTTCACCAAGTTTTAGGTTTGAATATCTTCCCTGGCTCAATACTCCAACTACCACCTCAAACCAATTAATCCAACTCTTTACAAGCCCTTGTTAATGCTCATACTCTGTACTCACTTCTAAGCTCAATATTTCACTTTCTTGTCTTCTTGTGTCATTATCCTAGTAAGGGTTTTAAACAAGTTTTCCTCGTTTTGCATTCTTAACTCTTTCTCCAAGATCTAACATATTTCACATATCTATTTCCTAATGTTTAACCCCTACTCCAATAATAAAGTTCATGGTAGTAACCAAATATAGTTATTCCACTCCCTTACTATGATATTTAGATGGATTTCTTATCACACAGTCACGAGAAACTTCTTGTTATAAGTCATATGACCTACTTTATCCTTTATATGATCTTAGACATATTTATATATTATCGTAGACATTTTTTAGATAGCTTATCCCTCAAGTATCAATTTTTTTGATTAATTTCTCATAAACTCACATGTGGAATGTTAAGAAGACAGAGCCCTAAACTCTAATTTCAACTTATTGCTCTCAAGATTCAACGTTTCTTCATGAAATTAGGTCTATAGATTCCCTAACTCCTAATCCACTTATCCAACAAGTTTGGTCATTTGAAGAGTTTTAATACTCACATAAAACATCAATCTTGGTAAGGACCTAGATAGGGTTTCTCCACAAACTGAGATGAATAAAATCCAAGTTCTAAAAACAAGTCTCCATTTTAAAGCTTCTAGACTATTTTATAGGGTTTGTATGATCATAATAACCCTTATAATTAAGATCCCACACACTCTTTGTCTTTCAGGAACAAATGAACTTAAGAACTAAGATATAGGCTAGATAAACACAACAAACTCAGACTATGTTTTTCATATTTTGGTTTATAGCCTTTATATCTCCTCTTGAAAATTTAGGCAAACTTAAATCAACCTTAGAAGTCATTGTTCACCAAGTTTTAGCTCTGGACATCGTTTTAGTTAAAATTTATGTCCAATTTTGACAAACAAACCCTAGAAACAGGGTATACAGACTCAAGAGGCTTTCTTTTGCTCTATTTTCATTTTCTTATCACATTAAGCTTTCCCAAGGATTATATTTCTTTTAGAGACCATAGACCAATTCCTTTAAGCATCACAAGATTTCATTCTTCTTGTTTTTGCTAAAACTTGTCCAAAAGACCATTTCTCAACCATGTTCTAGACTGTGACTTCTAAGTTTGTTAGGTTTTGAGTTTTCCACCATTAGAATCTTTCCAAAAACCTTTTAGGCATGCATTTGCACATAGTTATATATATTCATTCACTCAAAGATTAAAGAATCAAGTTCAACTTATTGAGTCATCCATCATACAAAAAAATGGTCTTAGTAAGCTCTTTCTCAAGGTTTTCCACAAACTATGTTCTTCACTTAGTCAATGACATTAACTCTATAATCCTTCTCGGTAATACCCTTTCACACCTGCAATAACAAGAATCATAAAAATAATTCAGATTAAACATGGTTTCATCACTTCATTCTCAAAAGATATGCATATAATTCATAATTGCAAGAGTTATATTATAAGAACCCTGCAAACATGCCACCAATGACTACAAGAGGTTCTTCAAAGCCTTTCAATCTCTAGATACATGTATTTCTACATCTTATCACCTTCCTTTCCACTCTCTATGCCATCCTCATTCATATACCCTCCTTCTAAGACAAAAAGGAGGTAGTTACATGTGGCTTCAAGTAACCTATTTATGGTAAGGACCGAGTCTAACATTTTATACCCCTAGTTAGATGGGTAAAACAAATAATATACATCACATATGGTTTATAGTGTCCTTCAATTTCATGATAGGTATTCACTCTCACATTAGACCCCTGATTATAACTTATAAATTCAAATATTCACAAGAGTGTGTTTTGGGAGGGAAAATTCAAATTTGATCCTTGTCACAAATGGAGGGGCTTAAAAGGGCGGGGGAAAGCTTTCAAAAACACCTGAAATGTCAAACAAGACCCTAGTCATTCCAAAATTGGTTGAAACCTAAAAATTTTCCATTTCCATGATGATACTCGGTCATCATACTCTAGTAGGAGAATTAAACTCATAATTGAATGTTCTTCTTTTTTTTCCGATCTCTTTCCTTCTTTGATTTGTCTCTCTTATTTTCTTGAGTTCATCTTCCAATTTCATGGCTTCTTCATTGTATTGCATGGTTTTTCTTGTCTTGTCTTTTCTTATTTTGTCTTCATTTTGCTTTAAGCCTTCTTTATCATCTTCATTTTCTTTTTCTTCATGTCTCAGTTGTACCTTTTCATAATTTTTTTCCCTCTTTTCATCTTTTATATCCACTCTATGGTTCATACCTACACAAGCATAGCAAAAAGTAACATTCTATTAAAAATAATGAGACAAACTTATCTCAACCTTGACTTCTTTCTTCCATCATTTGGATTTTTCATTCTATTGTTGTTCACTCTGTGCTATTTAAACTGTATTTTGTTGTTTCTCATCACATTCTTCCCCTCTTTCTTACTCTAGAACCTTCACTATGCCAGCATACTCATTTTGCTCTTCTTTGTTTAATATTTCTAATCGACTTTCCTTAATTTTCACTACATCTTTATGCTTATCATTGAGCTTCTTTAACTGATTTGAACATGTACATTCTGTAAATAACTACTTAAGGGAATTTAATAACTTGTCAGTCCTTTTTTCTTCTTAAAATGAGATATCATTCAGTTTTCCACTTTCTTCATCAAATATGGAACCTAGTTGTCCTTTATCATATCTATAATTATGTCCTATATCAGTAAGCTCATCCTTTACTTCCTCTTTCCTCAAGTTATCTCCATCTTCCTTTTTAGTCTCTCTCATTGATTTCATTAGAGCACTCTCCTCATTGCATGTTAGTCTTCATATCATTTTCAATGAATCATTACTCAAACCATTCAAAATAACTTGTTTACCTTTTAGTTTTTTAGTGTTCTCTTGCTAAGCTCTTCTTAAGCTTACCTCTATTTTCTTAAGATGTTCCTCATTAATTTTTTCTTACTTAGTGGACTCACTAGGATGTGAAGACTTCATATTGTCTCTTTCTTATTCAACCATCTTCTTTTTCCCAAGTTTCTTGCATTCTTGAAAGGCGTCTTCCTTGATAAGCTTAGTGACATTGTTATTTTGCACTACTTTCATTCCCTTGAGCATCCAAACTTTGTTCTTCGTCATCTTGGGCTGATACATGTTTATTACTTCATTCTTTCTTCTTGAATCACAAGTTGATCCATGTTTTGAGACACTTCATTCATACTTCCATCTTTGACCTCCTTCACTATGTACTTGTTTCATTATGAAATATCCTCTTTCCTTGTTTGTTTTTCTCTTGTCCTTCATTGTATTTTTCAACTTCATTAACCTCTTGTTAGAGTTTTGCATCTTTCATACCATCAACTGATTTCTTAAGCCATTTTGGCACTACATATCCATGATTTAATTCTGATTTTGATAACTCAACTTTACTCTTCTTTGTACCAACCTCTATATCAGAAATTTCATCCTCATATGCTTGAGAAAAATCAAGATTCAAACTTCTATGTACTTGTTCATAAGCCAGTTGTATGGTCATATCTATCTTCATAACCTCATTACTTGCAATCTCCTTGTTTTTACATTCTTTCTTCTCTTCCTCTGCTGGAATTCTTTCCAAGCATTTTAAAACTCTATATTCTCTTCCATGTTCTCATTGACATGATGGAGGACTTAAATCTCCTATTTATAGGCTTTCACAGCTTGCTCTCTTCCTCTATTATATTCATTTGTCTGTATGGATACTCTTCTTACTCCATTTCTTACAAATAATAATGCCTTGTCTTTAATATTCTTCATGAAGTTTCCCATAAATGTACACATGCACTTAAACATAGCACTAGATAACAAAATTAGAGACCAAAATTTCTCCATGAATGCCTCCTCCTTTGACGCTTTCCTCGTTTTCTTCATTTCTTCAACAAGTGCTTCTTTTTGCACTTTTTATCTTCTCCAATCTTCTTTACTTTTCTCTATTTTCTCCATAATGAGAACTCTTTTTACAACTTCCCTTTCATGTTGCTCAGTTGGAAGCTCTTTATTCTTCAATCATCCATAGGTTTTTCTATCTTTATTTTCTTCTCTTTTAATGACATTCATCTTTTGTCTTCTTCCTTTCTTGACAAGTGACTCTATAGGCTACTTCACTCTTCTTTTCAATCACCAACCATATACTTGGTCTCTTTCCTATAGCCAAAAGTTTTCTAATAATTCAAGACTATGTAGTTTAATTCTCAACTCAACTATCTGTTTATTTCATTCTAATTATTGCTTCTTGATATTTATCTTCATGTCTTCTTTTCTCTCCTTAAGGGACAACCTGTCAATTTTGCAATAAACACTAGCATAAAACTTTGTTAGATCCTTTCTCTTTTTGATCAAACCGCTCTGATACCACTATGATGTAGAGGATGGAACAAAGTAGACCATCGACCCATAAGTTAAATTAAAAAAAAACATCAACTCATGCAATTCTTCTTTGACACTCTCTTTGCAAATCCAAGCCAAAAGGCCAAATCTCATGAAAATATTGATTCTAGAGCTATTTCCACTATTTATACTCATCCTACACTTCATTCCCTACTACAATCTTCATCAATAACATTCATTATTGCATAAAACCTTCATTTTGTTCAATTTCACCCTTAAAACCTCAAAATAAAAGCTATTAGCCCTAAGAACATGCAAACCTTATTGTCCCACACTATTCACAATGGCTCAGAAGAATGTAAACATTTCAAGATACAATTTGAGACTCATAACTCCTCACAATCTTTTAGACTGTCAATCATTCTAACTCCTTCAATTCAGCGCTTCCACAATTTACATTAAGGCCTAGTTATTGTAGCCTTGTTTTCATGAAAACCTTGTTGTTATGAATAACTTGCTAACTTTCAAGAGAAACTAAGAATATATCCTGATACCCATTATTAAGTTCTTACTTCTTGTCAAATTTTAGGCTCTAACCCCCAAGCTAAGTCCTATAACTTTACTCTCACCATTTGAATTAGGTCTCTCCTAGGTATTCTTCACCGAGTTTTCAAGGTTTGAATATATTCCTTGGGTCAATACTTTAACTATTATCTTAAACCACTTAAGCCAACTCTTTACTCACTTCTAAGCTCAATATTTCACTTTCTTGTCTTCTTGTGCCATTATTCTAGTAAGGGTTTTAACTGAGTTTTCCTCATTTTGATTTCTCCAAGATCTAACATATTTTACATAGCTATTTCCCAATTTTCAACCCCTGCTCCAAGAAGAAACTTCATGATAGTAACCAAATACTAGATATTCCACTCCCTTGCTATGAGATTTAGATGGCTTTCTTATCACACAGTCATGAGAAACTTCTTGTTATAATTCCTAGGACCTACTTTCTCCTTTATAGGATCTTAGACATCTTAATATGCTATTGTAGACCTTTTCTAGATAGCTCATCCCTCAAGGAATCAAAAGTTTTGATCAATTTTTCATAAACTCACATGTGGACTATTAAGAAGAGAAAGCCCCTGACTGTAATTTTAACTTATTTCCCTCAAGATTCAGTGTTTCTTCTTGAAATTAGGTCTGTAACTTCCCTGACTCCTAATCCACTTATCCACCATGTTTTTTCATTTGAACAATTTTAATACTCACAAAAAACATCGATCTTGTTAAGGACCTAGACAAGGTTTCTCCATAGACCGAGAGTAATAAAATGCAAGTTTTTTTTGTTGAAGATTCCTAGGGAGAAGGCCCTAGCCTAAAAAAAAGTTCCTATTACAATCCATGATTAATTTACAAATCACCAGACTTAACAGGGAGAGTAAAATGCACATTATCGTGCTACAAAATCCAAAAAACTAGTTTCTATACAATAGTATATATATCATCGAACTGTAAATTCCTAGAATGTAAACAAAAAGAGTGATACCCACTCCATATTGAATGAGCTCAAATCAGAGAACCTCTGAATTCACTCTTCCATGACATAGTTTGGAGGATTTTCTACCAGAATCTCCACCTCTAAGTCACTTGAAGATGAAGGAGACGAAGAAGAGCTAGAACAACAATATGGTAAATCAACTTTGGCCTTCTCTAGGAGGCAGAGACCCTAGTTTTCTACCACTGCCACCAAGCCACAAGAGATATCTTTCACGCCATGAGTCAGGGCATGAATATGAAATTGTAAATTGACCACCTTCACTTCTAGATCCTTCATCTCCTTGGGGAGGAGAAACTGGCCTCCTAAATTAGAGATAATGTTGGCCGCGCTCAACCCTTGCACCACATCAAACACATTCCTTCGATCCAAAGATTGACTAGGGTCCAGTATTAACCTCCTCAATTTATCGCAGACAGCTAGTTCTTCTTTGTCATCTTCAATGCTCTCAGCCACTGACCAAACTTGCTTTAGCCACCCCCTCATGGCCACATTTTTAATCCTCCCATTGAGCCACTCCGAAAAGGAATCACCCAAATCAGGCCCAGTCTAAGCACGACATCGCTTCCTCCCTGAGCCACCCGCAAAGTCTTCACCGGATGCCATGAGAGAAGGAGGAGAAATAGACCGATGAAATTCAACTTACCAGACCCACCCTAAAGGCAAACTAGCCAAACTACGGAAGAAGGAGCCGCAAACATAAACCAAAGGCAACCAAAATGTGGCTTAAAAGCCAATCACCTTCCTTAAAGCCAATGAATGCAAGGTAAAAGGCTTGTGGAATGGGTATGCAAGTATGAATTTCTTCATGTTGCATATGCATATGAGTACTTCAAAGTGTTCCAAGTGTTGGAAGTGTCTTGAAGTTTCCCTAAAGATGTTGGAGGTTAGATAGCTCAAGATTGGTTCTTGAGACCCAATAACATGTTTTAGTTGTTTTATAGAAGGAAGTGCTTTGGGGTCTTGTGCCCTGAATTGAAGGTTGCTACTAGTTAAATGAACTACCTGAGGATGAGATATTTACAGTGATGTGCCACATATGTCTTGAATAAGTGGTTTTAGGTGTGAACCAACTCACTTTTGGAGACTAAAAAATTAGGTGCTTAGACCTAATTGATGGTGTTTGCCTATTGGAGCGATCCATGTTGAAGATGGAGGTTGTAGAGTTTATTATGCTTGTTAATGGTTATGAGAGGATGTTTATGAAGTTTCTATAGCTGATGGATTCTTGGTGGAGCTAATTAGTGACCTCAAAATTAGAATTATGACCGTTGGAGTGAAGACCTAATTTTTAGGCCTAGTTGAGCAAGTTTGTTTGTAAGGTTTATGCCAACCTATAAGGTCTCTTTATGTAACTTATATGTATGTGTAGTGAGTCTATTTATGTTTGATATGATCGAAATTGCATGGTCATAAGGTATTTTTCTGATCTATATGGTTTTATGGCATGAGTCATGTGTAAAAGGAAGTTGTATTTGCTCATTTGAGCTAGTGGGGAGGATGGAGTTTTGAGCGAGCAAGAGGAAGTGTGTGAAGAGGTTAGAGGGCTCTAGAGTAGAGTTGAGAAGAGTAGAGGAACATAAGCAAAAGGTCATATGACATAATTGAAACACTTTGGTGCATTCATGAGCAAAGAAGGAGAGAGAGATATTTGAGAGAGTTTTGAGTGAAGAGAGCTAAAAAAGTGATCACAATTAGTTGGTTGAGCAACAAGGTCATCAAGTGATCTTCATATTCAGGTGGCTAAGTGGGTGCTTAGTCATCTTGGGGGGTTATAACTTCTTTGTAGAATGGTTTCTTTACTAAATAGGGGTTGGTGCTCCTTGTGGGGTTAGTGCCTCACTAAATAAATCTCTTCTGTTGTGTAATATACACAAGAGTCTTTTATGTTGAGTAATATATGTAAAGGTTTAGTGGGTTTTCCCCCCTAAGGGTTTCCCACTTAACTATGTTGTTCATGTGTTCTCTCTTGTTTTATGCTTATATGGATGGTTGATACGTTGTTTGATGATTTTCTAAGTTACTTGATATTGCTCATATAATGGATAGTGAATGTTGAATCGTTAAACACAATTGAAGTAAAAATTTTAAAGGACTAATTCACCCCCCTCTCATTCATTGTGCTTCCAACAACATTGAACATATACATCAATGGCCTGGATACACACGGTAATGGCCTTGGTCCATTTCAACGTCCTCAACTATTCACCAGCGACCTCGCCCTGCTAAAAAGACTAGTCATTTTTCTAAGTTTTTACTATCATTATGTCCTTTTTTCTATTATTTTATCACTATTTTGAAGATTACTTCTGATTATTTCACTTTTTTTTATCAAAATTTTATACTTACATGCATTTGTATACATGTTTTTATTAAACTATGGGTGTTTAAGTTTGTGTTTTGGGCTTGAAAGGTATTATTTATAAAGCACTTAGTGGGATAGAAGTGATTTATAAATGGATGTACATACCAAAAATCTCATCTAAAATGATATTCAAAGTGTAAAATTGAGGTAAGTTCACTATACAGTAAAGTAGTTGTTCTGTTCAACGACCTTGCCTTATTCATTAGCGACCTTTCTTAAATTTAGCATCCTCGCTTTAGGTGTAGTGGACTTACTTATTGTGGTGACCTCATTGTAGACACCGAAAATCTACACCCCTCATATTTATTCAATCAATTACTTAAATACATCGATATTTCATATCCTAAGTCATACACCATATCTCTCACCTTTGTCCAATTAATTAAATATATCCTTATTTAAATAAATCAACACCCTGTATCCTAAACCCATCCTTATTCAATTAATTAAAATCAATATCATATCATTATCACACTTATCTCATGATTATCCTTTCATACAATTGATAAATCCTACTTAATCACCTAGGAATCTTCCTAAAAACCAACTAGGCAATATCTCTTATTTTGGCATCATATCTAACCTATTTTGTCACCCTCCAAAACAAACACAACACGTCCCCAATAACCTAAAAAATTATCTACCTCGAAATCCAAATCAAATAGCTTTGATTTGGAAGTTGTTCCAACCATTTTTCCCCACAAAGCTCAAACAACCCGAAATCACCTGGCGATTCAGGTAATCGATCAGTGATTATTTAAACTATTTTTCTAGCTTCTCTTCAGGATCCTCAACTTCAGCATCACATGATTCTTAGCTTTTCTTCAAAAGTCAATAACATTCCTATATCTCTCCATTGAGTATCAAGTCACTTGAGTTATCAGCCTAGCATGGCATTATCATCGACAATCATCAAGCACTTTCAGACCATTTCAGAGTCCTTGTAGATCAACATCTCATCAGTCCAGTTGTAGGCTTCACCAACTTCCTGAATCATCTTTCATCAAAGTCAGAGACTACTTCTCACCCCACATCATTTTCTAGGTATTTTTATCTGTTAATTCATCTATTCACATCATTTTTAAGCTTCTGTTAATTTGAAAGATCAAGTTTAAATCATCAGACATTTGATTTTATTAAACTATTCAAAACTACCAAAATCGCCAAATTGGCCTAATGCCAGCGATTCCTGTCACTTTTACCTTCCTACAATTTTTATCAGTTTTCATTCAGTACTTTTTATCAATCATATTAAACTATTTTGCTTCTAACATATTCTTGAGCATGGATTACTTTTAGATGGCAATTGGTGGCCCTTCTCATGAAATCACCAGCATCCATTCCTTGCCGATAATTCAACACCCTTTCTATTGGGAACAATATGATATCTTGCATGATCTGACTTTGTGCACCATCCATAATGCTCCTTTAGACGAAATGGACAACATTTTTGTAGTTCACTCATGAACTCCGTCAAGCAATAGAAGACTACTGGCGATGCATACTTTGACTACATACTCATCAAAGCTGAACTTGTTTGGGCTACATATGAGGTTGAACATGATATCCTTTTCGAGCTTGAGTTCGAGCCATAGTCTATTTCTGATTCGTCTCTTATCCTTCTCTTATCTATCTTCTATCAACATTTATATCAGCTTATCATTTTTCATATATATCTATCTTGTATCAATTTATCATGTATTGTTTATCTATTTCAATCCACTTGATTGTTTAAACATCGAGCTGACATCCTTCGAGGAAGCCCTTTGGATTCCTGGAATGGCCTTTGATGAGAAGCTCACTTATCTATCTTATTAATCATATCTTGTGTAGTGTCTTTGATCACATTTTCTTCACAGGAAAGGAGATTTGTACACATCTTTCACGGAGTGCAACATCAAGCATCGTCAATCAACATCTACGAGTATCATTAAACCTCACGTCTTCTGAGGTTGGTATATTTCTATTTTCTTTCTTTGTTAATTCAAGTTGAAGGAGTAGGAATATTTCTGAACATTTGGCATGCCTGGTGGGACACCCTAAGTCCCTTATTTCATTGGTTTATTATTTCATTTCACAAAATATCATTATTTTTAATTTTATTTTGGTTTTTCTGCTCAGTAATCGCCAACGATTTGGTTAATCGCCAGCGATCGGGTGAATTTCCAGCGATTTAGTCAATCATCGATGATTTCTCTAAATACTTTTGATTACTTTGCAGTTTGCTTTCTAACCATTATTTTTTTGTTTTCCTATTTCTGCTAACTTGGTTTTTACAGGTTGTTGTCTCTGGAGGCTTTGCTTGCTGGATTGCTTATTGCTAAACTAAAAATTGCAAAAAAATAATTAAAAAGGAAGTGTTTATCATGGTGAGTTCTAAACCTTCTTTTTTCTTTCAGTATTGCATTATTTTCTTGTTTTTCTCATTAAAATCAACATTTCATTTTGGGCTTAAAACGAACCATTGCATTCTTCCCAATCACATAGTTTTAATTAGAAAAGTTAATTGATTGCATTCACTTTATCTTTCCCTCACACACAACCAAATCACTCAAAACATCAAACACTCATTTAAAAAATTCTTCCCAGGTGATAACTATTGGGATTTCATCACCCAATAGGGAAACCAACTCAGTGTTCTGGCCGAGTATAAATAACTGCCTATTCGTATATTGGCCAAGCACCTGACTCCCTTATCATTGCGGGACCCTGAAGTGAGGGGGTAGGCCCCAATACCAAGCCCCGTACTAGAAACAACATAGATTTGGGCCTCACATACCTTCAGGTATATCAAGGACGCCAACCATAAACATTCCTGAAACCAACCATAGACTGCCATTTCCTAGGACCCATCATCCATTTTTCACATTTCACTTTTCTTAATTAAATCAAGATAATCTAAAAATTTATTTTTCTTGCTTTGTCTATTGTTTGTAATCAACCCACTTAGTTATTTTTCATTTTTAGGTGCTTGTGTGTTTGTTTACTATGGTGCTTACTAGAAAAAATCCCATAATCAAACTTCCAAAAAATGTCTACACCATTGTCTACACCATTACAACAACATATCCCATTATCTACTTCATTGTCTACCCCATTACCTACCCCATTATCTACACCATTACAACAACATAACCCATTTTCTCAACCAATCACATCTACTCCTCTATTTGAACATCAACAAGCCTGAAATGAAATAGAAGAACAATATAATGAAGAAATGTGACAACATCTCTTATATTTGCATGCCAATTTCATAGTCAAATTTTCCATAAACCTGAGCAAGAAGAAACCAAACAACCATATTCTCCCAGCTCTCAATCAGAATCTTCTGAACCTCCTTTCTTTGATAGAGGAGACCCTATTTTTTAAAGAGATGTTAGATTCAAATCCTATTTCCCTTAACACTTATCTTGACAACTAGGGGTGTCTAACTCCAACCATTTATATCTGAACCACACATTCCTGATCCTTCATCTGTTATTGCTAATCTTATTGATTCAAATCAACAACCTTGTTATCCAACAAATACATTCATATCAACCCATAATTCATCTAAAACATCAAATGTTGAATCTTCTTCCATTCCTATCAGTCTAAATCAACCAAAACATCTAGTGTTGTGTCTTCCATTCATGTTTTTAGTCTCCATATGATCTCTTCTCAAGACACATCTATTCAACAACCTACATCTTCACCCAAGCCTTCTATTGGTTCAAAACCTCCTCAAAACAATACAAGTGCTTCCTCATCTACCCCTCCAACATCTTCAGCTGTCCAGACACCACCAACAAGTTCTATTTCCACTTCTGTTGTTGTATCTCTCAACCGGCATTCTCAACTAGTTAGCACTCCCATTCAAAACATTACTATGTCTATTCCTTCATCCATTCCCTTAATCAATACTAGTGCTATCGCCACCACTCATCATGTTTCAGTCCAATCCTCTGTACCCCTTGTCTCACAACATATTCCACAACCATCGCAACCATTAATTTCCATACTACAATCTATTCCTATTCAGAACATCCCACAACAAGCACCATCTTCTGTTACCTCTACAATACAATTCCAACAACCACCTCCTTATTCACAACCTTTTACCACCACATATATCCCACATCCTTATCAATATATTCAACCGTCACAACCATTAGTGTCCC
Organism: Taxus chinensis; assembly: GCA_019776745.2. Classification (NCBI taxonomy): domain Eukaryota; kingdom Viridiplantae; phylum Streptophyta; class Pinopsida; order Cupressales; family Taxaceae; genus Taxus; species Taxus chinensis. The sequence continues at coordinate 559,570,630 of CM034154.1, forward strand.
AACCTACTTATAACATCCCTACAAACATCCCATCTCAGCAAAACATTCCATATCAACAAAATATTCCTCAACAGAACATTCCTCAACAAAGCTTTCCATCTCAACAAAACATCCCGTATCAAAAAAATATCCTCAATCAAAATCCCATTCCCCAAAAAAACATTCCGTCTCAACAAAACATTCCTTATCAAAAAAATATCCCTACTAATATTCCACAGTAAAACATTCTTATCAAAAAAATATTCCCCAGTAAAACATTCCTCAGTAGTATTAGACATATCCACAACCTAGCCAGTTCTCATTTCAACCTGGCCCATCCTCGCAGCAACCAACACAACCTGATCCTCTTCAAGCCCTCATGAACCAAATATCCAATCTTGAAGCTGCCTCATAAGGACCCAAGAATGTGCTCTCTTACAACCAAATTTGCAATGAGCCCATTCATTCCTCAGTACCATATGAAGCATATCCACCCATTGGGAACTTCCAAAGTTTATCAAATTTTATAGCAAGGAAGATCCCCAACAGAACATCTGTGCTTTTCATCATGCCTGTTATTTAATAGCCCATGACCAAGATCTCATGCTAAGGACTTTCCCCATGTCTCTCACTGGTCCTACCCTGGATTGGTATAATAGTATCCCCTAGTATTCCCTTTTCTCATTCGCATAACTCGCACAACTTTTCCTAGAACACTTCTCCATAAACATAGCCCGTAAAATCACTATCAATGACCTTATATGCCATCAAACAATTTGAGGATGATTCCATTGCCGACTTTGTTTCCTACTGGAGGGGTATAATCAATCAATTGTCCTTCCCATTACCACAAACTGAACTGATTGAACTTTTTTGTTACTCATGTGCCAAACACATCTCATCAACACTACAAATTCAATCTTTTCAGACATTTGATGAAGCTTTCACTATGGCCCCTAAGTTAGAATTGTGAGCTCTAGAAGATGGTTGAGTTAAACTTCATCCTAAGAAACCACGAACTAAATTCCCATCTAATTCATCATCCAATCCTAAAAAATCCAAATCATCTGCTAATGCCATAGTAGTCAAATCCACTCCTAAGGAAAAATCCACTACTGAGCGTTCCCATCAACAACGTAATTATACACCCATAGGAGAAACTTATAGTGCATTTTTTGACAAGTTACTCACTGCAAACATGATATCTCTCCCACCCATCTGACCTATTGATACATCTGTATCCAAACCCTCTTGGTATCAAGATAATGATTATTGTAAATACCATAGGGTTAAGGGACATGACATCGAAATGTGTCACACATTCCGTAATGTCCTTCAAGATTTGATTGACAAGGGTGAACTCAACTTAGACAATCCAAATGCACCCCCAAATCAAAATCTTGATATATTCAAATAACCCTTTCCTAATCATCCCCCATCTATCGATCAACCACAAAAAAATTTCATTCACGCTCACCATACTATCAACACCATCACTAAAACATTACCCATTCTAGAGTCCACATCAACACCTATGAATGAACCAACATCAACATCTACTGAACCTACATTGACATCCACCAAGTCCTCATCCATTAAGAATACTACTGAAACCATTCTCCCATCCTTGTCACATGTTATTACTGAATCCACTTCCACACCAATCACATCTTCTAGCATAACCACACCTACGCCTATGCCTCAATTTGAAAATATAACTATGATACCTCTCGAAACATTTATGACACAAACACCTCCACCTAAGGCAACCATGAACTGTATTCGTCCCCCATCTACAAAACCAATTATCTCTACACCAACCAATCCAAAACCTACAAAATCTATAACTCATTTAGATCTCATCAACCACATCATTCAAACTCCTCTTCCTTCATCAACATCTACTTCAACATCCACACCTAGCTCATCCAAAACCACAAAATGACCTCATAAACAAGGTGTTGTTCAAGTTTTTAAGAGCCCTTATTATACCTTCCCTAATCAATACATTTTCACTTGGTCCTCGGTCCTTGATCTTCTTATTAGAAAGGTCATTTCCACTCCTACAATCATCCTATTATTTCAAGGTCCAAAGCCTACCTTACCAAGCCTCCACATTGGGCCCTCGTCCCTCATCCATCACATGCCATCCAAGACTCTCAGTGACAAACAACCCAAAAACCTACAATCAAAGTCTTACTTCCTCCTGAGGATAAGATACATAAAACTTCACTACCAGTCCACATCTGCACCTAGGGGGCATTATGGAACTATTCTAGATGACCTCCTTCAACAATCACTTATAACATTACCACCTCTCAAACATCAGAACCATGAGGATGGAAACCCGCTTGGTATGACTTCAATGTCTCTTGCAATTATCATAGGACACAAGGTCATTCCATAGAGGATTGTAAGGCCTTTCATCTAATCACTCAAAAACTCGGTAATCCATATTTCCTTCCTTCTGAACCACACAAAACATCATCATCCTTGTCTAAATCTAAAGAACCCATGTATAAAATCTCTCCCCATCAAGTTGACACTGTACACATAACCACCCACTCACAGAACTATGACATGGATCCATCCGAATCTAAGAAAGCCAAAACTTTCATAGCCATACCTCCACCTCTTGAGTTATCTGCTTCATCTGATAAGTCTAAAGTATCTATCTCCATTGCTCCTGAAGTGTCTAATCAAACAACGTCACCCAAAGCCAAGGTTTCAATACTCACTGCACCACCCTCATCATCCACCTCAATACAAAAGGTCATTATTAAACAATTACACCAAACTCCCGTCAAAATGTCACTTTACGAACTGGTGCAAACATCACCTTCTCATAAACAAGCCATGATCGAAGCTCTCCAATTAATAACAGTATCCGATAGATGACCCTTCATCTTTCAAAAATTTAGGGGCCCTTAAAGCATCCACAACCATATCATTCGAGCCATATGAGATTCCCTCGCTTAGGCCTGAAGAAGCATGACTTACCACTTTTTATCACCACTCAAATCAATGATGTCCTCATCAGAAGGGTCATGATTGATGGGGGCACAACCATCAACATTATATCATCCATTATTTTCAATCAACTTAAACTATCTCCTTCCGTCATTGGTCAAACTCCAGTTTTACTATGATCCTTCAATGACACTATCGCACCCACATTAGGTACTGTTATCCTACCACTTAAAGTCAACATTAAGACCTTACATAAACTCTTCAACATTATAGAAGGAGAGTTCCAATATAAAATGTTGTTAGGATGCCCCTAGATACACACTATGTGGTGTGTTCCTTCTACGCTTCATTGGTGTCTCAAATACGAACACGAGGGTTGAACGTTCATAGTACCCGCAGATCCAAATCCCTTTACTGACTGTTATATGACATATCATCCAAACGAAGTCCTCATACCTAAATCCACATCAGAATCATCTCACGAAACATCTACCAACATGTCCATCCCTTCCTCCAAATTACCAGATGATTCCTCCTTTAGTGACGTTGTATGCCTCACGTTGGGGGAGTGCCACCTTCTCATGCATAACTCCATTCCCTCACCTAAGATTTATGGTCATCCTGATAAGCAACCCATGTCCGATCCTAACATAGGAGATGTTATCTCTTACGGTCCCGCTCACCTAAAAACAAACCTTTTCTATGGGGGACTTGATAATCCTTCATCTCATTCTATCAATCCACACCGTGTCATGCCTTTCACATTAGACTTCAAATCCCTAGATAATCCATATTTCACTTACATGTACCTTCATTGTTGTGCATGGAAAGGTTTTGGCCTTGGTCATTATGAATAGGGAATACATGACTTTATTTTCTAACACTCCCTTAAAATTTATGAGAAATATGGCCTAGGTTACGAGAAACCCGGTTCTGACCTATCCAAACCCACTACATTAATACGTATCACTGAACTTGAACCATCATCACCTATAAAATCTGAAGATGCCATGGACATAGATGATGTTGTATCCATCTCGTCTAACTTTTTTTTAGTTAATACTATTTCCCTAGGTCCTTTAACTTATCAATCCAACCACATCACTAAACAACTTTCTCGCATTTGGCCATAAATGATTGAAGAAGACTCACCCACCATTAATATCATTCAAAGTCACGAGGATCAAGACATCCTTTCTCATATGGGAGTTGAGGATCATTTCCTTCAGAAATCCCTGCCACCCAACACATTGCCTCTTCTTAACGAATCCACTATCGACATTAACTTATGAACTCCTCATGACCCCCACATATTTAAGGTCGGTCAATCACCTAATCCATGATAATTAGACAACTTCACCTCATTTTTAGCAAAAAATAGTCAATCTTTTTCCTGATCATACAATGATATGCCTCGTCTTGATCTAATATCACCATACACAACATCGTCACATATCCATATGTTAAGCTTGTTAAGTAGAAATTTTGTAGGATGCATCCTCATATATCTCTCCTTATTAAAGAAGAGTTACAACATCTTTTATCTGCTAACTTCATCATACCCATTGACTATCCAAAATGGGTCTCTAATATCGTTCCCGTAACCAAAGTCTTAGACAAGTTACGCATATGCACAAACTTTAGGGATCTCAATCTTGTTTATCCTAAAGATGATTTCCCTCTTCCAAATATAGATCAACTCACTGACCTAACGACCGACCACAAAATTCTCTCCCTTATGGATGGTTTTTTGGGTTATAATCAAATTCTTATCGCCATTAATGATCAACATGAAACTTCCTTTATCACTCCTTGGGGAACATTATATTACTGTGTCATGCCATTCGATGTTAAAAATGCAGGATCTACTTACCAACACGCCATGGCCTACATTTTTCATGACCTCATCCACAAAAAAATCAAAGACTATGTTGATGATCTCTTGGGAAAATAAAAATAATGCAAATATCACCTCGATATCCTTAAGTCCTTCTTTACTCGTCTCATCTAGTATTGCCTTTGTCTCAATCTTGTGAAGTGTGTTTTTGGTGTTCTCACCGGAACAATTTTAAGATTTATCATATCTATTTGAGGTATTGAAGTTGACCCAACAAAGGTTAAAGCCATTATTGAAATGCATCCTCCATCCAATCTTAAACAAATGCGTAGCCTTCAAGGTAAAATGTAGTCAATAAAACATTTTATATCACAAATTTATGATCGTTGTAAACCATTTCATCATCTTCTCTGCAAGGACGTAAAGTTTCACTGGGATTCTAATTGTCAGAAATCCTTTGACAAAATTAAACAATATCTCCCATTGTGCTCATGTAAAACTAACTAAGCTAAATACATTGAAACTAAAACATCTACATAGCTCTAAATCAAGTTAATCTAACAATGAACCATCAAGATAAGATCTTAAAGGAAATGCTTCTTCAATGCACAAATGAAATTAACATGCTAAGATATCTCCTACTCTTTATATTTCCAAATAAAAACTATGAACCTATGAAGAACATAAGCAATCAAAATGGTGGTTGGTTGAGACCTCAAAAATTGAGAATTGAATCTCACCAAAACATGGCTACAAGGCCATTTTGGATCTTCCCATATTGCTCAACTTTGAGTGTATGAATATAAGATGAGAAGCTTAATCCAAATCAATGGAGAATGCTCAAGATCAAATGCCTATAGTTTATGCTATAGCAAAGGATGGTGTTTTTTTAAATATGTAAGGAGCTTGGTCCTTTACATAGATTGAATGTTGGAGAGAGATGTGCAACTTGGTGTATGTGGGATAGGGGTAAAGCAAGATTAGGAATGGATAAGGTTTCTTTAGATAAGTTTAATTTGTTATTAGTTTCCATGGGAATTGGGAGATGTTTTAATTAATCAAGGGCGATTAATTAATAGATAGAATAAATCTTATAGAAGCTGATTAGAGGAAATTTAGTGAGATAGTAGACAACTACAAACAACTAATTTTTTTGAAGAGATAGAAGAAAAATAATTATAACGAAGGATGCCCCCTTGAGTGTCGATGGGGTGATGAAAGAGGTCGATCGAGGATAAAAAAGATGAAAGAAAATGATAGAAGAATGAATCCCTATTGCCCCAAGTTTCTTTGGAAGAATAGTTTTGATAAAAGAGAGTGAATAAAAAATGAAGATGAAGGGAGATGGAAATAGATTTCATCTTGTTGATGTAAAAACCAACGTTATATCATCATTTCGCTTATGATTGACGTCATTGGCCCTTATTAAAATATACACATACAACAAAAGTTTACCATAACATGAAAAAATATGATATAAATATTTGTTCATTGCCAAAAATGCTAACTCAATGCAACATACATAAATGAAATGCAATACGAGAAAGTAAACAAGCTAACCTAACAGGGAAACAAGTACAAACACACATACTCAAACAAATAACATTCAAGACAATTACACACATGTTTTTGTTATCAAGCTTCAGTTCCCGAATGTTAGTGTTTAATGACAAGGGTTAAAGATGGTGCCCCAAGGAAGGATAAATGCGAGGGGAATAATGGAGGACATAAGATTCCTATGAAAAAAATTCATGCGCTACGACATAGTACCCAATAACTCGTTGTGCCAAAGGCATATAGACATAACAAGAAAACCAACTTTGTTAATGGGGGAAGATCTAAATGATCTGCGAGTTGTTGTGACAAGAGCAAGTGAGGACCTAAGAAAGATAATGATTGAGTACCATGCATTTGACACAGGTTTCAGTTGCGTGCATGTCATTTACCATTTTTGAATTTTCTAATTTTTTAGCTTTTTTGAATTTTTAGGAATTTTTGTGTTTTGAAACATATTTGAATGTTTTGAGTTTCTAACTAACATATTTGAATGTTTTTATATTTTGAAATTACTGAATGGTTTAGATTTTTCTGAAGCTATGTACAAGAAAATATGAAGAAGGATGCCCCCATGGTGATGGAATGTACAAGGGCAGAAGCTGTGCATGTACAAGAAGGTGAATAGCAAAGTTGCCCCTAGAGTAATGGGAAATACAAAGGCAAGCGCCAACGTATATATATAGGTTGGATCAAGGAAAAAATAGACATGTTTTATTGAATGCTAAGAAGGACAAGGATTTCAGTGTACAGCTGACCAGCCGCTAATAAAAAGAAGTATAAGATTGTTTAGAATGAAGGGACAAAGTTTCCCTCAAAAATAAAAACGATCCTTACAACAACATGGAGATTCTAAACAAAACAGAAGAACAAAAATGTTATAAATATATATGGAAAATGTAGCTAGAGGGCAGTCTAATGAAAAATTGATTAGCCAAAGGCACTAATCCCGAGACAAGACATGCACTAAAGAAAGAGTTTGAACAAGGTCCTAAACAAAGACACTTGGTAACATACTAGTCCTATTTTCTCATAGCGATCTAGTGTGTGCATGTGAAAATTAAGTACCTCTTGGAGGGAAGCTTTGATATACATTTCAATGAAGACACCTTAGCCAACATGTAGGAATGATTTATTTTGAATGGTGATTTGTGAATGAAGGGTGGAAGGATATCATAAATTTCTCTGGTTGCCAGCCAGACATCCATAGCCCCGACGAAGATGTATTTGATTCCAATCACAACATTTCTCTACTACCAACCAGACGTCTATAGGGTAGAGATTTTAGAAATACCCCAAGATAGAGTTATATATCAATGTTTTTGCTTTTTCTTTTGATTTTGATTGATTGGTTATTTTTCATTCTGAAATTTTTATTTGCTCTGTTGTTTTGACAAGTGGTTACCACAAACCAAATGTGGAAGTGATTGGTTGATGACATAGGTCAACAAATACATCCAAAAGTTCTTACCAACAACCAAGTTTATTAATGTATGGTGATAAGATCTCTAAGAGGTTTTCTTTAATTTACCAAGGTGATGAAAGACCAAGGTGAAACGTATATCATAGAGATAAATGTGACAAAATGTGTATGAAATAAGCTAACCAAAATAACATCGAAGGGATAATAATGGTGGATGACTTGCAGAGGAATATGAAAAAAAGGGAAGATAGAACATCCATGTGTACGTAATACCTAATTACAATGGAACTTTGTACCTTTGATTTTATTTTTGTAATGTTTTGATGTTTTCTCATTTTTTGTATTTTTCAACTATTTTTTAATTTTTTTTAATTTTTGGGAAGTTAGGACCAAAAATGTCACTCTGTGTGATAAGATCCAACAATGATGTTTGTGATTTCCTTAATAAGGGAGATGAAATGTGTTTGTTTATCAAGCGATAATATTATCCCCGACCTCGATGATCTTGGTGAGTTTAAACTCAGTAAAAATGTCTATGATTTGTTTTGAAACATAGGTTTCATATGTGGCATTTGAGTTCCCTATCCATATGTTTCATCAATTTGTGCCATACTTGATGGGTATGTTGGTGTGCATTCTGGAATCACGTTTGATTTTGAATTTTATAATCATTTGAGTTGTTGGGAGCTTTGGAGATCTTTGGAGTTTTGATCTTAGCTTTATAAAGAACATGTCTGGGTTTCTTATAAGCTAATGCTTGACTTATCTGATCCTAAGAAGTGGGAGGAGAATTTGGACATTTAGAATCGATGAGAGGAATGTGGGAAATGATGGTGGGATTTCCACAATTTCTTTATAAAAGAATAATGTGATGGATGAAAAGGATATGGTCTAAGAATTGAAGAAGATGGGCTACCAGGAGGTGAGCAAAAAATAGAAGATGAAGGGCTACTAGGATGTGGCCCCAGAATAGAAGGTGATGGGATATTAGGAAACAACCCAAGAATAGAAGATGATGGGCTACCTGAGAGGTGTCCCATTTATAGAAGACAAGGGGCTATTTGGACATGGCCTCTAGAATATAAGGTAATGGGATACATAGGAGGAGACCCACAGATAATTGATAAAAAAAACTTGGAGGTGGCCCATATATAGAAGAAGACGATGGGCTACTTGGCGATCACCCAAAGTGTGATTGCGATTGAGGAATTGTGATATGTAAAGAAGAATTGGGTGATGAGAAGATGGGCCATGGCTCAATACTAGACCCATATGGCAGTTCATCACAAAATGAAGAATGTGAGGATGGAAGAATAAGAGGAGCATCAAGTTACATGATCTGAGGCTCTTCCTCTAGTTTCTTGATGAAAGGAATCAACCTTTTCCCCACAATACAAAAATACATCAAGGTCTAAAGATAATCCTTTACTCATAATTTATTAGAGGGATATATTCATGTGCCCCTATAAATGCTATGATTGCTCCTTTATTTTGAAATAAATCAATCGGTATGGGTTTTTGATCAACCAAAGTGGTTTGATTGGAAGAAAAAGGTCCAACTGGTGTGGAATATTGAGAAGATGTTTGATGATGATTGACATAAGAAACATGAAGAAGACGTGGAGCTAGACATCTTGTGAATTGAAGAAGTGTAAAACAAGCTTACTTATACAATGATGGTATATGTCTGTAAACTAGTAGGATTGAGTGCAAAGTCTGCATTTTTTGACAATGCATGAGTCGACTTAGATGATTGACTAGAAGGACTTTGAGTCACATGAATCTTAGAATAAGGAAGAGTGCATTGAGGTGATTGATGAAGATCCTACAAAGAAAGGGAGTGATTCGACTTGGATGAGTCACATTAGATGATTCATTATAAGAGGAGAATTAGGAGCCCATTAAACGAATCTTTAAAGGAGGAAGAACATCGTTGAGGACGATTGATAAAGAAGGTCCTTAGATTGGATTTGAGGGAGGACCATGATTCAAGAAGGACGTATTAGATGAATAATTAAAGGGGTCCTATGAAGAAAGGGAGGACCGTGACTCAGGAGTCAAACAGAAATTGGATTAAGGGGGTCATGTGAAGAAAGGGAGGACCAAATTCGAGAATCATATAAGATGAATGATAGGGAGAGTTTATGGTGGAAAAAATCTTTAGAAGAAGAAAACTTCATTGAGGTGAAATTATTCCTTAGAAGAAGGTTGATTGGATGAAGTTCAAGAGACTGAGGAGAATTCGAATAATAGTTTGGATCAGAATAATCCAGGAGAATTAGAAGAATCAAATGAATAGTTTGGATTAGAATCCTTTGAATAAGAAGAAATGTTTAGATTAGTAAAGAAGAATCATACCACTGACCATGAGATGAAGGTGGGGAAAGGCATAGCCGAATGGGTTCTCTAGCAGTGAAAAACCAAATGTGGTTTAGTCATGATGAGTGTATTTTGATGTGAACGCCTAAATTTTGATTCTTTATTGTCATACGTATAAGGAACCCTGATAATAATCAGTCATGGTTGCATTCGTTAAGTCCAAATGCCTAGACCTAAATAGTGTGATTGAAATCCTTCAAATAGAAGGAAGTTCCATGTTGATTTGGGTATCATAATGACAACCAACTAGACATTTTACAAATAGATAGAGGATGCTTGTGTGATTTTCCAAAGGGGTTCTAAGGAAAACATACATCGTGGTAACGTAATTTCAACAATCCAGCAAGGTTTAGACAACAAGTTGCAAGTGCAAAATTCAAAGTGGTTGATCAAAAAGATTGTCCTTGAAAACATAAGTCTACAAGATGAACTATCACAAGGAACAATCACGCAAATTCAAAACACAAAGCCAATCTACGAGGAAATACTCCCTATGCAAACATGCCTCAAAGGTAGTTCGACGCAAGATGATCAACTCAATGTCAACACTTAATTCAAGTTTAAGACAAACAAGGCGTAAGTATTAACAAAGGTTTAATGTGATTTCCAATCAAAGTATACTATAGCGAGTTTAGATCCAAGAAAGACCTAAATCTCAAAAAGTGGAAGTTACGAATGTGAGCAACGCAACAATACCACTAAGATACATTAACCAAACTTTGTGAAAAAGCAAGGTATTAGTATCAAAATAATATTAATACGACGTGACACAAGGTAATGACAACACCTTTCAAGGTTGAGGTAATGTTTGAAAACAAACCAAGGCTAAAGTATACCAAGGAATTGTTAAGATGTGCATAACATAACGTTACAATCTAGACACTTAGGTTGAGTTTGCAAGAAACAAGACGTAAGTATCAAAATTTTTTTGATACGATACAAGCAACGTAACACTTCAAAGGAGAATCAAAGAAAAATCAATGAAGAATCAAGCCTAACTACAATGATGATATTGACTTGGGTATCAAGATCAAATGGCTATCAAGATATGAAAATGTACCAACACACTTTCAACATTTACCATCTAGTCTCAAGCAAGGACGAATGTAAACGGGTGTAAAAGTGGTGGACACGATCGATTGATAACACATGTATTTTTGCTCTTCTTTTGATCAACAAAGTGTCAAAAGAAAGAAAAGGAAGTAGATCAAGTGGGGTTGAAAAATACTTGGCCTCACTTCGAACAAAGTTTCACCTTGCCTTAGGGCAAGTGAAAAACTAAGGCAAAGTAACACTTCACAAATTTCGTGGTGAATGATGCATAGTTTGAACTTTAATGGACTCTCCCCTTGTTCGATAAACAAGGTTTCAAATTCGAGAAATTTCTCCCTTTGCGAAGGCTCTTTACAACAACGATTGGTTTGATACGGTCAAGTTGGCTCCAAGAAGAAATGACTTTCCTAGGTGGTTCCTTAACTAGGTGTCACAAGTTATCTAATGCGAGCTTGATTTACCAAGAAAGTTCACACTGACTAGTCTTAGAGTATCTCAGTCTTTACTTTACCCCCTTCAAATACAGTGAGCAATTAATGCATTCATCGTGTATTCTCACTGGGGTTGTGATACAGATAACTTTGACTCTAAATCTCACAAAGTGTAAACTAGTCAAGTAGGTGTGTGGAGCACTTCCCATTTCGTCCACAAGGTTCCCTCTTGCATGGACTACTTTGGGGTTCCTAGGACCACCCCCATTGTTATATCTTAAGGCTTATGCCAAAGGGGTTTTGTCCTAGTTTTAAGCACGGTGAGCCGTACCCTTATCTGAAACCTGCATATACAATGTGATGAATGTGGTGTTTTTCTTATCTTTTAGAGCTTAATGTGGTTTAGTCGTACACCATTTTAACTTGCATCAACATTGCATTAAAATTTTGTTTCGATCCTGATTCTTTGGCAAGCGTTTTTAGGATGCATGTAAATTTTAGTAGTTTTCCACATGATTCAACACAATAAAAAGAGGATCAAACATTGTTTCTGATTCTCAAGATCATCCTAAGACGCAGTAGAAGAGCATACGTGAATGAGAAATCCAACTATTTAAAACAATGCAAAAATACTTAACCTAAATGCACAATTTGTTCATTTTAGCCAATTGAACATTCATTCCCTTAGCAACAAGTTTAATGAGATGTTTTCAAAAGCATAGAAAAGATGTAGAAATCATTTATGATTCCTAAGATCACCTAAAAGGTGCGAGGGAAGAGCATACATGATTCTAATCTCATAAAAAGCATGCAACATTCATTAACCTTAAACAAACCAAATTAGCAAAAAACATGAAAATATACCCTGCAAAATAGAAGTTAATCTCAAATAAACCTGCAAGGTGTTAGCACATCAAGAACACAATATTTTACAAATTTTAAAGATAAGACCTCAAATTTGTACTATGATGCCTACGCACCCTTAGAATAGATGTGTGCCCCTTATCACACATGCACACACGTGGATAACAACATATGTGTGCCTTTGCTAAAATGATAGTGAGCTAAGCATGTGTGTGGGTAGAGAAGCTGTGTGCGTGGGCAAGTTATGCATGTGCGCACGCCTTTCAAAAAAATAGTGAAAAAAATATAGCAAATGTGTGCATACAGATATGGATGCTTGCATTTGTGTTCAAGCATATGCATGAATTGGAGTAATGCAACAGGGAAAATAAAGGCCTAAATTCATGTGTGCGTGTGCAGAGAAGCATCTGTGCACCCCCAAAAATGCATATGCAGGCTTGAACCAAAAATTGACATAGGGTACATTAATGACAAAACATAGTGCATGCAGATATGAGTGCATGTACGCTCCCTTTTGAACACTTGCGCATGAGTTTAACGTGTGCGCACCCCTGTAAAAACACCTATGTGTACCTGTAGATGACGTCAAAATATAGAGTTCTGACATATGCAACTTCAAAAAGCTCAAAATTTTTCCTAATTTAGCTCAAATCTAATGACAACCCATCACAATAAACCCCATAAGAGAGACTCAATGCATATAAAGTTAGTGAAATAACCTAAGGAATTTAACTTATTTCACATGTGCATGATTTGGGTTAGCAAAACTTGAGAAAAACTAGTAAAACTTCATTAAAATCAAAGAGACTATGAATCCGTCCCACCAGGTGTGCCAAATGTGCTCATGTAAAACTAACTAAGCTAAATACATTGAAACTAAAATATCTACATAACTCCAAAGAAAGTTAATCTAACATGAACCATCAAGATAAAAGCTTAAAGAGAAATGCTTCTTCAATGCATAAAATGAAATTAACATGCTAAAGCTAATCTCCTACTCTTTAGATTTCTAAAATACAAACTATGAACCTATGAAGAACATAAGAAATCAAAATGGTGGTTGGTGGAGACATCAAGAATTGAGAATGAAATCTCACCAAAACATGGCTACAAGACCATTTTGGATCTTCCCATATTACTCAACTTTGAGTGTATGGATGCAAGATGAGAAGCTTAATCCAAATCAATGGAGAATGCTCAAGATCAAATTCCTATAGTTTATGCTATAACAAAGGATGGTGTTTTTTAAATATGTAAGGAACTTGGTCCTTTATATATATTAAACATTGGAGAGAGATGTGCAACTTGGTGCATGTGGGATAAGGGTAAAACAAGATTAGGAATGGATAAGGTTGTTTTAGATAAGTTTAATTTGTCATTAGCAACCATGGGAATTGGGAGATGTTTTAATCAATCAAGGGTGATTAATTAATAGATAGAAGAAAGCTTATAGAAGTTGATTATAGGAAAGTTAATGTGATTTGAGAGGATATAAGAGGAATTTGATCAAATAGATGAAGATTTATGGATTTAGAGTTGTGAGCGATAATTAATTAAGCCAATTAGAAGTGAACACTAATTAATAAAAGGTCGTTAATCGACATCTTAAATGATAGGAAGGCCGATTAATTAGCAAAATATCGATAATTAATGAATATGAAGAGGAATATTAGCTAATTAGTGGAAAAGTGCTAATTATTATGGAAACAATAGGAAAGAGGATAATTAGTGCAATTTTAGTATTAAAACTGTGTAAGCGGATTTTAGGTGTCTACACCTGTCACCCGCATGTGCTTACTCCACATTGTGAGGGAAAGCCATTTTATCTATACATATCTAATTCAGAACATGCTCTAGGAGCCATGCTTTCTCACCATGATAATCGAGGTTGTAAACATGTCAGATATAATATATTAGTCACACACTCCATAAATATAAAAAATCGTTACCCCCATGTTGAAAAACTATGTTGAGATTTATACTTCGCCACTTCTAAATTATGTCATTATATTCTCAATCACAAAAATTATGTCGTTACTAGTGTCAATCCACTCAAAACCATGCACTCTAAACCATATCATAGTGACCGTATCACTTGATGGCTTATGCTTATGACTGAATTTGAACTCGAGTTCATATATCAAAAATCTATTAAGGGTCAGGCTATTGTAGACCATCTCATTGACGCTCCACTTCCCGACAAATCAACTTCCTCATGAATACTTTCCCGATGAATCCATAACAATGTCGATGAATATGAATTTATACCTATCAAAATGACCCTCTTCTTTCCATGGTTCTAAGTGCCAGTAAGGGGGAGGGGCCGGTGTTGTTCTCATACCTCCTTGGGATATTCCTATTCCATTATCATTCAAACTTAACTTTGAATGTACCAATAACATGACATAGTATGAAGCTTTAATCATGGGCCTTATGACCGCTATTCTCCTAGGTGTTCACATTTTAGAAATTTATGGAGACTCACAACTTGTCATCAGTCAAGTTAAAGGAGAATATCAATGTAAAAATGAAATCTTGCAAAAATATAAAGCCAATGTTGACTTTCTCCTTGGTGCCTTTGATCATTACACCATCCAAACCATCCCACGATCCTCTAACAAATTTTTAGATACAATGGCCTCTTTAGGATCCCTCATTCCATTAGAAACTAAAGAATCAAAAGATAACACTAAAGTATCCATGGTCATTCAATGATTGGATTACCCCTCACATCAAAATGAACTCCCTCCTATCAACGTTGTTGATAATAATCCAATTGATTCATGGTATACTCAAATCTATGACTACCTTGCTGAATCTAAAATCCCATCTGACTTATCACGCAACACTAAATGATCATTCCTTCAATGCGTCACTCACTTTTTCATCATAGGCGGTGTCCTTTATAAACGTAGTTTTGATGGTATTCTGTTAAGGTGCCTTAAATCACATGAATCAATCAAAGCAATTGAAGAAGTTCATGATGGTATTTGTGGAGGACATTTCAATGGAAATTTCATCGCTAAACATGTCATACGGCTAGGGTATTACTGGCCTACTATCACTAAATACTTGTTGTGCATATGTTAAGAAATGTGTGAAATGCCAACTTCATTCAAACCTCATCCATGTCCCTAGTCAAGCATTACAACCCGCTCAGGACTTATGGCCTTTCTCTCAATGGGGGTTAAACCTCATTGGTACTATCAATCCTAAATCATCTCAACAACATCACTCCATTATCACAGCTACTGAGTATTTCAATAAATGGGTTAAAGTTATCCCTTTAACCTTGACTAAATCAGGACCTATCACCAATTTCATATATCAATACATCATATGTCATTTTGGTGTTCCCCATAAACTTGTCACAGACAATGGAAAATATTTTTAAAATAAAGAACTTAAAAATCTCTGTGACACCTTCAACATTAAACTCAACTTTTCATCACCCTATTATCCTCAAGCAAATGGATAGGATGAAGCCTCTAATAAAACACTTAATAAAATCCTTATGAAAATAGTAGACGATGTAGGTAGGAATTGACATCTCCAAATCCCTTGTTTCCTCTATGGGCCTATCGAACTAGCATCTATACTCCTACAGGAGCTACACCCTATTCACTCAGTCTATGACTCTGAAGTTGTCCTACCTCTTGAAGTCCAAATCCCATCACTTCGTGTATCCCTTAAAGACTTCATCCCAGATGAAGAATATTGCCAAGACCACTTAGCACAACTTGAATTATTAGATGAAAAATGTCTAATGGCCCTCGAACATCATCAAGTCTATCAAGAACACATTAAAAGAGCTTATAAAAAACATATCAAAGAGTGTGACTTTAAAATTGGTGATCTTGTGCTTAAAGAAAATCAAAATTTCACTCAATTAGAATAGAGTAAATGTGGAAAGTTTTCCCCTAATTGGATCGGTCCATACATCATCACTCACAAGTATGGGTCAGGAGCATACCATCTTGCTTCCCTTGATGGTGAACTTGAAAAGGAACCTCTGAATGCCTTACACTTGTGGCCTTTCTATTGTTAAATGATTGATCATCATGACAATAGTTACATCTAAGATTTTATCACTTCATCAAACCATCCATCTTATCACAGTAATGATTTGAAAGCATGTGGTTATTCATCATTATCCTAAATATACCTTAAAGATGAGCACCATGGCTCTGTTCATCACATCTTTCACTATGGACAAGTTCCTCCTTTTGTAGGAACCCCTTAATCATTACACCCACCTACCTTGTACCAACTAAAAACATGACATGGGGCATGTATGTGTAGGTCATATATGCATCTACTCCCCTCCTCAAAATGGTCTATTAGGGTCTTGCCCTCAGCTCAAAATTGTATGTAAAAATCATTGGATGTTTTTTATCAAAAATAAAAAATATAATAGACTGATCCCTCAAAGGACAACTATTCAAAATATAAAATCATTATCAAAAAAGTAAAAACTAGACTGATCCCTTGAAGGAAAAGCTACGAGTAAAAATCATAGACCGATCCCTCGAAGGACGACTATCTTGTAAAAGTAAAAAATAAAAAGATGTAGACCATACCCTTGAAGGATGGCTACCCATGTAAAAAAGGCTTCCCACATTAATCAAGCCTTCAAAAATATCAATATCAAAAGTATCCTAGGAAAGCTTCCCACATCGATCAGCTTTCCCATTATAGCAAAATTCCTGCATTGATCAGTTTGCTCCAAAATCAAATATGTAAGGATTGGGGCATTTCTCTATGAACCCGTTGAAAAGGAGAACCCTTTTCCTATATTAATCTACACATATAAAACCCCTTTTGTGTCTTAAGAAGGTACATTTATCTCATCCTTTTTGCTAAAATCTTGTGTAACTACTTATTGATAATCTCATTTAACTTTTATTAAAGCTACAAGTGCAAGATCTTTCAAATTTTCAAAACCCATCGTGTATGTCTCAAATCCATAATGAGGTAATCATTCAATTTTTACCCTATCTTATTAGTCACATTTTGATAAAAATCCATTTTAAAGATCACATTTTAAATCATGTCATACATAATCATTTTCTATCATCATATTTATCTACTTACGCATATCAAAATCCATCATACTCTAACTCATTTAAATTAAAACATATACTACAACATCATCATAAATTATTACACATGAAAATTAAAATTAAAAGAGATATATAGGCCATAAACCACATCACCATCATATATATAAATAAAGTACAAAATACATCATGATCAAACTCATATAACAAAGTCATACATCATCATCATATCACAACATCATATCAAAATAACAATGTCATATATATCTAAGGCTTCCTAAGAGTTGTACATCAAAACTATCATCAATACATATCATCATCCAGTAAACTGGAAATCTCCAAGGAACTCACTGGCAAGGACATAATGTTTCCCTCTCCTCCCTAGGCACCTACACCACCAATAACTCCAGCATCGCCACCAGCTCCTCCCTCACTGCCACCTCCTCTCTCTGATCTCCAAGGTGGGTGACCCACACTCCCTGCACTCGCACTAGGGCCTTCCACCTTTGTGGCCAAATGATCAACATATAATATAGCATTAGGGTAATCACAGATCACCATATCAATGTAATACTGCATCTCTACCCATAGTTTCTGATAATGGGCCATATAAATCATCCCAGAGGCTGCAGATGTTGCCCTCTACCCACTAATGCTCTCTTCCCACTAGCTTGTGACTCTCTATTCACTAGCCTGGGCCATCGCTGCCAACTTGTGCACCAGAAATAGAAGACCCTGTAATCCCTAAGGCCTTCTTCAGTGCATCTCGTCTACTGATGGTATCTATCTCTATCTGCAGTAGTTGATCCAACTATACCCCTTGAGTCCATCTCGCTCAATCACTACACTATCTCGCTCAACAATCAAAGCATCTCTGACTCCCATGAGATCATCTCTCTCTCTCCAAGCCACATCCCTCTCTCCTTCATGTCCTTCTCGATGTCACCTCTGCAATAATTGCTGCAATATCATCATCACCCTCCTCCTCCTCCTCCTCATCATCATCATCATCAGAAACCTGGATAACATCATGTGCCTGTGCTCCTCCCTCCACTCGAGCATGGACCCGTCTCACCCATTGTACTACTCGGGTCCTATCAAATAGCTCTCAGTGCTCGGGTCCACCATGCACTATACTCTGGAGTGACCCCCACTCATCATCAAGTAGCACAATATCACCATCATCATTAGGGCCCATAGCCCCCTGCTCATCAACAATGATCATGGGTCTCACCACAACTACCCTCGGGGTCTCAGTATCTCCATCCTCTCGTCTATACTACACGGGCTCCTCGGGCACACCTTGTACAAGTCCAAACTGTCTCCTCACCTGATCAAAATGCAAAAATCTCATGCTCTCCTGCCCTACGTTCCTGGACCCATATATCCTTCTGCATTCCCACCAACTCATGCTCACAACCAGGCCAATCATGAAAATCTAAATAAGGCCTCCAAATAACATCACCCACCTGTAACCCAGATAACAAATATCTATAAAAGGTAGCCCTCTTCTTCTTCTTCCCCCATCCCTTGTCCTGCCGCCATCTCATAAAACCGACATGACTCTCATCAATACCCCATAACAGGCCCAATGGATGAGAAATAGTAATATGCTTGTATGCCCAACACTATAATAAAAATCCAACATCAATCCCATACACTTGTGGGCCTTCAGGCCCACAACTCTCTAAATGTATGAGCAAGAAAAGTAGGTCCCCACTCAAAAACTATCCTATGCTCCATCATCTCAGTAACAACCCCAATCATCATCCAAGGAAATCTGGCCACCTCCCAAATCTGACAAATAAAAACATGAGATGGCCATCATCATCATGGTCATCCTGGTACAACCATCCCTCCCAGGCTCATACAACGCCTGGTACTCAAATGCCCTGACACATATCTCACGTGTTATACCTCATCACCATATAACCTCATCATCACATCCAGCCTCTCACCTCACTAATAATATAAATTCCCTCTCCACGGATAGGTAATCTTCATAATACGATGAACATCCTCCAAAGTAATAGTAATCTCTCCCATGGGCAACCAAAAAGTGCAGGTGGAAGGATTCCACCTCTCTAATAATGCTAATAATCAAACTTCAGAACCTATGTGAATCCATCATGTAATCCCTAATACCACCAAAACCAATAGCCTCAATCATGCTCCCAGTCATCATTTGTCATATCAGCCCTCACCTCATCTAAAATAAGTGGTATACGATCCTGGATCGTCAACTTCACATCTACCTATAACAATAAAACACATATAGCCAAACATTAGCATCATTATCACAAAATATCAAAAATATCATCATCAAAATCATCACCAATTAGAACAAATTTACATTAAAACATTTCTTAAAAATCATGTTTTTTCACATCAAAAACACCAAAACATCCAATAACAGTTAAAATCGCTAAAATTCATACATCAATCGCTAGCGATGAAAAATGTCTATGTCACATGAATCATCTAGTGATTCACTTCTATCGGTGGCAATTTCCAAATTAGTGATTCCTATGTTTCCAAATTAGGGCATCTGTACACCCCCCAAAATGACAAAAAATCTAAAAAACTACCAAAAATCAACAAAAACAAACACAAAGCAGGTTAAAATGACCTACCTCTACCATAGTGGGTTTTCAATGCCTGCTCGATGAAGCCATTACCTCAAATCTCGATTTTCACTCCAAATTCACTCTCCAAATACATATTTTTCTTGGTTAAAATGAGCATCATCACATTGAAATTGGCTATTTATAGCCCCTAATTTTACCTCGACGCAATCGTCGGTGATTTCTGAATCATCGCTAGTGATTAGCCGAATCGTTAGCGATTCATCCCATTTTTGGCATCTATGCCCATTTTTATCAAATTATCACTTTTTCCACAAAAGTGTTTCTTTCAAAGGACCCTAGTCCTTGAAACATTAAAAATTGATAAATAAATCAACATTGGGATTCGTCATATGACTATGGGACGTGTGCCTTTAGCCCCCATCACTTGAGTTTTTCCCTGTCTATTTAGCCTACCTTCACGGATCATACGTCTATAGGTATCGAACCCTTTGGTTCCCCTATCATTTGATTCCTTGGTAGCACATCCTGTTTCGGTACCCCTTGGACTGGGGAAACTTTTTTGAATGAAACATAACAAAATTATCTAATCACAACTGTCAAACTGGTGTTCCATGCACTATGTTGCAGTCACCCCATTTTGAGGGGGGATCACCCATACAAATAAATCATCGTTTTTGTCTAACGCTTTGCCATTAAATTGCTAGACAAAAAGGGGAAAATGTAGACACCGAAAATCTACACCCCTCATATTTATTCAAATCAATTACTTAAATACATTGATATTTCATATCCTAAGTCATACACCATATCTCTCACCTTTGTCCAATTAATTAAATATATCCTTATTTAAATTAAATCAACACCCCGTATCCTAAAACCATCCTTATTCAATTAATTAAAATCAATATCCTATCATTATCACACTTATCTCATGATTATCCTTTCGTACAATTAATAAATCCTACTTAATCACCTAGGAATCTTTCTAAAAACCAACTAGGCAATATCTAGCTTATTTTGGCATCATATCTAACCTATTTCGTCACCCTCCAAAACAAACACAACACGTCCCCAAAAACCTAAAAAATTACACCTTCAAAATCCAAACCAAATAGCCTTGATTTCGAAGTTGTTTCAACCATTTTTCCTCACAAAGCTCAAAAACCCGAAATCATTGGCGATTCAGGTAATCACCAACAATTATTTAAACTAGTTTTCTAGCTTCTCTACAAGATCCTCAACTTGCATTCACAAATCTCGGCTCTTCTTTTGAGTTAATATCTTCTTGCATAGTCCTCACTGAGTATCAAGTCACTTGATTTATCATCTAGCATCATTATTTACAATCATCAAGACTTTTTAGGCCATTTTAGAGTCCTTGTAGATCAACATCTCATCAGTCCAGTTATAGGCTTCACCATCTCCCTGCATCATCTTTCATCAAGGTCAGAGACTACTTCTCATCCCCATATCATTTTCTAGGTATTTTTATCTATTAATTTATCTATTTACATCATTTATAAGCTTCTGTTAATATGAAAGATCAAGTTTAAATCATCAAACACTTGATTTTATTAAACTATTCAAAACTACCATAATTGCCAATGATTGGCCCAATCGCCAACGATTCCTGTCACTTTTACCTTCCTATAATTTTTTATCAGTTTTCATTCAGTACCTTTTATCAATCATATTAAAAAAAATCTTATAACATATTCTTGAGCATGGAATACTTTTAGATGGCAATTGGTGGCCCTTCTCATGAAATTACCAGCATCCATTCCTTACCGATAATTCAACACCCTTTCTATTGGGAACAATATGATATCTTGCATGATCTGACTTTGTGTGCCATCCATAATGCTCCTTTAGATGAATTGGACAAAAATGTTTGAGTTCACTTATGAACTCTGTCAAGCAGTAGAAGACTACTAGCGAGCATACTTTGACTACATACTCATCAAAGCTGAACTTGTTTGGGCTGCATACGAGGCTGAACATGATATCCCTTTTGAGCTTGAGTTTGAGCCATAATTATTTCATGATTTATCTCTTATCCATTTCTTATCTAGCTTTTATCAACATTTGTATTATCTTATCATTTTTCATATCTATATCTTGTATCGATTTATCATGTATTGTTTATTCATTTCAATCCACTTGATTGTTTAAATAACGAGTTAGACATCCTTCGAGGAAGACCTTTGGATTCTTGGAATCAGCCTTTTCTGAGACAACTCACTTATCTATATTATTAATCATATCTTGTGTAGTGTCTTTGATCGTAGGTTTCTTCAAAGGAAAGGATATTGTACACATCTTTCATGGAGCGCAACATGAAACATCATCAATCAATATCTACGAGTATCATTAAACCCCACATCTTTTGAGGTCGATATATTTCTATTTTATTTCTTTGTTAATTTAGGTTGAAGGAGTAGGAATATTTCTGAACACTCATCTCATATAGTGGTGACATTGCCTAGTATCAATGACCTTAAACTTACTATCAACGACCTCACTGTTTAGTGGAATCGTTTTGTTAAACAATAGCCTCATTGTATGTGTCAATGGCCTTGCAACAGGGAGCTTAGTTTTTGACTTTATTTCACTTTTTTGCCACTTATATTTCATTTTTGAGCTAACAAACTACTAATTCTTTATGCGTATGTTGTCATACTCATTTTTCAAAGATAAATTGCTCAAAACAAAACAAACCAATTAAACAAAAATACCAAGTTGTGTGAACATCTTCCTTGTTATCTTATTATCTACTTTGGTTATTTTTTTCTTATGAAAGAAAATTTCCCTTTGTGATTGGCATAATATTATTATATTAACCATCTTTGTAAACATGTAGGTTACTTGGTGAAGGCTAAAAATATTGGGTTAATTGTTTCCTTAACCATTTAGGATTCTTTTTAAAACACTATATATCATATTAACCTTGCTTTAACCTCTTTATAAGGGTGTTTGTTTCCCTTCGACATATTTTTATTCTTTATTGTACCTCATCCTAAATGCACATACTCTTTCCATACACCAAAAGGTGATCTTGGAAATCAAAAATAGTTTAAACACTTTTTCTATTTTAGTAGGGTTTGTTGGTTAGGACGCCATTACCTAATCATTTGGACAAAGCCCACGTGTCGGTGGGATATATAACTTCGTGAGAAGATCACTAATTTTTTGCTAAGTAAGGGCTCACTTTTATGTGGCATGTATGAAGTAAGGGGTGCATTTTCCTCTAATAGCTAGGCCCTAGACTGGATCCCATTGGAAACAATAGTTATTTTTTACCAAGCTCCATTGAAATGACTGGAGTGAAGGGGAGGGGGGATTTGGCCCTTTAAACCACGTCTTAGAAAACCTTTCCTAATTTCATGGACTTTTTCCTCAAGTACCAAAAGTGTTATGCCCTTAATCCTATATCTTACATTGGATGTGTATAGCCAACTTGTGGCTATCATAACTTATTATCACAATGTATTTCTTTCATATGTGTTATATTATCATTAGTGGGTTGGCCTTGGTGATGGTCATAATATAGGAATAATATATATAGAAGTTAGTAGGTAGTAGTTGATCATCATATTGAGCACTTGAGTCATATTGTATGGTTTGGAGGTTTACCCCTCGAAGTGACTAAGTCATTCTACTTGCATATTGTGATCGTTTCTCTATATTTTTGTGTTCTGTTGATTTTGATATTCAGATCTATCTAAGTAATTTCATTACAAGTGGTATTAGAACTTTATCTTAGCCAAAACTGCATCAAAACCCTAATTATGAAGATTCAACTATATCTCCAAATTAGTAGCGATTTTTTTTGCAAGTTTTTGTGGTGTTGTGAAATTAGTTAAGTAGGATCCTCTCAAAATTTCAAGATTTTTAACTTGTTTTGCAAAAGTTATATCAATTTTAGGGTTTTTCATAAATTTTCTCTAAAAGATGTAAATTGTGAAATTTTTTCCAATTTCTTTACATTTTCGGAAAGAGGATAAAAAATTAGTTTGAATTTGTTCTTTGAGATTTTTCATATTTAGTCAAATTATTCTCGAAATCCCAAACCCTAAAATTTGACTTTGATTCTTAAAATGGCGGGGCCTTCCACAAGAAATAAAAAATAATCCTATCACTCCAGGTAAAACCCCAGATAAGGAGGAGGTAGTAGTTGAGGATTGGGAGTTAGAAAAGGTAACTATGGTATCCTCAGTACTAGGGTGTACCTGAGTGGATCCTAAGGTAAGCCAACTTGAGTATGACCTGCAAATCCTACAATCTGAAATGGGTTGGAAAGAAGATGTGGAAAATATCAATCAATGTTTGGATGATTTCATGGAAAAACTCAATACAAATCTAAAGGTTCATCATCATCCTCTAGTCAACCAAGGTGGACAAATTAGCCAGGGTGGATTTTCTTGCTTATGGTAGATTTGGGTTCATTAATTATATAATAAATCACCAAAAAACTAGAGAACAATAGGGTTTAACAATACCTACATCAAAAATAAAATGTCGAGATGTATGGATGCAAAATGTGCATGAGAATCCTTCTTCCAACAAATGAGGGAAACCTGCACATAGAGAGATAACTAAATAAGATAGATATTAGATAAAAGACGATGAGTTACTCAGCAAAGGTCGATCCTAAGAACCTATGGGCTTCCTTTAAATGGTGTTAACTTGTTTTGAAAATCAAGTGACAAATGATAAACAATACAATATGACAACTAGATAATGGAAAGACAAACTAAAATTCCAAAGGGATAAAGAGATTCTGCTTTGCGTGATAAGAGGCCCAAGAAAGGGCCAAGGCAAGCTCAAACTCCTCAAAGTACTCGAACTAATCCTTTTCAACAACATATCATTCTTCTTATATGACTTCAAGTTGATATTTGATGTCGTCAATGTTTGGTGTCAAAGCGATGGCACAAAGATTCAACACGTGTGCGACGTGGAATTTCTCCTAGATAAATGAATGTGACATGATAGGAAGGTCGTATATGTTAGTAATCAAATGTCCCTAACCTGTTACAGTCATCTATAAGTAGAGATAACTTGGAAACAAACATATTATAAGAAAAACAAATTAAGATACTGATTTGAGTGAATCATTGACAATTACTGTGAAAAAGGCTAATTTCTTATAATATGTGAGTTAGATAAAAAATAAATGATTTGTAGAGTGATTATACCTTTAAACTGATGTGTTGATAGAGTAGAAATGAAAACAAATGAAATTGTCTTACATTTGATGTGGGATGCCAAGAAATAATGTTGTAGAGGTCTTACATAATTTTTGAAGCTCTCAAGGATATGATATGGATGCAAATGTCTAGATGTTTGAAATGGTATTGCCTAGATTACCAAAGTATTAGAGCTTTGCTAAAATTTCCAGGGATCTTGATTCATGAAGGTTTATGGGAATTATATAATCATCAATGATTATTTATAATAATTGACAATAAGAAAATTATGGGGAAACCCGCTTGGAATTGGTTTCAACTGCTTCCAAAAGGGTTAATTAGGGAAAAGGAATGAGTGAGGACAGGTAGAAATGTGTTGAGGGGGTTGGGAGGTTAGAAGGTTAGGGCTAAAAATGGGTTAGTATTGTGATTTACAAAAAATATTCAAACAAGGCAAGAATGCTTGTTGATCCATAAGATAACAAACTACATAAAAAAGCATTAAAGAAACGCATCTCTATGGTTCCCATTCAAGTGTGATCTCATCTATACATCTCATATTATATTTAATCCAAATAAACAACCCTAATTTAGGATTTCATTGTGTTTTTCTCCATAGCATAACTAGCACCACATAGTTATTATTCTTAGTCCATCATGGATGAAGTTGTATAACCAAATATTCCTGGGAAGAGTTGGATATTTCCCTTGTATTTTTACTCCACTTGAGAAAAATAAATCCACGATGACATATTTTTGGAGGTGAGGTGAGAAGTGTATCATTATTCACCATCCTCCACACACATCATACAAAAACTTCTTGTTATTGATAGAGATACCCTGTAAGACAATAATCACATTCATTACCTTACGGGACATCTTCTCCCATTGGAGATTTGAGTATTCTTATCTTGTCTCATCTCTCTCATCTCATCTCCCACATGACCTTTCCAAATCAAGGCCAACCATCATCATACAAACATTTCATTTGGGTTGCACAACCTAACATCCCTCAGTTTATCAACCATGATATAGATCAAGAAATATGCACTGCAATTATTCTTGATCACACCATTTACCATAAACAAGCCCGTAGGAGTTTTAATGTCCTCAATGAGAAAGGTCTTACTCTCCCAATAATAATGGTAGAGAAACCTCATTATAAATTATCTGTATCCCCCTTGATCAACACTATCTTCATACCATCCATAGTATTCCCTCGCCATAATTCTATCATCCTCTATGTCAACTACCTTGGCCCGCACTCAAAAGGATTTGAGTACACAAAAAGGACCCTATGATTTTTAGTGTGTGCAATTACCAGTGAAGGATAACAAATCCTTGACCCTAGATAAAGTTGGTGGTTTGCTACCTGTGTGGAAGATCTAAATTAAATTGTATAAAATTTCCCATCTAGTCTAGTATGGGAGATGTATTGTGCATATTATAGAGTGCTTACAAAACATGAACTAGGATATTTTCCTGCATTAGAGATGTAGTTATGTAATATCAAGATGGTCAATGTAGTGCCTATAAAAAATACAAGTCTTCAAGATGTTAACATCTTCCAAAGGAAGGAACAAGGCTTGAGACCCATGGATATGCCTGCAAAAGCCTCAATACTGCGTGCCTATGAGGAAAAATACCCAAACCCAAGAAGAGAAAAGGAATTTTTGAAAGAGGTGAAAATATTTTTGAATTTTAAATAGAAAATATATACATGAATCTATAATGAGAGGGAAGTGGAAGCAAAGGTACAAGGGAAAATAGCGTGAAACTTGAATCAAGGAGTAGTAGCTACACTCAAAGACTTTCTCATAATAGTTAGCATATTTTGAAATGAAGATATTTATAAGAACATATCCAAATTACCTAACACCCTTCTAGAAATTGTAACAAGTGGAGCTACAAACTTTGACAAGGTAATTTGGTATGTGAAAACCAAGAGACTATATGATGAGGATACATAGTTAAATATCATTTTAGGAGGATATGAGATCAGGGATACAATATTTGATTTTTGGAATCATTATAAATATGATGCTTGGATCCACATGGGAGGCTTTGGGTGCACCAATCTTGGCATATAGTTTGGTTACATTAAGCTTCGATGACTATGGGAGAGTCAATATAATTATTTGGTTAGAATATGTCAAAATAAGAGTAGCATATATCAACCTACAAGGAAATTTTGAATTTATTGATACGAAGACAAACACGACACATTACCTATTCCTAACTGGGAAGTAATGAGGATATAATAAAAATATGAAAATTAATATAATGAATAATCAGATTAACGTGCACTTGGATGATATTGTTATCATCATACCTATGAATATTATTTAACATAATCCTTACACTATTCGAAAAGAACCATTGTCCCCTATGTGTAAGATACTGAAAGTTGGTTTAAAGTGGACCACCAAGTAAGAAAATAATCCCCAAGTTTAGAAGAAGCATGCTAGTAATAGTTGGGATATTTCGTGTACTATGAAATTAAATAATTAATTCTTAAATAAAGATTTACAATATGGAGTTAGATCCCCTATTAAGTTAGATATAGACAAGTGTACATTTGCACTCAATTACCATGATTATACCAAGCACAATTGGGAAATTCGTATTCCATGAGAGGAATATTTATCCATTAGTGGAGAATCAAATATAGATTTAAATAATTGGATGCACAAAGAACATGAAATTAAACCAATGAGAATGGTGTAGGTGGAAGTAAGATAAATCTTACAATATTTTGGTATGTCTAATTTGGATACTTTCCTAATCAAATTCCAAGAGCATGTACCACAATAGGAGATGAGAATAGGCACATTAAATTACACATTAAAAGGAGTGGTAGAAACATGGTGGGTTTTGCACAAAAACAAAATTATAGGATGGATGAAGCAATAGGCATGATTCATGCACAATTTGAACTACCCTTTAGATTAACAAAAGCATGGCCAATATTTTGTGCAAGCTAGTATCTAAAGTCACACATCTAGGGATATACTTGGAAAACATGGTAGATTGAATGACAATGGTAGGTTCAAATATGATCTAAAATGCTCATCCCAGTGGATAAAGTAGGGTACATACACTAAGAAAGAAGAAGGGCAATACACACTTGGAGGAAGGTCCAAGAATATTTCATCTAGAATTTAAATTTTGAAGACAATAACTCTATGGTTCATATAACCTTACAAACAATAAAATAATTTCTCTATTATGGGACTATAGATATAAAAGTGGGATCCAAATTTAAGGACCTTGAAAGAACAAAGACTACAAAGTGCATAGCCATAAGTAATGAACCTAGAAGAATGGAAAAATAAATAGAACATGTAATAAATCTATGTTAAAGAGTAAGACATAACAAAGATGAAGGTGCAAGTTTGGACACTAATGAAGACATGGAACTAAAGGGAATGTTTGAATCAAAAATCATTAATGTATTTCCAAAGAAGAGGAATGTGCACAAAAAGGAGAAGATGAGAAATTACATAATCTAAATATAGATGGAAAATAAGGGTCAATTATGTTTTAAGATACTAGGTACATGGGAAAATAGGTGTATGATGAACCAATATGCAAGAGGGTAGAAGACATTAAACCCTCTAATATTGTCAAACTTGTAACCATAGGGGATTACTAGATGCAATAAGAGATAACATACATCTTCTAGTTGTTGAGAGATTATGAGGACACATTTCCCACCATGTTCATCAAAATTAATTGTTACCAAAACGAGCACCACTCTTCATTTTGGGTAACTAGTTACCATATCTTAACTAGAAGGATTTTGATAACAATTTTATAGGATTTTTCGGACACCCTGATGGTTTTAAAATTGTTTAAGTTACTTGCAAATGATAGCCGTAGGTTCATAAAAAAATGATCAAGAAAGACTTGGCCAATTTTAGCTTTTTTTTCCCCTAAGACAACTAGAGACATCTATTTTCATGTGCTCTTTGAGGAGAAAACTATCAAATTTATTGGAGTGAAGAAAGAACATGTAAATCTTTCATCACATAGGACTTAGTCACTTTCAATATCTAAGACACTTTAGGAAGGAACTTGAGAACTCTAATAATTCCCAAGAACCTGAGAATTTTAGAATCTTTTTCCAAGGTCAAAATTTCCAAAGTCTTCATGAGAGTGTTAAAGAGCCACATGTTTCCCAAAAGGGGGAAGATTGTCTGAGAGATTTGAGAAATCTTGTGAACTTGAGAACCTGAGAATCTTAAGAGACAGAGGTGAACATGTACCTTGGATGCTGAAGATTTTAAAGTTATAGGGAAAATCATTTGAAGGTTTTAATAAGGGAAAATATCCTAAGACGCCAAGAACATAAATTCACAACAAAGAGCTATGTGGTCCTAGAGGTTTTATAAAGGTACAATAAAATTGAAAAAAAAGAACCGTAGATTCCAAATTCTTAAGATTAAGATAAGGAAACACATGGAGGAATTTGGTGATCTCATTTCATAGACCTCGCATAGGATGATGATCAACATGTAGTATATAGGGGACATGTGGCGCTCATCGGTGCACCTCAGTGTCTTAAAGAGGTTTGCCTCTTCATACTATCAATGAATGACAAATGGCGATAATCTATTGATCAAGGCTCTCCAAAAGATTCCAGTCTTTCCTTTTCCCTCCATAAAACCCCAAGTTTTTGATGGAAGAATATGGTAGATATGATATATACATGGTAGAGATATGTGAAGCCCAATATTCACTACAGTACAATGTTCATTGGATTAAAGTTAAGATTTAGATCCAATGAAAAAATGAGCTCGAGAACATCATGGTGGCATGAAAGGAGATTGGGTTTTCCCTCATAGTTTTTGACTAGAGATTCCTTTTTGTTTGCATGTGGTATCATTAGAAAGGTCTTAAGAATACCACCCTCAAAGCATAGTTGTAGAGATAATGGTTGATTTATCAGAAATATTTTAATGTCAGAGTTTTAGGGATGTCTTTTTCTTAGTTTCACATCAAAATGGTGCCCAAATAAGTTACATATGCATATAAATTGACCCCTTAGCTTGCAATGATGCCTTCAAGGAAAAATAATCCTTCTTGTACAACCAAAACACATAAACAAGAGTTGAATAATCTATTTAACAAGAATGAAGTTTCTACAGTGGTTATGACATGAATCATGGCCATTTTAAATAAGCATCGGATCAAAACTTCACTTACCCTTATGATATAATGGTATCATATTGATCAATGGATAAAGTAGATTATTTCTTAGAGATCAAAGAAATTCCATGTTGTTGATCATCTTGAGACTTGGACTATACATCCAAGGCCAATTTTGTAGTTTTATTAGAATTGAGAATCTCCCAAAACTTCCCAATCCATTTAAGTGGATAAACATGAGAAGAGACATTCCATGTCATCTTATGATCCTCTATCCTCTCTTATGCCCTATAAATGTAACTCAATTTAATTGTAAAAATATCCTCTCTTTAATGTAAAGTTATTATGCCCAATTGGGTGGTCAAAACATTCTAAGTTATAGAAATCTAGTTTTAGTTTGTACAATGCACTTAGTGCCTTCCTAATGATTGTAATATAATGTGTATACTTCTAGACACGAATATGATGTTCATTGTGGTTATTTTCTACCCTTTAGATTATGCTTTTTTCATCTAATGTCTTTGTTTTTTCCTTTCATGTTGTGTTTGTTATACTTGCAAAGTTTTAATCTCACCATGTCTATAAAATGGATAAAATAGAGTTTGTTTTAATACAAGGTTGAATATGGCTTGTATATGCCCTCTTTTCATTGAGTTTCTCCTCTTGTTCTTTATCTCAGGGAGAGAGATCATTTCTATTTGGTGCATCACCATTTTTGTTTGTTTTAAGTTTTCTTCCTTCCCTTTTCCCTATCAATTTAGTACATTAGTTATTAGAGTAGTGATAACATTAGGTAGTTGGTAGATGAAGTTGGCATTCTATAGAGGTTTTTCCTAAGGATCCAATGTCTCACACCTTGGGTTTATCCTATGTTGCTATTGAGATAGCCAAGTTTTTCCTAACTTGGTGACTTTTCATGGGTGCACACATTTCAGAGACAACAATGCACATATAAGATAAACCTCAACATGAAAGATAAGGTAAAAGTAGAGGCTGAAATGATGATAAAATATGGATTAATCTATCCTATTGATATATATATATATATATATATATATATATATATATATAATCCTGATAGTAATTAAACCAAATAAAATGGGAGAGATACACATTTGCAGAGACTACAAAGAACTCAATGATGCATGTAAAAATGACCCCTTTACAACTCCTACTTTTACATATGAGATTTTTGAAGAAGTTGTAAGGCATGAAGTCTATTTGTTTACAAATGGATTAAGTGACTACCATAAAATTCTAATCACATAAGAATATAAATTTAAGACATTTTTTCCATGGAATGGGAATGCTTTACTTACATAGTAATGCCATTTGGGATAAAGAATGCACCAAAATTCTTTTGTTGCACAATGGTAACCAAATTTAAAGAATTCATCCATGATTTCCTGGAGGTATATGTTGATGAATAAGTTGTATTATCCGTATTCAAAAAATGCCTCTCGAAGGTATGTCAAATGCTAAAATCATGTAGAGATTTACACATTACTTTGAATTTAAAGAAATGATTCTTTTTCACACATTTTGGAATATTTCTATGACATGTCTGTAAATGTGGTATTCTAATAAATCATAAAAAACAATTGTAATATTTGGACTCAAACCTCTTAAAAAACCATCAATATTTAATACATTCTTGCGGCATACATGCTTCTAAAAAAATCATAAGAGGATATGCCAACATTGTGTAATTAATGTATCAAATACTATTGAAATGTGTCAAGTTTAATGGATACCAATATTTCATAATGAATTCACATAGTTCAAATAGAAATTAGCCATTGCATCCATACCGGTATTTCTTATTGGAGAAAAATATTTCATGTTTATGTACATACCTCAAGAACCGTAATAAGAGTAATAATTGTGTAACCAAAAGAAGGTGGCATTGATAATCTAATACATTTTGCAATTCAAAATTTTTCAAGTGTGGAGAAAAACACACCACTACAAAAAGGGAAGTCTTGATTATGGTCTTCACACTACAAAAAATTAGATAACCCTTTTAATTCTTCATGGATCATCAACCATTATGCTACATTGTTAGTAAACCATTAATGGGAGAAATAACATCAATATGATTGATGTTATTTCAGTAGTCTAAATTAAAAATAAATGTTAAAACATGAAGGGAACATGTGAGACTAGATCACTTATGAAAAATTAATACAATGGAAGAACTAGAAGGACTGAATGAGGATTCTCCAAATGCACACATTTTTAGAGTCACCACATTTCTAGAGAAACTAGGGGATATTATGTAATTCCTGTAATATGGATTTTTCTAGATTATTACATGAAAATGAGAAAAGAATTTAATATCTAGAGAACTTCCATTTACAATCATCAACGGGTTATTGTATAGGCTAGGAAAGAATGAAGTATTGTACAGAGTAGCAATATAACATGGATGAGGAACGTTACTCAGAGAATCATATGAAGGGGTAGAGGGAGGAAATTTTGGTACATAAATGACTGTGTGAAAGATATTATAGAGTAGAATTTGGTGGTCAATAATGTTCCAGGATGCACAACACATTGCAAAGCATTATGCATTTCATAAATTAGGGAATCTAAATTAAAGGGACGAGATGTTTCTAAATCTAGTAGTAATTCCATATCCTTTTGAGAAATGGGGAATTTATTTTTTAGGTCCCATTCATCCACATTCTAAAAGATCAATGGATAGGTACATTATCACTTTGACATATTATTTCACTAAATAGGTAAAGCCCATAACAACCACCAATTGCACAAAAAAATACATTGTAATGTTCTTATATGAAAATATCATCTAGAGATAGAAATTCCCATAAAATATTGGAAGGGGCAGAGGGACACACTTCATTAACAAAAAAATAAATATCTTAATGGAATAATTAATGATTTCATATCATTAGAGAGCTACATAACATCCACAGGAAAAGGGGTAGGTGGAAGAAACTAATATGTTCTTAGATCACATGCTTACTAAAATTTGTAATGTTGAAAGAGATGATTTGGAAGATAGAATACCTGATACTTTGGGCATATATGGAAAATTATAAGAACAATAAAGGATGCACTCCCTTTGAGTTGGTATAGACATAGAAACTATCATGTCAATGGAATACATTATACCAAGCATGCAGATTGCCATGGTAATCAAATTAAGGGACAAAGTGTCTATTGAAAGAAGGTTAATGGACTATAATAGAATGGAAGAAAATAAAATGATAACACAATAGAATTAAAAAAAACAAAAGTGTAGTTATAAATCATGACATGATAGGAATTAGTGCACCACATAATATAAGATAGAACAAATGGTGGTAACATATGAAAATAGGTTCAAGGAACAATTAGGAAAATTACACACTCAATGGAAAGGTCCATACATCATACACCACATGAATCAATAGGGGAAAATTGTATTGTGTTATTTACTGTAGACACAAAATCAAACACTTCGGTACATTTCAATGTCCTCAAAGCATACTTGCATTCATATGATTCCTAAGCAAGAAAACTAGTAATTGACTACTGTCTTGGGCCTCTTTTCTATCTTTCTTACTTTCTCTTTAGTCTTACATACCCTACAACCCAGTATGAAATTTGTTGTTTTATCTTTCATGACATCGTACACTAGCGCTTAGACAGGATACCAGTGTCCAAGCGCCCTCGTCCTTCTGGGCACCCCCAACGCCTTTCTAATTTACTCACTCTTTTTGAATTTCTTTTATCTTTTGTGCATCTTATTTTCTTATGGGTCGGCCTTCTAATTGTAAATTACAAAATTCAACCAAAGGAATCATATAAATAAAAAAATATGTGACCAAAATAAAGGACCAAGCTCTAAGCATCTATTATCATCACCTAAGGTTACATCTAAAGTCATTCTAAGAGCATCAAAGGCATCCATCTAGTACTCATTAAAAGGACAAGGGACTGAATTTTCTACATATACTTCATAGGAAGGGGAAGTTCATTTTTCCATCCACACATCTATTTATATTGGTACATCTAGCTACTCACCTGCTATCAAGTGCACTTGCACAAGGGATTCCTAGGGCACAATTCTGTCACACACACACACACACACACACACACACACACACACACAAGACCTACATGGAGTTTGAAATGTAGTGTAATTCTTGGTCTTAAGTTCACTTAGTCGGGTGACTATTGGGGTCAGTCTGAATCTCCATATTGTATCTTTTCTTTTGGGGATTTGATGTAGTTTTAGGTTTTTATAGGTCATATTCTCTTTGTAGGTTACATATGAATTCTATGATCATCTAATGACATACAAGCAACCAACAAAGACTATCAACAACCACCTTGCGACACCAAAAAAATCATGTTCCAACCATTTTCGCAATCATAGACACCTAATAGTAGACTTGAGTTCCGATGTTTCCTTGACCCAGTCCAGGCACATCTGACTATTCTAGAATTTATTGTGCACAGTTGTGACATACTTCCCTTCATGTCTATAAGTTTCTTTAGGCTTCATAGTCTTGACATCAGGCGTGAATCAACTAAGTCATCTTCTCTCTCTCTTGTACCTAGGGTTTCATATCTTAGTAGCGTATTGCTTGTGTCAAATATGTACTTTAATGTTTATTTATCATACGTGACTCTGCAATTAGGGTTTTAAAAAATTCTATTTTTGTTAAATCATTTGGTGAATTCGACATTTAAACACTCTCAGATATTTCTTTCTTCTTCTTCTTTCCTCATCCTAGGCTCTTCTCACCATGGATATATCCATTCATGATTTATTGCGAGCTAATCTTGATTGTAATGATAAAATAAATTATCTCTTGGCTAGTACTCAAATTCTTGCCAATACTGATATGGACCTAGTATATCAGTTATTCGTAATTGTATTTTCATTATAACTTACTTTTCCATCTAATGTATCCACTCCTCTTTTTGTTTGTGATAATGATCCCTCCTATACATACCATCTTGCATTTATAACATGGGTATCAAGTAGATAATTGTCGATACTAGATCTAAGCTTAATCTTTGTACTTTATCACTCCTTCAAAACATTGGCCTTTCCTCAGCAAATGTTAGCCCATCATCCATTTCTCTTTGTGCGTATGACTCTTCCACACGTCCGTGCATAGGCACTATCACTTTACCTTTTACAGTTGGGAGAAAAACTACTCCTATAATATTATTTGTTATTAATGTTGCAATACAATACAATTGCTTACTTGGTAGGCCATGGCTTCATGCTATGCAGGTAGTGTCTTCTACGGTTCATCGATGTGTAAAATTCCTCCATGCTGACTATGAACATACTATTGTTGCTGATCACAACCCATTCAAAAATTTTCACCTAAACCCAATCACCGCACTTCCTGTTGCTCTTATGTAGCCCATTTATGATTATCCACTCACGGAGCATCCTACATCCACTGCCAACTTTCATCCTCTCGAGGGAAATATTTTTGTATTGAGCACCGTACCCTCCACCTCATCTTCCCATGTTCACTCTGTATCGACATTACACCCTTCACATGCACTCTTTTCATAAATAATTCTTATTGGTATCATATTTCATTCGATCCTACTTTCTCTGATATTGTTTACATACATGACGACTTGGCTCGGCTTAGATTCAAACTTGTTGATATCCTTCATCCACCCACTTCCCTCATGTCTATCATGGATATGTTTGCATCACTACTGCTTACGGCCCCCATGTATTCTATCTATCAGTATTTGTTACACACACTTATCGTACTTCCCCACTCATGTTGGGGCAGTCTTGGCTTGACTACATTGGCAGAACTTTGGATCCTAATCATATAGACATTACATTTACCATGCCTTTCAGCTGTGTTTCTATTTGCAATGATTTATTTCTTTGCTATACACAAAATATTACTTGTTGGTATGTACATGGTTGTCCACTACCACATTTTACTGATGAAGAATACATAATGGTCATGTACACTTTATGCTGCAATGGCTCTTTATATGATCAACCCCATACTACTGCTTATCAAGTCTCTGACGCCTCTCCATTCAGTTTCAACCATGATAACAATGATCTTTTAGATGATGTTACTTGATTCTTATCATCATCATACACTTGTGGGGCATCATTCTTACTTCCCCCCTCCTAGCATCACTAGTTGTCTATGATTTCTACGCATATGCTCCATGCTTCATACTTCATATTTATGAGCATCATTACATAACTTGATACACAAATTGTATCGTCATTACCCTATGACAAACTCTTGTGCTAAGGTTCACACTTGAATGTTGAGGCCATACTACATCCATGAACCTCACACACTACACATGTCACGCTCTGTGCTTCATGATACATCTTTCTAGCATCCTATTTTCACACATCATACCACCCTATGACAAACTCTATTTCTACGGTTCATACTCGACTACTAAGGGTATAAATATGAAATGAACCTCACCTTTTCTACATTTCACGCTTTTTGCTTCATGATAAATATTTCAAACATATCTTTCAAACCATTTCTCGATGACACACTCTTGTTCTATGGTTAAATCTTGATTGTTGATGGGTCATTTATAAATGAACCTCATCTCACAATCATTCACATCCACTTGGGAAGCATGATGCTCCTATCACATTCACATTGCATATCATTCCATCTTACTCATTCACACCATATTTTATATCTTGGTTGCATTT
This sequence comes from Taxus chinensis, assembly GCA_019776745.2. NCBI lineage: Eukaryota > Viridiplantae > Streptophyta > Pinopsida > Cupressales > Taxaceae > Taxus > Taxus chinensis. Next base: position 559,607,808 of record CM034154.1, read on the forward strand.
ATTCTTTCTTACTTATTCTTACATGTTCCACTTTACTTACTATGTTAGAAAGATATCCAACATGTCATTATATTTTCTATATACAAATACATGTTCACTTGTTCTCTAGTTGTGAATATAGAATTTCTACAGATCTTTACACACAACATTGATGCTTGGCACTATAACTCTTACCAGTCCCACCAAGGCTCCTGGGGGCATCTACATTTACTACTCTTATACATCATAGGCTCTATTGTTCATTATTTACTACTTCATCTTACTAGAACAATATTTTCCATTGATCTATACATGCTTTGACATACTCTTTATCTTTCTAACATGCTAATGGGTGTTTCATGTGCAACATTTTCTTTGTGGGACTATTTTCCACCATGGTTGTTTGTTATATTTTTCTTGTCACTATTTGCTATTATATTTCATTGTTTGCGGGCTATTCCCTTTGTCTTGTTTGATCACTACTTGAATGTTCTTGGCCACTTCGACCCTAATTATCTTAGGACATTGTGAGCAATGTCACATGTGTGAAACCCATTTTTTCATGGCCTCTCTATCTTTTATGCACATTTGTTTGTTATGTTGTTTTTCTATGACATGCTTACTACTTTTTCTACTCACACATGAATCTAGCCACTTTGTTTTCATGTGTCACGGTTTCTACCATACACATCCCCTCCCCCTTATAGGGATACAATTTTAGATCAACCTTAGGTCATCTCCTTTGGGTTGCATCCTCATAGCAACGTCACATGTACCCTAAACAAAGGGGCATCCATTGGGTGAATCAACCACCCCATACAACAACTCAAAGCTTCAGTTCAGATATGCACATCACATAATCAACACAATATATAGTTATAGAAATGGCCCAAAATCTGACTTCGGTCCTCAGTTCAACATGGAATCCAGTGCCTAGATATAGACACTAGCACCTGGGCGCTCCTGACATTTACTGGGTTCCTATGACCAGGGGTAGTTACAGTCACTTTCTTATATCAACACAGTTTACAATAATTACACAACAATTTTCACAATATAGGCATAATCCTCTAGTAATAAGAATGTATTCTTTCTCCATTTCAAATATGAAACTAAATACAGTACAACTCGGAACTAAACATGGATCACACCATCTGCAATGGTGTATAAATTCAGGAAGAAACCATGGAAGGAGAGTAACACTATACCTCTCTCCCTAACACTCTTCTACCATGGCATGGGATCACCCAAAAAACTCACTCTTAGTAGCTTATCACTTGTGTCAAATCTTAGTATGGTTTCATATCATAGTAGCTTATTACTTGTGTCAAATTTTTCTTTTAATGTTTATTTATCATATGTGACTCTGCAATAAGGTTTTACAAAATTATATTTTTGTTAAATCATTTACAAGGAAACATTCTACCCAGAATGATAAATGGAAGTAGGCTCAAAGCCTATAATTATTGATCGCAAAGAAGTAGAAAAAGAAATATGTGTGTTCAACACAATGTTATAATAGGATTTTAATTCCATGAATGGTATGACATATAGAAGTTTTTGTAAATTTTATAGTTTATGGTTAAGTTTGTACAAGATTAGGGAGCTACAAAAAGAAACCAACAAAGTTTGAAACTCCACAAAAAAAAATCATCAAATATGCTAGAATATATGAAGAATATGGGATAATCAATTAAGTCTAGGAACATTGTGTAATGCAAGAAAACATAAGGCACATTGAAGATTAAAATAATTCAAAAATGTGATTTTGTGTAAAATAAAAGGTTGTAAAGTGGAAAAAGATCATATCCAATATATTTCATGCCAATGAAGTGAATAAGGAAGTTAGAGGAACAAAAAGGCAAGTGGCCCAATAAATAAGTACATTGATGGTGGAAAATCCATTCACCAATTACTAGAAAAAGGTCCAAACATGAGTAAGAATGTTGTGGGAAAATATTACAAAATGGGGAATATGGATAGGAAAAAACAACATTTTACAATTAAGTTTGTGGGCATAGAAATGATAAGACAATAAAAAAGGCCAAAGCTAGAGTAATTCAACACATATTTTAATATTTAGAACAAAACAAATTCACATCATGTAACCAAAGATGGCAGATCCCTAAGCACGACTAATAAAAAATTTACTCTAAGCCATGATAGAGGAATAAGAGATCAAATTCTTGCATCTCAACAATGTAAAATAAGAAGACATGGGCATGAATGTGATGCTCACACAAACCAAATGGAGTGATCCACCACATCACAATCTAAAAACAAGGGTTAACCAATTGTAGCAAGAGGAAAGTTGAACAATGATCACATATGCAATGAGAGGTGAATTGGATATGAAATGCCCATTGTGTGGGACATATATGGAAAGGATTTCAAAGTTACCGTATTTAGTTATCATACCGAGGTCATGTAGACCATAAAAAGAATATAGATGAATGACACAATTTGGTTTAGCACATATGATCTAGTAGTAATCAATACCAAAAAAATTGGTAGGGCCATTGGATTGTCAAACATATGAACTTACATACTAGCATATAAATCTATAAGAGATCCTAATCAACATACCAAAAACAACTATATATAGATCATTACACAAAGAGGAATACCACTAAGAGAAATTACAAAGTTGTCATTTCAACTTCTAGCTAAGCTCATATAGGAAATATTTTGGTAGATGAATCAAGGAGAAAAAAACATCATTGAGAGCCATGTACATTATGATAAGAATGTGAGACAATAATTAGGGCTTCAACTAGATATAGTTTTTAGCACATGAGTTGAACGTAAATGTGCAAAATATTGTAGAATCCACGACCAAGACTTCCATTTAATATTGACTTGTATTTTTTTGCTTCACACATTGGAGACACCATAGAGGATTATTGAGGTAGAATATGCATACTATCCACATGAAATATTTATGCAACACATGGATTGGAAGGCCTATACTAGTTTTGAGAACACACACAAGTTGGGTCCTTATCTTATGAAGATCAAATAAAAACTAAGTACCAATTCTAGGATCCCAAAGAAAGTGCACATCTATACAATATCATGGGGGATATCACATTATTGCATTATGGATTCACTCTTTGATTTGAAGGTGACAAGACAAAGCAACATTAAATATTACCATTTTCATAGACACGTATATAGTAAAGGTCAAGTTGAGAAGGCAACATGGTAGGATATCGACTAACATCCCACCATTGCACACTTAAAGAACAACACAACAATTTATAGGAATATTCTAAGATATGCAAATCATGCAAGTAATAGTATCCAAAGAAGAAAAACCCCACAAGAAATACCGAGTTAAAAATCCAAAAGGGAAGAAAATACCAAGAATGATGGTACTGTGTTGACAGAGTAGGAAGAAATTTGGGTGGAAATGGATTATAGGTTGCCAAGGTGGTTTACTTTATTGGTTTTTAACAACTTGTTGGAATATAGTAATTTTCTTACCTTATGTGCATGTCATTATTGGGTTAATTGCGCACAAGTTTTCCCCCACCATCGCGCTGACATATCACACTTAGACGAACTAAGTCGTGTTCACCCAAAACATGAAGAGTTTCTAGGTCCCATCATAGTTTAGAAAAAGTGAGGTGAATTGAGTTGTTAATTTAACTATTAATTTTTTATTCGTAATGTATTAACAATACAACACAACCATGCATAGACCAAACACAATGCTCATATATCAATTGTTGCACAATTACAAGTTATGAGTTTTGGTCATCTAGTAGCCTAAAATTCAAGTACAAGTTATTCACACCTTAATTTTCTTGCACTCTATGCACATAACTGCATACATGCTCACATACATACACCTATGCATCATACATACCTTACCCACATATTATATAATACCCCTTTATAAGTATTTATACTATTGGGAAATTTTCCTTCACTAGTATTGTAAAAGATAATAATAGCCTTTGAGTTCACAAATCTAGTAATAAAATACATTCAGTCAGTAGCTAAAATTATCCTTCTACCGCCCTAAATCCATGCTGTATGCTTGATCAAAAAATGGATATGAAATACCCAATTCTATGTAATCTCCTTATTTGATACTTGCAGTATAGATTCTAAGCATATTCTTTCTTCAGAAGATGGTCTAGTCACGTTGAGTGTGATCTAGAAAAAATTCAAACGAAATCGATAGTCCATCGTACTGTTCTATTTAGGGAGTTTTCTGTGTGATGGTTACACAACCACCTCAATGGTTACATAACCACTGCTCTTCATAGAACAAAGGTTGCACAACCGCTGAAGCAGTTACACAACAATCGATAACAGGGATTGGTGGTTGTGCAACCACTAGTCTGTCTTTACCGACGGTCCTTTCCCCAATGACACCATAATTTAGGAAACTCACTAGTTATAAATGTTTGAGTTTCCAAATGGTTTGGTTTGTCTTTCCATTTGTCCTTGGGTAGAGAAACTATAAATATGCATGCATTTGACCATTCTAGACAAGCGATTTTGAGAAAATTCAAGTGTGCACAAAGAGGAGTTGGAGTTCTTTCTTATTTTGTTCATTGAGAGTGAGTTTTTCATTGTTGAGAAGTTGTAAGCAAGAAAATACAATTAGAAGGAGTGTGATTCCTTCTTGAAGGCCAATTTTTAGTAGTAATTTTTTATTTTTGGAGAATTGCATAGTAAAAGGGAAGAAATTTGCTTACCCATTGGATTTTTTCCCACCTTGGGTTTCTCCAGAATAAATTCTTATGTTTCCTTTATATTCTATTTCTCAATTTGCAGTATAGTTGTGATTGTTTCATGCACATTATATTAGTTAAAAGGAACTTAGTCAATTTACATTAAATTATCACTAAATAGGATCTATTAATTGTTAAAAAGAGGTAGTTTACAGATCAGATTGGTATCAAAGAAGTTGAGATTTTAGTTTCTGTGTGGTATAACTTGTGTTGAAAATTTCAGTTAGATGCCCCTTACTCGAAAGGGAAAAGAAAGTAGTGAACGTATCCACATTCCTTTTGAAGGAGATATTTCCACTAAGAAGTGGAAGCAAGGAATTCAAGACATGGCTCGTAGAGAAGATGTAGATGAGATTAAAGAAGAGAGTTTCTACAATTTAGAGGAAAATGTGGCAAGTTTGTCCAAGGATGTGGGCAATATTTCTTTATCCATAGGGAAATTGGAGTCCATCATGGGATTTTTAATCGAAAAACTTGGTGTTCTGAACGAGGTGCAAGGATCGCATGAAGAAAATACTCGTGAGTATTAAGAAGAGAAACCCCATGCCATCCCTACACCTCCTCCATTTAAAGCAGAGGTGAAGATAGAGATTCAACCTTATGATGGAGATGTGAATGCTGAGAAGCTAGACCATTGGCTAGCTGAACTTGAGGCATATTTTAGTTTGCATCATATCAATGAGAGTGAACATATTTCCTTTGCAAGGTTAAAATTAACCAATCATGATTTGACTTGGTTTGAAAGTTTTGTTCATTTAGTGGTTGTTAAGAAGCTTCCCCCTATTACTAAGTGGGATGATTTTAAAAAACTAATCAAAAAGTAGTTTTATCCTATTTGTTATGAGGAAGAGAGGTCCATGTATTGGTAGTATCTTAGGAAAAAATAAGGCGAGAACGTGCAAGAGTACACTAGTGAGTTCTAGAAGAAATATGTCCAGATGGGTAAAGATGTAGTGGATTGGGACCTTTTGATGAAGTACATTGGTGGACTCCATAAACACTTGAAGAGACCAGTTCTCTTGGCCAAGCTAGTGGATGTAGACAAGGCTTGTTCTCAAGCCCACTATTTAGAGATGGATAAGAAGAAAAGTTCATCTACCTCTTAGCATGCTTCAAGCAAACAAGGTGACACCAAACAAAAGGAGAAAGGAAAAGGGAAAGGTAAGAAAAATGCTACTTCTATTTCTAAGAAGGATATTAAAGTTCATTGTGGGCATTATGATGTTGACACTCATTTCGAGGAAAAATGTTGGAAGCTCCACCCGGAATTAAATCCCTTCACAAATAAGAAAAATATGAAGAAGGCTATGACTGCACTCTAGGGAGAGGAAATATTTTACAGATGAAGAGGTGGATAAGACTATGTTTTGTACCTCTATCCATAGAGAGTTATGTTTAGGTAGTAACAATGCTATTCAGGAAAAGGAACTAACTAAGATTTTTCATATAAAAATTCAAGTGAAGAAAACTAAGGTGGATGCTCTTTTTGATACATGTTTTCAAGATAATTTGGTTAGTAAAGAGTTTGTGAACATGCTAAATTTGGAAACTTACAATCACCAAGTACATATTTATTGGGTTGGGTAAAGAAAGGTGTAGAAATCAAGGTTACCAAACAATGTAAAATCACTTGTGGCATTGATAAAACATTTATTGATGAAGTTACTATAGATGTTGTTCCCCTTGATGTGTGTGGTGTAGTGTTTGGCAGCCTATATTTATATATTAGGGATGCTATCTTTATGAGGAGTGCCAACTGATACCATTTGGAAAAATATAGTAAGAACTACATCATTTTAGTATTTTTAGGAGACTTAAATATCTATTTGGTAAGTGCCACCGAATCTCGAAAGATTATTAATGCCAATAGTAAATTTGCTTTACTTTTTTTGAGGGATATGCGATAAGATGAGGTTTTTGCATCTAAAACCATTTGTAGCATTTTTTTATAGCAAAGAGAAGACACATATAAAAGAGTTGGTTTAGCAGTTCAAAGAAGTTATCTAAGATCCTACAGGGCTGCCCCCAGTAAAGCCAATTGAACATGAGATACACTTGATACCCGATAGTATGCTTCCAAACTTGGGATTATACATGAAGTCTTTGAAAGATGCTAACAAGGTAAAACACAAATTGCAGTCTTTGATTAAACAAGGTATAATCCATCTTAGAACTTCTCCATGTGGTTCTCCTATTGTTTTAGTACCTAAGAAATATGGTTTATGGAGAATTTGTGTTGATCGTACTCTTTGAATAAAATAACCATCAAGAATATGTACCCTCTTCTTCCTCACATTGATCATTTATTGGACTGGTTACAACATGCTAAATGTTTTACTAAGCTTGATTTGAAATTTGTGTATCACCAAGTGCGGATCAAGGAAGAGGGCATCTGGAAAATAACATTCAAGACAAGGTAAAGATTGTATGAATGGTTGGTATTACCATTTTGGCTATGTAATACACCAACTACTTTCATGAGGTTAATGAATGAGGTAATGAGGTCGTTTATTGATTCCTTTGTCATTGTGTACTTGGATGACATTATGGTTTTAAGAAGAAATTTTGAAGACAATATTGACCATTTGCATCAAGTTTTACAAGTTCTTAAGGAGAACCGGTTAGTGCTGAATGAGAAGAAGTGTGATTTTTCTCAACAATCACTTGTGTTTTTGTGATATGTGGTTGGATATGGGGAGTTGAGGATTGATCCGGATAAGATAGAGGCCATTTTGAATTGGCCTACACCATTGAGTTTGACCAAGACTAGGAGCTTTGTTGGTGCAGTTCAATATTTTAGGAAGTTCATTAAGAACTTCTCATCCATAACAATGCTACTACATTCACTGACAAAAGGGGGTAAGGTTTTTGATTAGGGTAAGAAACAACATATTGATTTTGAGTCATTTAAGTATAAGATTAGTCATGCTCCAATTTTTGCATTTCCTAACTTACAGGTGCCTTTCGAAGTGTAAACCGATGCCAATGACTATGCTATAGGGGTTGTCCCACTTCAGGGAGTGAGGCCCATATGTTATCACTCTGAATTATTTCATGGTGCAGTTTTGAATTATTGTACACATGATAAGGAATTGTATGCTCTTGTGTAAGAAGTCAAGAAATGGAAACATTATCTGATGAGTAAAGAAACTATCACTCACACAGATCACCAACCTCTGTTGGAATGTGGTCCTATAGGTTTTTTCAAAACCAAATTAATGAAAAATTGGATGATGGATTAGGGTTAGATTCATGGATGGTGTTGTCCATGTTGGTTCAAGTGAGTTCATGATGATACAATGAGATTAAATGATGATTACTTGCTCTTGCAAGCCTATTCACGTGCCTAGGTGATGTTGCATGGTGGTAGGATATTCTTGGTTTCTTGAGATGCATTTTGGAATGATGGATAAATGGTTTAGAGAGTTCTTGGGCACTCACATTAGGTGCATGGTGTAGATACAAGTGATTGACTATGTTTCAGGTGTTCATTTGGAGCAGGTGTGCATGCTAGGGGTATGAGGATGAGATTTTGAGATATATGAGATCATGGATGCATGTATTCATGTATATTATGGTGTACCAAGTATGTTTGGGTCATTTTCAGTGATTTCATGATGAGTCATAACATTCTTTTAGTTGAACCTAAATTCTACAATGTGAAACATTAAGGAGTTACTATGCAAGTCTCAGTGTTTGGAGATTTTTAGGTATGGTGATGAAATTATTATGATTGGAAAATTTTTGAATGATGTGTCATGGTGATTTCGGAAAAATTTAAGGTTTCCATGAGGTGTATTTTCCAAGTTATGTCAGTTTTTGTGAAACAATGTCAAAATCTAGTGCAAATCTAGCTCAAGTTGGGACTTCTGATGCTCACCCTAAATTGTGTGCTTTACATGGGACATTGTGGATTTTAGGGATGTTTCTATGTTGAGTTTATAAGGTTTCAAAAAAATAATGAGGTCATTTCATTTTCATGTTTTTATGAACGAATGTTAAGAAGATAAAGTGGTCTAAAACCCTAACTAAACCCTAGCTAGGAGTATCTTGCAATAAGAAGAGGTATAGTGATTTTTTTTTGATTTATTAATAAAAAGTGATTATTAGATGATGTAGAGGACTATCCTATCTTTCCAAAAAGGTATGGTAGAGGTCATGGTGATGAAGGGGCTCCACTCGAACATGCCAGTTTCTAAAGAAGATTTTTTTTTGGGACAAGGTTGTCCAAAAGAGTTGCCTGCTAAATTGATGTTATGGAATATATGTGAGTTGATATTGATGTTAATTAAGGTTTCAAGACATGTTAATTCAGGTATATGGTCAAATGATCTCCATTCAGGTTAAATGGTCAAAGGGCAATTTTGAGGCCATTAAAAACAATGTTTAGTAAAGTGAGCATAACTAGAATTCTGAGATGATTAAAAATGTTTTGGAAATAGGATTTAGAGATATTTACAGTTATATGAGGTTTTTATCATGATGATGAGATTTAATGTGGTTTCTAGGTCAATCTTTGGACAAGAACCTTTTTGCTAGTGTAGGACAAGACATGATATGTTGGAATTTTTGAGATTTTTGAAGGATGAGATGGATTAGGTGATGATTGATATCACCTGGAATGTGATGAGGGATGAATATGGCATCAAATTAATCCATATAGATGTCTTGATTATTCCTATAAATGTTTTTATCAACTGATATTTGAAAACAATTTTTTGCGGATGTTGGATTTGGTGAAGAGAAAAGTGGTTGTGGTTTGAGAAGGTGATTGTTTCAAGGCTTCTAACTTGCTTAGAAGTGTTATAAAGGTTCCGAAATTTCCATAAAGTTGTTAAATGCCATGTTTTGGATGATTTTAAGTTATTTGGTAGCATAATGAAGTTTCCAAGGTCCTGAAGGGTGTAGGAAACAACTGTTTTGAGAAGTACAAAGAACACTGGGCGCCATTAAACGAAATAATTTGATTGGTTGAGATAAAGTGTGACCATGTATGATTTTTAAATGTTAATTTAAACATGTTTGGTGATTTATGGGTCATGAATAATCATGGTTTTGGATCGAGGAGAATTTTGGCATCCCAATACATGTGTTTTAGTGATTTTTGGTGCATGGAAAGTTTGTTTCGGATAGGATGACCTACTTGAGTCAATTGTGACTGTTGTGATAAAGTTATGAGATGTTTTTAATTATGAATTAGTCAAACTAAAGGGGTAGGACTAACCTCCGTTGGGTTGGATGAAAGAAAAAGGTATAAAAGTGATGTTTTGGGTTCATTTTTGAACTAGTCTTGCATGGGGGAGTAGTGCGACCTAGAGGAGAGTTGTTTATAGGTATGAGCTTAGGTTTTGTGAAGCTGATCAGATGTGATATGGGTTGAATAATGTTTGAAGACATGTTTTCAAGGGTTTGGAAGCAAGATAAGGTGAGAAGTTAGAAGATAGAGCAAGATTGAAGACATAGGATTTGACCTAGGGTTTATGAGATGAATAAGTGATCTCCATCAGTTGTGGCAGAAGAAAATTTAGAGATAAAACATATTCAGGTGGCTGAGTTGGTGCTTGGAAATCCTAGGGGGTTGTAGCTTCCTTGTGTTGTGGGTGTTTCACTAAATTAGGGGTTGGTGCTCCTTGCAGGGTTAGTGCTCTACTAAACTAGGGGTTGGTGCTCCTTGTGGGGTTAGTGCTCCTTGTGAAGTAGATGCTTCAATAAAATTCTTTTCTTTGTGTAATATAAGTAGATTTTAAATGGATTTTCTTCCTCATGAGGGTTTCCCACTTATATCTTATGTCCATGATCTCTCTTGCATGTGTTATGGTTATTTGATTATATTGTACACACTTAAAATGCCATGGATAAATGTATGTGAATGGATGGATGATAATTTATGATGAAATAAATGGTAAATGAATTAAAAGAATTGTTGGACTATTTCACCCCCCCTCTTAGTCCATTATGCTTCAAACAACCTCTCCAATATCTGCAGGTTTAGGACAAAATTCAACAGGCTAGCCACTATAAATGGATGGGTTTCTTACAACAATTTCATTTGACTATCAAATATAAGAAAGGTGTGACTAACAAGTTATCTAATATATTATCTAGGCCTCATTTGTTAGGAAATTTATATGTTATTGTGAACATTATTTATGTGCGTATTTGTAATATATGAGTTGTCATATAAACAACTCATATAATGTTGTAATAGTTTGATTATATTGGTGAGTTGAGATAATAAATAACATAGATGATCTCTATAGAGATATTAGGAGTTGAGTGAGAAATATGAGGGATTAGAGATAGGTGTAGAGATTTAGTGGATAAGATTTGACTCCTGATTAATAGGATCAAACATTTGTATAAAAACTCCATCTCTACATGAATAGTATATCCCGAATGTTTTTGAATACAAAGTTTGTTGTGTTAAATCTTCTTTATTCAGAATGTTATTTAGTGCAATCTAATACCAAAATTATATTTCGTATCAGAGCAGTTGTGTCTGACTGTGAAATGCTTTCAATCTTTGCATGAGAGCCAATTTTATCCATCGTTCCTAACACTGAGAGTCTTGTGAAATTTTAAGAGAAATTTAGTTATAAGTTTGCAACTGTCTTTGTTCCATTATGCAGGTAAAAGACCACAATAATTTCTGGGTTCAAAGAGCATTTCCACATTTTAACATTGGAATATTAGATGCATTGATAGGATTCATTCACACATTCAACACTAGCTCAGGTCTCTACCTGATCAGCATACCCTGTAATCACTGTGGTTATTCATTGACAAGTACTAAACCATGCATTCAGACTCTTTTTGTTTATAGCTCAACGTCCACACTTCTGTATGAGAAAATAAAATCATTTTTGGAAAATCCTTTGGAGGATAAAACACCATCAATCCATGCAACACTTTGATGGTTTTGACTAATTCACCTTTGTATGGATAAAATTTTATTGCAGTCCTGTGCTTATTTCTTGTATCACATTTGGTGATCTCCATTGCAAGGTAAGATAATAATTCATATTGCTTAGAAGTTTCATCCATATCGATTGTTGTCATATTTTCTAGGTATCTTTTTTGTTTCTTCTGAGTTTCTTAGAGGAGGTTGACATGGTTGACTACCATTAAAATATACAGCCTTCATTGCTAATTTGGGAGCTTCAAAGTTAATCAACTAAGGAAAAAGGAGCAAAACTGCTTTTAAATAATGTAAAACCACCTTCCAAAACCGCTTTCTATTTTTTCCTTTGCTGGAAATTTTGTTTAAAACCATCTTTTAGAAAAACCGTGGTTTTTAAAATAATGTATGGGTTAAGGCTTTAGTTTTAAGTGTTTAAATAGAATGTTGACTCAATATATAAGTTTAGTTTGGGCGCTCAAGTGGCTAGATGAAATTTTATAAGACTCTTCAATAAAAAGAGGTCAAGAGGCCAAATCCCCCCTCCACATATATTTTGGTGGGAATTTTAGTGGATCCATTAAATTTAGCGGTAAATTTGAATTTAGTTATAACTAGCAAAATTTAGAGAGAAAAACCCTACTTAGACCAAAAATTTCAAAATGTTATTTTTGCAAATATTGTAAAAAACTAATATATATATATATATATATTAAAAAAGTATTGCCTCACTTTTAAAAAATTGGACGCATTTTCACTTGTATGCGACGTCCATAGTGAGGGGGTGGATTATCGGTTGAATCCGACACCCAGAAAAAATTGTGTAATGAGCTTAAAAGCTACATTTGCTAACTAAATAGTATCACACAAGGAGGCTGGAGGCAACAAAGGAAGGATTCATTTTAGCGACCTCTCATTAGGCACCATTGATGAGGCCGTAATACTGCTTTGGTGGCCATGTTTTTGCAGTTGTGTTCGGTGTGTTTTCTTTCATCATGTGTTGTAGTAAATAAAAATAGATGGATAATTCTTGTTCATAGTTGGAAACATATTTTCCTATATTTTGTTCTCCTTTGTAAAATGTGAGTGGGGAAACATGTACACTGCTATGAAAGTGATTGGTGGTCCACTAGAAAACCAATTTGGGAGTTTGTGAATCTCTTCAAAAATCACATACAGAGTGGTTAATGGTTCCTCTAGAAAACCTATTGGAGTTGATGGTACTCTTTGAAAACTATCTTATTGTAGAACATGAGAAGGTACTAGACAAAACTCACCCATGTTCACACTGAGGGGGTGAATATTAGGAAATTTATATGCTATTATGAACATTATTTATGTGTGTATTTGTAATATATGAGTTGTCATATAAAGAACTCATATAATGTTGTAATAGTTTAATTATATTGGTGAGTTGAGATAATAACTCATGTAGATTATCTCTAGAGAGATATTAGGAGTCGAGTGAGAAATATGAGGGATTAGAGATAGGTGGAGAGATTTAGTGGATAAGACTTGAATCCTGATAAATAAGAAAAATCATTTGTATAAAAACTCCATCTCTACATGAATAATATATCCCGAATGTTTTTGAATACAAATTTTGTTGTGTTAAATGTGTTTTATTTAGAATGTTATTTAGTGAAATCTAATACCAAAATTATATTATGATGAAATAAATGGTAAATGAATTAAAATAGTTGTAGGACTAATTCACCCCCCCTCTCAGTCCATTGTGCTTCTAACAACCTCTCAAATATCTACAGGCTTAGAGACTTCAACAGGCTAGCCACTATAAATGGATGGGTTTCTTACAAAAATTTCATTTGACTATCAAATATAAGAAAGGTGTGACTAAAAAGTTATCTGATATATTATCTAGGCCTCCTTTTCTTTCAGCTACGGGAATTTTAACTCTTATTGAACCTTTTTTGTGTGAAGCATATCAAGAAGGTTATGAGTAGGATCCCAATTTTTCAGATATTTTTCAGCAGAAACCTCCAAGTGAGGGATTTGCACCTAGAGAAGAAAATTACTTAGGATAGTTTTCTCTACAAGAAAGAAAAAGTTTGTGTGCATAAGGGGGAAAGAGTTTAGTTGATGAGGGAAACACACACTTCCAAGGTAACTCTTCACTTTGGTTTGACAAATACTATAATGTACTTATGAAGGTATGTTTATTGGCCAAACGTACAAGCAAAAGTTGCTAAATTCATCAGGGGTTCTATTTTGTGCAGTACACGTAAGCCTAATAACAAGAAGTTAGGGTTATATATGATGTTGAAATTTCTTTTCTGACCATGGGAAAGCATCTCTACAGATTCTGTGGGTGGTTTTCCTACTTCTAAGAAAGGTTGCGATTACATTTTTTAGTAGTAGACCAATTTAACAAAATGCATGTTCTCATTACTTGCAAGAAGAACATAAAATCTAGCGATGGAGTTGAATTATTTTTTACTAACGTGTGGTTTCATTTTGGTTTTCATAATTCTATTGTTTCAGACAGAGACTCAGGTTCATAGGAAATTTCTGGTCTTCCTTGTGGGAGAAAATGGATACGAAGCTAAAGAGGTCTACCGCTTTTCATCTGCAGATAGATGGGAAAACATAAGTGGTGAACCATACCTTGGTCCATCTCTTGAGAGGGTATAATAGGAAACAAATGAGGATGTGAGATGAGAACTTGGTATATATCCAACATTCTTATAACAAGGCAGTTCATGCTTCGACTAGTAAGACACCTTTTGAAACATGTTTTGGTTATTTTCCTAAGAGTGATTTTGATGTTGTTTTGAGATTACCATGCAGAGACATCGAAAAAGTGTAACTGGAGGTCCAAAAATCTGAGAAATTTATTGATCCGTAAACATGTAGGAATACCCTACTATTCTGAATGTTTTATGAAAGATATTTTAAAAAATTATTAGTTTTTAAATTTTTATCAACTTGAACTGATTAAAAAATGATTTAAAAAATGATGCAAATGTATTGAAAAACTGGTTTAAAATCAAATTTAATCATTCATATCAGTTACACATTTCATTCATATCAGTTGCACATTCAAACCAAAACAAATTTCCATATTACCCAATTTCATCGTTTTCCCCGTAAAATTGTTGTACTGATTAAAATTTGCATCCAAACTAAAATATGAAAAAATCTAAAAAATTGAATGAAAAATTAGAAAACACAACACCATAATTGTTTATGGGATTCCTAAATTCCTACGTCCTTGGGTTCATATGAACTGATCCATTAATGTTTAGTTTTTCAAATATATTTAAAAACTTACAAATCAACTAATGAACCTTTAAAACCTATAATAGAAGACTCTGAGAACCTATGATCTCTTAAAAACATTAGTGCTCACTCTTTGTGTTTGTTCCCCCGGCTTCGCAAATCAATATTTCCTCTGTTCTTTGTGAAAAGAGACACAAAAGGATTCAAAATGATGGCATATGGACTCTAAATTGGGAAAATGAATAAATCATTAGGATTGTCTCTAAATTTTGAGCATTTTCCTAGTTTACTCTGAGACTTGAATATGCCCCTAAGTGCTTCAAAAAAATTTATTTTCAAAACTGCATGCTTATGGCTTTTACATAGTCATAACACTTAACTTGTACAAATAGCCAATGCCCCTTTTTATAAATCATTCACCACTGATGATGTGGCAGTGAGTAATAATTTTATTATCTGATCGATTAGGGGGGTCAAAACCCCTCTAACCACCCTCATCAATTTGTTTTGTATAAGAGGGAAAAAATACCACATGTATCGAGGAAACGAAAGTTGATAGGTTTAAAAAAAGGTAAAGCGGGTAGGATTGTTGGCTACATGCCACATTTTGTTTGCCATATAGTGGCTGGCGTGGAGGTTTTTGTGCCAAGTGGGAATGCCACATTGTGGTAGTGGCTATGTATAGTGGGTGGCTAGGTTTGGATGGCTGAATAGAAATGAGCCAGTAAGGAGTTTGTGCGGAGGGAGCTATATTGGGCTTGGCATTTGAGGAGTTGAGGGGATGCCAAATTGTGGCAGTGGCTATGTATGGTGGGTGGCTAGGTTTGGATGGCTGAATATATATGGGATGATAAGGAATTTGTTTAGAGGGAGCTATATTGGGCTTGGCATTTGAGGAGTTGAGGCCGAGTGGCGTGGGAAGACAGGTGAGGTGATGTGGCAGGTTGACGAGCTAGAAATAGTAGCTCAATGATCTAACCCAAATGCAAATCGGTCCCAATGTAATATACATAGCAGTTTGTATTTCATAGCATGATTTGATCCCACATTCACAACGCAAATACATTATGAGACATATATAGATAATAATGTGGTAGTAGTAAAATGAAGTAATGGAGGCAAAGACACCCCTCCAAAAAAAGAGCGTGTCGACCCTGGCTAAGGGCCCCTAGCCAACAAATAGCGGGGCCCACCTATTTGAAAATGAGTGTCGAAGACCAGAGTCACAATTTTTTTTCTTTTTATCACTATCACCTTGTCATCCATTGTAGCATGAATGGCTAGTTTCCCCTACTTTTGATCCTCTAATTGGGAACTTCTACGGATGATAACTTGCTCCAAACAGAGTCTATTTTTCACGTTCAAATAGGCGATAGAAAGCTCTAAAAGTCTTCTACTCTACTGTAATGTTCATGGGATATTTAGGTAAACTATGTCTAATTAATTGATCTATAGATCATTTATTAAGAAAATTCAATAGACACACCTTCATGTATAAGAAAGGTTAACATAGCTATAGGCCAAGTACAAAGTGCGACATGATCAACATAGGACTAAGCATTACTTCCTTTTTTGAGAAAACGTATGGTTATACTTGAGAATAGAAAGGCCACATGGAAAATCTAATAAAATCAAGCCTCTTTGGTATGACCTATTTGATATTTTGGAATAAGTGGGTAAGATGCATTTCGCTTGGATTTGCCTCCTTACATGAGGATCTGCTTAGTTTTGAATGTTAAAAATCTACATCTCTTTGAGCCCTCCATGTTAGATGAAGAAGAAGAGGTAGTGTTACTACCTTCTATTGAGTTTATTGCTCTAAAAAGTCAACTGGAATTAGAGGAAGATGTGGTATTATAGTAGAAAGAGATGACGACACAGAGAGGACTGCAGGACAGGTAGTTGATTGGGTTGAAAGGCCAAATGCCTTACAAGGCAACATGACATTACAAAGAAGACATGGGGAATAAATTTCCCCACCCTCATCAGTCATTGAAGATTTTAGGGACTTAAAAGCCTCAAATTGTGGAGGTATAATCCAAAAATGGATCTGAAATACCCAATTTTATGTAATCTCCATATCTGATTCTTGGAGTACAGATTCTTAGATATTATTTCTTTAGTATATGGTCTAGTAAGGATGAGGGTGATCCAGACACCTTTGAATGACATTGGCAGGCCATCATTGTTATGTTTGGGGAGTTTTTTGTGTGATGGTTATGTAACCGACCTGATGGTTACGAAATTGCCACTCTTCACAAAGTGGTGGTTGCACAACTGCCACGGTGGTTACACAATCTCCAATAATAAGGACCAACGGTTGTGTAACCACTAGTCTTTGTTTACCAGTGGTTATGTCCCTGACAACATTAGAATTTGGGAAACTCGACAGTTGAAAATGTTTGGGATTCCAAATGGTTCAATTCATCTTTCCATCCATCCTTGGAAAGAATAACTATAAATATGCATGCGTTTGAACATTCTAGACAAGTGATTTAAGTGAATTCAAGTGTGAGAAAAGATGAGTTGGAGTTATTTCTTGTTTTTCTCATTGAAAGTGAGTTTTTCATTGTTGATAAGTGATAAGTAAGAAAATACAATAAAAAGGAGTGTGAATCCATCTTGAAGGTCAATTATTGGAAGTACTTTGTATTTTTGAAGAATTTCATAGTGAGAGGGAAGTAATTTGCTTACCCACTGGAGTTTTTCCCACATTGGGTTTCTCCAAGATAAATTCTTATGTCTCCTTTACATTCTATTTCTCAATTTGTAGTATAGTTGTGATTATTTCATGCACATTATATCAGTTAAAAATAAATTAATCAATTTCCATTCAATATCACTAAATAGGATATGTTAATTGTTAAAAAGGGTAGTTTACGATCAATTCTGAACCTGCATATAAGATGCTGATTATTCACAACCTTATCCAATCCCTCTATTAGCTTCATGCAAATGTCAAGAACTGAAGTTTAAGTCTAATTTCACAATCATGTTTATCCTTATCTTATGTTGTTCTGAATGTCCTTTTCTTGATCCTATCCTATATTGCATGATCCTATTTGTGATTTCTCTTGTGCACCTCTAATGTTCTTCTTATGACCACTCTTCCTTTCCATTTTCCTTGTGCGACTACCTCTTGCATGTTCCCTTGCTTATACCCTGCATACTCTTTTGTGTAATTCCCACACACACCTCTAAAGGAAAGTGAATCATGAATAAAGAATACCAATTCTTTTAGGAATTAAAGATTAAACAATATGACAAATCATGGGCCCAACATCACCCCGTACTAATCTAGTTGTCCATTCTTGGGGAATGTTATTGAAAATCCTCAAATAATTTATACACCTCAACTTGCAGCAAGTCTTCATGCACTTTCCATTTATTCACTAGTGCATCCATTTGGGTTAATTTATCCAAGTGCATAATTACTTGGTTAAACACTAAAGTACCTTTGAATCTTATGGTCACGGTTGTATGCAGTTGATCAAGTTGATTTTTTAAATCTTGGCACACGGCTTCAAGCTCTGTCTCTATTGTATCCATGAGCTTTCTCAACTCTGTTAGGTACTGCTTTATTTTCTCTTTCCTTGTTGTAAACTCTTTGCTAACTACTTCAAATTATTCCATTATTTTATCATGATTAGCCCAGTCTAGGGAGTTATTATCTAGCTATGATTCAAATGTTTCTAGTTTATCTACCATCTCTTTTGTTTTGTGTTGATTATCTCGGGTTGTTTATACAACCCTTTAAACAATTTTTCATCTTTTCCCACTTTGGCCTCCAATATTCTAGCATTATCTTTGCATTATGTGAGATTTTTTTTGAAAAATGTTTTCACTGCCCCCTTGTTGTTTTTCTCTCTCCATCCCCTTCTCTATTTCCTTAAACAAGAAATTCATTAGTTGCTCGAGCTCATCTATTTTTCCTGGTATGAGCTAATTATCTTGTAGAAGTTTTAGCTCATTGCAGATTACCAAATCCTTAAGGGTCTTTAATTTTGATTTGATGCATGAGTATTTATCCAGGAGACCTTTATTCTCATGCTGAATCTCACATAGTTGACGTTTAGTCTCTTTTAGGTCTTCTTCCAGCTTTATGGCCTTACTGAATCTTTTCATTGATGTCATGGAGAGATTGATGCATGTCATAGGTAATTGATGATGTGGAGTTTGTTATATTATGTCATTGATGTAAAAAATGCGTGAAGGTTGATTGGAAATGTAGACAATGTGAAAACAATGGCTATTGTGAAGATGTTCTTGTGAAGATATGTTGATAAGAAGGTCATGGTTGCTTGGAGTGTGGAGTGTAAACAAGCATGAGAGGTAGCTCAAAATTGATTGAGCATGTGTATATGATTTAGAATGTATGAGAAGAGGTATGCATGTCAGTTGAGAAAAGAAGACCAATGTGTAGAAGAGCTAGATGAATAAAACAAAGTAGATTATTGAAAGAGTATTGAAGGATAAAGCTTTGGTGTTTGTTTGAAGTATATTCTATTTGCTTCAAAATCTAATTAGAAAGCTTCTATGTCTAACCAAATTTATTTAAAATTTTGTTCGATTGCTTCGGTGACTATCTAAAGCATATTATAATGCTTCAGAGTCTGTCCGAAGTTTGTTCTATTTGCTTCAGAGTCTAAACTTAATTCTTTAGATTTTTTCTGAAGTATGTGGTTTACTTTGATCTGGGATTGGTGGTTTGGGCCAAATGTTGTAATACATTTCAGAGTTTTTTGGATCAATTTTGTGATCACATTTGGCCGACCTTAAAAGGATTTGAAAGCAGATTTGTGAATTTCTTATTACTGGCTGACATTCTCTATTTTTAGCACTAAAATTTTCCACATGTTCTATTGTCTAGCTGACTTAGATGTTTTTCTAGAGAAAATGATGTAAAGAGGAAAGTGTGAACTGCTAAGAAGAAAAGAAAGAGAAAAATCAAGCAGATAAATATTGAAATGACATAATTGAGTGATGACAGTTCAGAAGAAGGCTATGTTGCCATTATTCCATTTTTTTTCATATGTTATTATACATATGTATGGCTGAATTGAATGTATTTATGCATGTATGACCAACCTATATGGTGTTTGTGCTTAAGACAAGTATATAAACAAGATAGTTTAGACCTATTTGGTAGATGAGAGTGTATGGAGAAAAGTGAAAGCTAAAGGCTGAATGTAAGGGATGAATAAGGTATTATAGACCATATGAAGAGTGTAATGAAATAATGAAGAACATTCTATAGGTGATGAAGGTTATTTTGAGCATGCCT
Organism: Taxus chinensis; assembly: GCA_019776745.2. Taxonomy (NCBI): domain Eukaryota; kingdom Viridiplantae; phylum Streptophyta; class Pinopsida; order Cupressales; family Taxaceae; genus Taxus; species Taxus chinensis. The sequence continues at coordinate 559,627,957 of CM034154.1, forward strand.
ATGACATAGTAGTGAAAAAGAAAGAGCAAGTAGAAAAGAAAGAGTGAGTAGGGAAGAAAGGAAACCTAGTGCGTCTCCAAGAGAAACAGAGCTGGGATATAAAATTCATTTGATATTTGAGGATCAGAGTGTTTGTTATAGGTTTGAGTACATCAAAGATAGAGAACACACCAAGGAGAAGAAAGAAGATAAAGATGAGAAAATAATTCCATCATTGGTTGAGATAACAATAAGAAGAGGTGGAAAACATTCTTAGGTGGTTAAGTTGGTACTTGGTCTTCCTTGTGGAGTTGGTGCTTCACTAAAACCCTAGGGGGTTGGTGCCTCCTTGTAAGTTTTTGCTTACTAAATTTAGGTTGGTGCCTGATAAATCAGGGGGTTGGTACCTCCTTACAAGTTGGTGCTTGCTAAAGTCTAGTTGGTGCTAGATAAATTAGGGGTAGGTGCTCCTTATGGAGTTGGTGCTTCACTAAATCTTTATTGTTGTATATTAATGCAATTATTAGTGGGTTTTCTTCCCCTTGAGGCTTTCCCACCTAAATGATTTGTTCTTTTGTTCTCTCTTGTTTCATGTTCATGTGGATGGTTGCTAAGTTGTTTTAATGGTTTGTTAAGATTGTTGACATTGATTATATCATGATGGATCATTGAATGGTTCATAAAAGCTAGGTAAAAGTTAATGAATGATTGAAGTAAAAGTTTTGAAGACACTGATTCACCCCATCTCAGTGATTGTTCTTCCAAAAATCCTGAGCCCTATATACTCATGTGTCATTGTTGTTCTGTAAATTTTGCTGCACTACCTCTCCAAAACTCTTCAACAATGCCTCCTCGACTTGAGTCTCGAACATGTTATAGGTGGTTGCAAGGAGAATTAAATATCCATCCTTGGAAATCCTTGGATGGGATGGTGTGAATGCTATTGCTAGGTAATTCAATTAGTGGTTCTTCAGTGCATGCATATAGTGAAAGGGACAAATCCTTTTTGGAATTCTCAATTACCATAGTGTTCTTAATATTATTCCATTAGAATAATTCATAAGCATTCTTCCCCCATTAATATGTTACACACATCAACCTTTAACTGAGGTTGGGGTAGATTTAGATGTCCTCCTCCTCCTCCTATGTACCTAGTTATCACTCCTATATTTTCCTCTTGCCCTTACATGAGCGGGCTTGCTATATCTCGACTTATCCTCCACGACCACTTCCTTCCATCTGACCCTCTATGGTGCTTTCACTCTATGTGGTCTCCTCCAGGTTGTCTTTTACTTCCACCACCTTTTTTGGTGACTTGAGCACAAAGTTTTTTTGTTCTCCAGGGATTGCGTACCCCATATGTTTATCTGGCCCTTCCCCAATGCTTACCTGGATGAGAGAATATTGTATTGAAACCTCAACATTGTGGCTAAGGTAAATCATGGACCCTACTCCAATGGGATGTTCTAATTATTTTTTCCCTTATTCCATCTACGCCACACTTGACCTTTGCTTTGGATTCAATCATCTTCTATTTGTAGGCTAATATATTTGTATGTGTATACGTTATTTTTCTTGTTGTATTTATCGTGCACGGTTCACATGTTCTCTTGCTCCTCTCCATGCATGTTTAGGTATAAAAATTTCTTTATCAGGTTCTTTATCTATCATGGACCATCTTTGTTAGCATTTTTCTTTAGTTGTAGATAAAAGAAGAGTTTCTACGCTTCATTCCCTACCACAATAGTTTCCCACTCAATGAGGTGATAGATATCAGTGACCCGAGTTCCTTCATATGATTTTTTAATTAGGGTGCTTGTATGTTTGACTCAATGCATGGATGTACACATATATTATTTGTGCATCACTATTAAGCTTCTTTACCCATTTGTCCATTTGATAGGTCAAACAAAGTAGTCCGTAGTGAAGGCATTTGGTAGTTTGGCCCATGGTGTCCAAGTCTTTTCAAAATTTTTGATCCTTGTCACCAAGTAGTTTATGACGACACTGAACTCCACCTCTCTAGCCATATCCTTGGGTAATTGACATGGAATTCTCCAGTATTTCTCAAATACATTGTGTAAGTGTGTCAACCAAGTAGTAAAATTTACCTTGTATGCATTTTTGAGTGTTGGGGGTGTCATGAATGGTTTATACATCACTTCGAGAGATGGATATGTGGATGTATATATCCATGATGGTTCACCATCCCCTTCTAGTACACCAAGCTCCTTGAAGACTATTAACAAAAAAATCATGCTCCATCAGAATCTCAGCCCTTTAGTTTCTTGGACTATATCGACATCTTCTATTATACTTTGTGCGATAAATTGGGAGTAGTTAAAAAACCATCCCTTATTTGCAATGCTTAGGAAAATATTATTGACTTTCATCCACCTCTCCAACCCTATAAGTTTGGAAGTAAGTAGTCATGCAATGAATCTTTTCCTAGGTTCATTGAGTTCATTTATGGATATGAACTTCTCTCCATGCTTGTATTTAAGGAGGTCCCTAATGCTATCAATGGAGGCATCAACTTCTAGGTCTTACACTAAATATTCCCCATGGTTGTTGTTGAGCCCTGTTATATTATTGATATTATGACACGATAGTTTCATACAGCTTCTTGAAAAATAGAAGTACCCTTCCCTGATGTAAGAGATAAGGTATTAGTATAATTCCAATGGTTTACTAAAGTAAGGCAGTTCAAGTAGCTGGAGGACCCCTATTTTTTTCCAGCGTTGTTTATGTACTATTATCATAAACATCATTTCCTTAAGTTTCCTTTTGTCCCATCGGGAACCCCATTTCTTTCTCAGTAGTTCCATTAATCCTACATGTGAGATGATTACAATATGATATCTTAATCAAAGTCACATTATTGATCCAATTCCCAATTCTTTTAGCTTCCTCTAGGTATTGTATTTCAGTATTAATGGCTAGAGTGCTAGAGCTTTGATCCTTCTTAGACTTCCTTCCTGTGGTCATAGTGGTCTTCTCCTTATGTGGCATAAACGTACTTGTTCCTACCTTTAATGGTGTCTCCTTTACGATAGTAACTTATTCTTTAGTGCCCGTGTCCTCCTTAATTATCGTGACCTCTATGTCACTTGAAGATACTAAACCTGACATACTCATTGCACTCGTGTGACTTTGCTTGTTACCTTTCTCTAGTACATTTCCTTCCCATTTCTTCATTGGCCAAAAACCACTCTGGTTTACCCTAGGGTGGTTAATTTTCATAATTTTTGTCATACTACCAAGGGTTTACGACCCCCATGATAATGGTAGCTACGACTGGTTGTTTCTTTAATAGGATAATCTATTTATGCTCCTCTATCTATCACTGAAAAAGCTTAAGGTGACGTTAATGGCGAGTGTTTTTCTTGATAGGATTGAGTATTGAATTGTATTTACAAATTATTTCAATATTTTTCTCTAGATCTCCCACTTTCACTATAAGGTAACTAAATTGAACTACCCACTTATTATTTATACCCTCCTTAGGAGCAATAAATGTTTGTTCCATTTATCTTCCACATGCATGAGATGTTAATTCCCTATAGATTCCATTAATACCTATTTTTTGATATTTTTCCTTTGCTCCATTCTTCCCACTTTATCCAAAGTGACCGTTAAGTGTGGATTGCATGCCTCTTCCTCGAAGCTTTCTCCATCGTGCCCTTAGCTGCGTTTCATGAACTTTTGTTTCTAGGTCGTGTCTCTCCTATTTATTTATTACACACCTCCTTCCCATAGCTCCACATTACGATAAAATCCTCTCAAAAGATTCCTCAGTCCTCCATTCGCCACACTTCATCCTTGATTCATTTCCTTTTCACTTATTTTTTGCTTTCACATGTGATTTTTTAAACATTTCTCTTTTATCATGCCCCTTTTTTCTGTCAGCGTCTGTATATCACTTCAACAACCTTTTTTTAAAGCTTCTTCCACATTCCTTCACCATTGTCTTCCACCAATTACTCATCCCATACTAAATTTTTGCAAAGCCCTATGTGCAAGATGATTTTTGAGAGAATTCCAGAAGGTTAATTTAAATAACAAAGTATTCAATTATCAAATACTTTTTACAAAGCATAAAAAAACCTAACCAAAAGAAATGAAATAAAAAATAATCTAATAACATATGCCTTATTTATTACATGCTAATGTGGCTATAAATATGGCTTCAACCTACTCCTATTGAAGTATCTTGGAAGTAGTTTTCCGCTAAGATCCATCAATTTACATGCCTTGGTCAGTAATATATCAACTATTTCATACGGCCCTAACCAATGGGTTTCAAGATTTCTTGGATGTCACATACTTTTAGATTCATATAGTAAAACCTTAGCACCTTCCTTAAGAGTATTTTATTTTGAGGTTTCGATCATACCATTTTTTAACATGCTTTCTCAATGTTCTGTGATCACCTCGCTTGTAATCGTGTTTTGTCTAGTTGTACCAACATTGTTAACCTTTTCAGTATAGAGTTTGAATCTTCTAGATTTACAACATGTGCAATTATCAATGATGGTTTAAAAAATTTGATTGGTAGGATGGCTTCTTTCCCATAGAAAACTTGAAAGGGAGTTACTTTATTTAAGCACTTGTATGTCGTCCGATATGCCCAAAGTATTGTTGATACTTTGTCATCACAGTCCTTCCTTCTGACGTCACAAATATTTGTCAACGTGTGACCTAATATTTTTTGAAGGCTTCCACTATACCATTAGCTTGTGGGTGAAAAGGGGTCATCTTATGATGCATAACCATACATTCTTGCAATAAAATGTGAATTGTGTCATTCAAGTTATATTTTCCTCCATCACTTTGTTAGGCTCAATGGGAAACCAAATTTTCTTATAATGTTTTACCAAATGAATCTTGCCGACATGGTTGCTGTGTAATATTTAGTTGTTGCAGCTTCTACCCATCATAGAAGATAATATGTCGCTGTGATAATATATCTTGTTCCAGTTCTTCGTGTTGTAGGGTTAATTGGCCTGATAAAATCAATTGCCCATTTTTCAAATGGTTCTTGGCTGGTTATTGGGATTAAAGGAATGCTATCATGTTTTCTTGGCTTGCCAAATCTTTAGAATTAGTCAAATGCCTTGGTATATTATTTCATGTCTTTGAATAAACTCTGCTACTAGAGTCCCACGTTTAGGATCTTTTGAGTGATAGCATCGCCTGCATAATGACCACTTGTAATTATTTCATGTGCTTCACTTAGGATATCTTGTATTTCATGGTGTAGAACACTTCTCCATAAAATTTCATCATGCCCCATTTTATAGAGTTGATTGGTAATTAGTTGATATGACACTACTTTGATAGTTAATTGCTTATGCTGATTGATTGTATAATTCTCAGGCATCATCATAGTTTATAGGAAAGAGAGCACATCCTCCATTTCTCCTAACTCACTCTAGACGCTAAGTAATTGAGCATCTTGCATGCCATACTTAATGGGTTGCATCGTTTTGTCAATATCAATTCACAACAAATGATTAGGTCCAACGTTGTTAGTACCCAACTTTATTACCAACGAGAACTGAAACTCTTAGAACATTATTATCCACCTCAAGATTCTCCCATGTAATACTGCTTTGTTGACCAAGTGTTTAAGGGCTATATAATAGGTAAAAAAACATGAACAGTGTGGCCAAGAGATAATGTAATTTTTTTTGAAGCACATAGACCATAAATAGTCCATGTTTTGTGGCAGTATAATTTCTTTTCGCATGTGTCGATTTTTGAATTGTAAAGTAGATTGGATGGTCAATATTTCCTTCCCGTAGGAAGTGATCTGGGTAGATGAAATAGTGAAACAGACTAAGGAGAGTGTCATTGATGCTGAATGGAGGTTTTGGACTCAAAAATTACACATGAAAGAATTTCCTAGGAGAGGAAAGAAGTGTTTGGTGTTAGTTTCTGGATCTGGGTGCTGGTGTCCAAGTAGATGCTACAGATCTAGATCTTTTAAGGTCAGATGATGTTTTTTGTACTTTTCCATCTGTCACTTTGGATTCGTTGTCTAATCTACGAATGTAACTCTAAACTGTAAGAAATAAGTTCACCTACACATACCCATAAACAACATTAAACCTAAAAAGGAAAATGTAGAATGGGGAGTCAGACTGAACTCAACGGTCACTCGAAGAGTGAGCGTATGACCATGTGCTACACTACATCTTAGACTCCATGTAGTTATTTTGTGTGTGTGTGTGTGTGTGTGTGTGTGTGTAAATTTTTCCTTAGGATGCCCTTGTGTAAGTTACACAGTGATAATGGGCTAGATATAGAATGTGCCGGATGTATAGAATGTGTGGGATGTAATAAAATAGACTTCCCCCCCTGTGCTATGTATGCATAAGTGATGCAACCCTTTTCCCTTCTATGAGTGCTAGATGGATTGATTTGAAGCTCTTATGACTTTGGAGGCAAGATTAGGTGATAGTATGTAATGCTTAGTGTTTGGTCCCTTATTTTAAAAACATAATTGTGTATTTATATGATTCCCTTACTTGAATTTCATAATTGACAACTAAAAGGCTAACCCAAAGTAGTAAAAAGTAATTAAGAAGTGAAAGGGGTCCAAAAGGATAAGAAAAAGGTAAAGAGGGACATGAGCACCCAGGAGGATAGAAGCGCGTGACGCTAGTGTCCTAATTGGGTGCTAGTGTCTGAGGCCATAGAAAGATAGAAAAGTCAAATGTTGATAAGAGTGCAAGATGTATAAAGCCAATAAAAGTAGATAAGACAAAGTAAAAGGCTAAAGGTAGTTGTCAATTACTAGTTTTCTTGTTTCGGAATCATGTAAATAATTGAATGCTTTTAGGACCTAGAAATGTACCCAAGTGCATAGATTTTGTGTCTACATTTTCTCCCACTTTATGTTGTTGAGTGAATACCCAATAACATAAAGTAGTCAGAAGATGCGTACCTTATGATCTTATAGAGAGTGTGGCGAATAATGTTGAAGTGTTGAGACTAGGAAGGGGAAGTGGGCCCTAGGGGTGAATTGTATGTGTAGCTTCTACCCGTTGTTATGCTTTTGTAGGTTGCTTCTTGTTGCGTATTAAAGAGGAACCTGTAAAAAAGAGAAAGAAAGTAGTCAAAGTCCCATATATGACAAATCAAAGTAATTCATGTATAAGTAAGTGTAAAAGTGTGTAAAAGGAAAGTCTGCACCTGACGTATAAGAGTGTAAGAGATAGAGAATTTGTCTTGATTTTGCTGAATTTGTTGCTGATGGGGAGTTTTTTGGGTAGTCCTCACGCCAAGAATGATTTTTTTCTTTTAAGGAGATTTCACACCAAGAACAAGTTTTTTGGGCAATCTCACGCTAAGAGTGAGTTTTTTGGGCGATCTCACGCCAAGACAGGAGTGTTGGGGAGAGAGGTCTAGCTTTAATCTCCTTTCATGACTGCTTCTTGAATAAGAACCATTGAAGATGATATGTCCTGATTAGTTCCGTGTTGTTCCGTATTGTACCTGATGATTGAATGCATTATTTATTTGGACGCAAGTGCTTGCTATTAGAGAACTATTCTGTAAATTTCTGAAGACTGTGCTGAACTGAGAAAAATACATTTTTCTACCCTTAGGACAATGGTGCCGAGGGGAGGACAGGAGCACCCATGCCCTAGTGTCTGGGCCTAGGTGCTAGTTTCTGTACTATGTGTGAATTCCAAGACAGATTCTAGACTATTTCGTGACTGTATGCCTATGTTGTTTCTATACTGTGCTGATTGAACTGTAGCTCAGAGCTGATGTAGGGGTGATTTGTTGACCCAATGTATGCCCCCTCATTTGGGGTACATGTGACAAATGTAGGAAAATTCATCCCAAAGGAGAGGATCTGATGCTGAACTGAAGTAGATACCTATAGAGGGTAGGGCATGTGCTTGGTAGAAACTAAAGCACATGCAAATAAAGTAGGCTAGTACAAGTTTTAGTATAAAAGCTAGTATGCAAGAGAAAACAATGTAACAAGAAAGCATGTAAACAAGATGGACCGTGAATGGGACATCGCTCATAATTTCACAAGAAAATCAAGGCCGAAGCGGCCAAAAGCATACTATGATCACACTAGACATAGGGCATAGCCCACAAACAATAACATACAATAACAAACAATAACAAGATAAATGTATTAGATAACCATGGTTGTATATAGTCTTGTAAGGAAAATGATATTGGAGGTGACAAGGACTGAGAGGGGGGGTGAATCAATCCCCAATAAAACTTGCTCACTTGTGCTTTAAACCCTAACCACACAAACTCATGTAGAACACATCAACACATATAACCTTTTACAATGACATAAAATCAATGCAAGGAATACAATATAATCTCAAAGACACAAATATTTGTAATAAAATCAGATCCACACACTTAGATAGATATTCAAATCGGATTACAAAGAGTAAATTCTTCAACAATGATCCACAAGATACAATGAAGTGCTCTCAAGACAATCAACAATGTCTCATAATATATATGAAGATGTACAACTATGAGATTGTCTTCAACTTAAATATAAAATCTGAAAACACCTTAGAAACCTTTAAATTAAATCAACATGCTATGAAGATGGCATCCAAACACAAGCATCAAAACCTACCCTCCTTCTCCAACTCGCTCTCGAGGAAACAACACCAACTTTTCTCTTGCTCAAATTATCCTCATGAAAAATCAAACAAATGCTGTCCTAGAATGGAATTCCATTGGTTTTGGGATAAGACCGAAGGGATTTTATTTGCAGCAAAAGGGGTATTCAAAATAATATAAAAGGGGTTTCAAAAAAACTAGTACCATTGTACCTAAAAACTCCTTTTTATAGCCTTTCCTTGATTATAATTCAAAGGAGGTTGGTTTCCCTCAAATTTCAAGACCACAACAGCCTAAAAAATCCCATTAGAATAACTATAACATTCAAAATTGACCCATATAGGTCAGCCTAGAAAAAACGCTTCATCCATGCATCAAAAATCCTAAAAACACTTGCATTGGGATGACAAAAATCTCATAATCCCAAAACTATTTTTGCTAAAGATCTAAAATTCATCACACATGTTTAAAATCATATATGGTCGTAATTTATCTCAGAAAATCAAATTATTCCATTTACTGGGCCTAATGTTCTTTGTACTTCTCAAAACAACTGTTTCCTACACCCTTCAGTACCCTGGAAAGTTCATTTGATCACCAAATCACTAAAAAATGTGAAAAATATGCCATATAACAACTTGATGGAAATTTCAGAACATGTATAACACTTCTAAGCAAGTTATAATCCATAAAACATCCATCTCTTCAAACCATGACTAATTTTTCCTTCACCAGATCAACCTGCCAAAACATCTATTTCTAAAGATTAGTTCATATAAATAATTTATGCTTACATTAAATACCTCCAAATTAATTGATTGGATTCAAAATTTATCCATATTCACATTAAAGGTGATATAGAGCATAAAAAAAATCCATATCATTCCTCAAATAACATCAAACGTTCACCAGAACACATTCTATCTTGAACTGCCAAAAGTATTATTGCTCAAATAATTACCTAGAAAACATATCAAATGACCTCATCATGAGGAAAAAATCATATTAATATAAATATATGAATCCTATTTCCAACACAACTTGAATCACCTTCAAAATCCACCCATATCTCAAGTTATGGCCATTTTATTGAACCCTGCTATTTGAGACCCCAAAACTACCCTTTGACCAGTCAACCTGTTTGGACCTCAAAACACCATGTACCTACATTAAATTGTCCTTAAAATTCCATGTAAATAATTATAAACTCCCATTAATCATGCAACATCAATTTTGCATGCTACTCCTTTGGACCATCTTGTCCTAAAACCTTATTATTCAGAAACTACTATTTTTAGGTGGGGCCCACTCATCATCATGACCTAAACCATACATTTATGGAAATAAAAATATTAATATACAACATCCAATCATAATTTTTTATTTAGAAATCAAAACTGAGTCACTATACTTCACTTTCTGCAAACTGTTCCTAGCTAGGGTTTAACTAGGGTTTTAGACCACTTTACCTTCTTAACATTCGTTCATAAAATCATGATCATTAAAAAACCTCATTATTTTTATGAAGACTTATAAAATCACCATAGAAGCTTCCCTGAAAGGTACAAGGTCCTGTTCAAAGCACACTGTTCACAACGAGCATATGAAGTTCAACTTCAAACTGGAAAATCACTTATTTTTCACCTTGTCTCACATAAACAACCATATCTTGTAAAATACACATCATAGGGACCTAAATTTTTTCTCAAATAATCATGACTCATCCCTCTAACATATCCAATCATCAAAATGCCAAAACCATACTTCAACCTTTCCAGTCATTAATACTTACCTATGCTTACATGCTAGATTCTCATTGTAGAAGCTAGGGTCAACTAAAATAATGTAATTAATCATAATAGAACCTCTAAAAATGACCCAAAAATACCTGATACATCATGATATACCTAAATACAAGATTCTATGAGCTCATATACCTCCGAGACACACTGTCACACCTTAAAGCAGCCATACCTGCTCCCAATGAGCACCTGTAACATAGTGATCCACATGTACTTGTACCATGCCACTATTGTGATTGCCCAAGCACCCTAAAAAATGCTATAAATCATTTCAACATGCTTCCCAAGCATCCAAGAAGCTCATACTGTCATGTTGCATCTCCTAGGCACCTATATAGGCTTGTAAGAGTAATAATTCCTCACTGAATCTCACTGTATCAGATCAAACACATTTGAACCATCATGTTAGAACCATATACATCATCATAAAATCATGATACATCATTCAATTTTTCATTAATGTGGGTTTTCATCAATGAAAACACCTATTAGGACCACATGCTAACAAATGCTACACATGAAGCACCCGTTAACATATTAGAAAGATAAATAATATGTCAAAGCATGTATATAGAAGTGAAAAATTAAAGTAATAGTAATGAAAATTAGTAAATAATGTAACAATAGAACTTATAATATGTTTCGTATGAGATTAGGAAATGTAGATGCCCCTAAGAGCCTCAGTGGGACTGACAAGGGATACAATTTTGAGCATCATGCATCATGTAAGGAGTTATAAGAGATCTCCATTCAATTCTAGAGACCAACTGAATGCACATGTGTATATAGAAAAATATATTGACATATTGAGAATCTAGCTAGCTGTAGACACCAAATTTGTGTCTTACGACCCCTTGTGACCCGCATCTCATCTCGCAATATAACCTCATCACCTAAACCTTACACAATTATTTATTAATTACCTTGTAATTGATAAATCCACATCACCTTACCTACCACCTCATTTTGCCACTTCATCATGACCTAGCCCTAACCCTAAACTAACCTAATTAAGACCCATAACTTGGTCCACACCTACACCCATAACTAATTACCCCTTTCTCGCACCCAAAACCGACCTTCTAGTCATTTGACCAAGCCCGCAACTGATCTCTTGGAAGGAAAAGCAGGGAAGGTGGGCTATTTTACTAAAAATAGCCTACTTTTTCCTTACCGATGCCGGTTCCTACTCGACCGCCGTCGGTTACGTAACCGCCATCGGCTCCCTGTAAATGGGTTCCCCGAACCAAAATCAAAGGTGGAAGGATTTTTGAATCAACAGAGATCTTTGGGAGCAAAAAACAGAGTCCAGATCTTCACTTGACCGAGCAGAGACGAGTGGAGATACCAGAAGTGTTTTACAGCAAAGGAGATCAGCTTGCATATTCGTCAAAACCAGTAAGTCACAATCTTGCATGTCCTCTGCTATAACATTTCTTATGCTTCTTGAATCACAGTCCTCATAAATCCATTTCTGGACCCACTACCTAGCAATATATCACATCTAACTATCATTCATCTACCTCTCATCACCTTATTATGTAATATCACCCATATACAACCTTACAAATAACACAGCTACCAAACAACACAAACACCCCACAAAAACAACCAACCTACAGGTCCTAAACCCTACCGACATTGGTTACCAGCAACCGGTATCGGTTACCCAGACTACAAACCAGAAATCAACCTTTCCCCTATCTGTTCCAAACGAAGTAATTTGATTGATATTTTACAGTCTTTTTGTGTTAATTCATATTAGCAGGGAAACTGACCACCTTCGAAAGGAAGTTTTATATTTCCTGGGCCCAAGGCAGTTTCCTCATTTATTGTCTAATCAAAATCTTGTGGTCTTGTGTTCTTATTTGCAGGTAGTCCTTCCAAGACAAAAAGGAGTTCTTCGCAGTCAGCCTGATCTTCCTCTACGGTACGCGCACACCATCTCGACATTCCACAGGTATTCCTCCTAGCCCTAACCCTTATCTGTTTCTAAAAGGAATGAAAGGATAGAAGCAACTCTATTCCCAGAAGTCGAAACATTCCGAGCGAAACATTTTGGCACACCCGGTGGGACCCATTTTGGGTTTCTTTATTTCTTGCTTGCTTTCACATAGGGAGCATACTTGACTGTTTTCTTCTTCTAAAGATATTCACAAGGTATTTTATTATTTTGGTAAAAGAACTTGCTTTGTTTTTTGCATCTTGCATTAGTGAAAGTCATCTCTTTTGCTTCATCGAATATCATTTTCGATTTGGGTTTAAAACACGTGCATTGGCATCCTTGCTTGCTGTTTTCAATTCTAGTAAACATAGATTAAGTAACAGGTCGTACACGTGGGGGTGATATCCACGGTATTGACAAGAAATTAATCTTACATTCACTGCACAACACATACCGAATCACTTCACAATTAACACAACAGCTCAAACATCCCCCCTTTTTCCGCGGTATTCCTCCGCCCGATTGAGGTAACCTTATAAGCCAAAACAAACTTGACATTTCCCCTAAGTCTTTTGTTTAGGATTCTGACATCATTCTACGTCTAAAGGCATAAGCCCACAATAATTAAAATTAACCCTAGGGTTAATCTCTGGATTTGCATGTACATCTTGCTTGTTTTTAGTTCTGTTTTCTTTCTCATACTCTGTCTTCTGTGATCAATAATTGGACAAGTATACTAAACGTTGTTAAAAATCAAATTAGCAGCCTTTTTATACCTTGTTAGCCCAGACTTCTTGCACCGACATCGGTTACCTGACCGACGTCGGCTATAGTATAACCGACATCGGTTACTAGACCGATATCGGTTACTGTCTTTCCCAATTCCTGACAAACCAGCAACCTACCAATTTCACCAGTCTGAGTTTGTTTCTATTCCTGACAGATTGAAACCCTACTGTGAACACCTGTCCATGGTTGTTATCACTCGAAAGCAAGCCACCGCTATGGTTTCACATGCTTGCTCTGTTTCTTTACCTGAATCACCCCCTTCACATTCTGTGGGGAATCCTACGGATACCAGCGAGGTTCCTAAAATTCCTGTGGGAGATAAGGACTTTGCCAAGTTTCTAGATGCTAATCCTAGTGTTGTACAATACTATTTGTCTCATGCCCCTGACCGTACGCCTGATGGTCAGCTCCTTGTTGGCATGCCTATTAGTATAGCTGCTCATTTAGCACCCACTCCGCCTGATAACACCGCCTTGCTTCCTGCACCTTTAGCCCCATCTCCCAATCCGACAGCTTCAGAGATTCATACGACTCAGATTGGCTTTCCTTTGGCTAATCTTGGACCCCACATATCATTACCACCGACTGCCCCTACCTCATCTCTCTTGCAGACCACTCCATTCATGACTTGCTCTCTGCCACCTATCCACACGAGCTTTCCTTCTCAAGCTCCGCCTACCTTTTCATTCCCATACACGTATCCAGTAACCTCAACATCTTATATGGGACATCCCTATTCGGTCACCTCAACATATTCATCCTCCATACCTTATCAACACTTAACCCCACCATTGTCCAGCGGAGGCCCTTGGCCCAATTTGCCTCCGTTTACCACAACCGCACCATCATCTCATCCAACCACAGATTTCATCAAACAAATGATGGACAAAATGCAAAATCTAGAGGCTTCTGTTTCGGGAAGTCGTAGTGCCTTGACATACGAGCAAGTTTGTCGGGAGCCTATTCACCCTTCTGTCCCCCTTCACTCATATCCTCCTCAATGGGAATTGCCGAAATTTACTCGTTTTAATAGTAAAGAGGATCCTCAACAACATTTGCGATCATTTAGACATGCTTGTTATTTGATTGCCCATGATGATGCCTTGTTACTCCGCACATTTCCCATGTCCTTATCAGGACCCGCCTTGGAGTGGTACAGTGCTTTAACCCAGCACTCAATCTTCTCTTTTAACCAACTAGCCCAATCTTTCTTGGATCACTTCTCCATTAACATTGCTAAGAAAGTATCCATCACCGACCTTTATGCCATTCGACAATTCGAAGACGAATCTATCGCAGATTTCGTCGGACGATGGCGTGGCCTTATCAACCAACTTACATATGCCTTGCCTCAGGCTGAACTTATCGAACTTTTCACGCGGGCATGTGCTAAGCACATTTCTCCTACTCTTCAAATTCAAACTTTCCACACATTTGATGAGGCCTTTACCATGGCTCGGAAACTAGAAATTCGAGCCTTAGAAGAAGAGAAATTGCGGTTGCGCAACAAAAACCCCAATTTCCGAACTCCTGATTCTACCAATAAACCAAATACCACCACTCCTCACGCGTCCACTTCTTCTAAATCAAAAGGAGCTGTCCACGCGGTGATGGTTAAATCTCAAACACCGTCTAATACCCCACCAAAAACCACCTATAAGTATAAAGCAGAGCCCATCAATTATACTCCCTTGGGAGAAACCTATGGTGTCATCTTGGAAAAATTGCTCAAAGCCGGAGCTATCACCTTGCCTCCTGTTAAACCTCACTCCGGGTTTGACTCCACTCGCGCTATACCTTCCTGGTACAAAGAAAATGACTTCTGTAACTTTCACCATGTAAAAGGACATAGTCATGAAAACTGCAAGATGTTGAAAAACATAGTGCAGGAAATGGTTGACGCAGGGGATATAACCCTCGATAATCCTAATGCCCCTGCCAACCGAAATTTGAAAATCTTCAACAAACCATTCCCGAATCACTCTCCCAACAGTAACACAAACCAGGATATCTTAGCCGAGGAGAGTGTTCATGAGATCCATGCAGTCTTCGATACCCAGCCAAAAGCCTCTATCGAGAAAATTTTGAATCAAGCCTCTTCACTAACACAGGAGCCCGAACCTCCTTTACCACCATCAAGCCAAAGCGAAATCATTCCTTTACCCATAAAGGAGTTAACCGCCCAGACTTCTCTTCCCATCGATGAGTCTTCTTATACCACATCCCTACAAGACTGCGAACAGATGTTATCTAATCTATCTATTTCCCAAACTTCTCCTTCTACCACTCTTGCTGCACAAGAGGAAGGTACGCCACTCCTTTTGACATCCTTAGATGAGAAATCTCTTGCACCGACATCACCAAATTCTTTAACCATGACAGACCCTCTCAAACATGCCCTCCTGCCTATTAGTCCTTCATCGCCTAAATCTTTTCAACAACCGGTCGACCTCTTAATATCTATTGATACAGTACCTCATCTACCCCCTGTATCACACCCACAGTGGACTGGAATCACAACCCGTCTTTCTTCCGTACCAAATTTACAATTCAAACCTGAAGACTGTCATTCTCCAGAAGATAGACGAATCCTATGGGAACGTTTGAGTACCCCTTATTCTACTCAAATGCAGATGACCGATCCCGACACCTCTACCATATATCCTAAGTGTTTACAGAAACTCAAAATGCCTATGTCCTCATTCTCACCCCCCGTATCTATATCAAGTATCCCATCCACCTCTATTAACCTAACCAAACCTTCCCCTACACTTGGGACCTCACCCATACCCAGTCTAACACACCCGCCTAAGCGACTAGATTTATCCAAGAATAAAGCCGCCCCGCCACCTAGAAGACAAGCTCAATCCGTGCCTCTATCACAATCAAAACCATCATCGTCACACCTACCTTCCATATTGGGACCTCATCCTTCCACCTTGCATCAATATATCATACCTCCTGCGTTTTCTTCAAAACGACCTACGCCTTCTGCACCTATACAGAGATCTAAGGGTATATCAACATTATCACCCCACGTATCCTGTCCACCCATCAACCCTAAACAAACTCCATCATCAAAGGATTTATTTTCTGTCACTCCCCTTTCTCCGTGGTTGTTTCCCGCTACCACGTCATCTGTAGCCTCATCATCTAACCAGCCGAACGTAGCTCCTGCACCAAAGAAACCACGTTTGGTGAAAACCACGTGTCAACACCCCTTGGCTAAACCACCACCCGTACGAACCAACCACGCCCAAACATTACCGAAACCTGCACAACCAATGCCCTCATCCTCCTCCGATTTTGACCCACTCAAAGGATCTTACGCCAAAATCCTTGCTATGTTGGTGGAGAATGCGACCATTTCTCTACCCCCACTTAGACCTTATGACCCTTCTAAACCTCGCCCTATAGGTTACGATGAGTCTAAAATCTGCGCTTATCACCGCACACCAGGACATGATGTGGAGGGATGCAAAGCTTTAAAAACCATCCTTCGTCAGTCACCTCTCCCAGATAGAAAGGTTAAGAAAGACAACTTACGAAGGGAGAGACCTTTAGCTTCCATTCCCTCTCCTCTACCATCTGTCCCCGCCTCACCAAGATCTATCATCATTACAGCCCCACCTCTCGAAGACCATGATTTATCCCAACCATCTTCCTCATCTCAGGTTTACGAGATTAATATGATTAGTGTTGCTACTCGAAGGGCAGAAAAACAATGAGAAAGCGAAAGAAAGCACACCTGCATCCTCTCCTTCTCCGTCCAGCATCCCGATTGCACCACCACCCAAAGTGGTTATTCGTGGACCCGCTTACCCCGTCTCTAATGGAGCTGCCCATCGAGCCATGATCAAACAGCTTCACCAATCACCCGTAAAAATGACACTATATGATCTCATTCAGACTTCTGAATCTCATCGACAAGCTCTCGTTGAAATTCTTCAGGGGATCGAGGTCTTACCTAATGAAACCCTGCCCGTTGCCTCCATTCTGACACCCAATCACGTTGCCTCTCTCACCAAACAACCCACCGCCCCAACCACTTCCGTCTCTGTACCACAAGCTGCTGCAGTCAGTTTCTCTGAAGATGAAATTGTTGACTTTGGTACAGAAGACCCTGACCCTGCCCTTTTCATCTCCGCTTACGTCCGGGACATTCGGGTACGTCGTGTTATGATTGACGGGGGGCGCTAGCCTAAACATCATCTCTTCAAAAGCCTTCCAACAAATGAATATCCCTTCTAGCTACATGTGTGCCAACCCCATCATGTTGCGGTCATTTAATGACGCTATTACCTCTACCTTAGGCACCGTGATCCTCAACATTCGGGTAGGACCACGTACTTTACCCGAACTCTTCTATGTCCTTGAGGGAGAGTTCCAATATAATATATTGCTGGGTCGTCCTTGGATCCGGGCCATGGGATGCGTTCCCTCAACATTACATAGATGCATAAAATTTGAGTACGAGGGGAAATCCTACACCGTAAAAGCTGATCCCCCCCCTTTAAAACCTGCAATATGTTATACCGCCCAAACGATGTGCTTGTACCAATCAAGACACCCGTTCACTCAACCCAACCATCTTCTTCAACTGTGCCTCAAACATCCACCTCAACCACACCTATGCCTTCAACTGATGAAACCACCGTCGCAAAACCCACTTCCCTTCCCGCAGCTAACATCCCAACCGCGGACCCCTTAGTAGATGTTTTTCAACGCCTTACGCTGGGGGAGTATCACCTATATAACGTTAGTTCTTTCCATACCCCACAGGAGTACGGACAGGTACATGCACATCCTACTTATGACCGTCGTGTGGGAGAAGTAATCTCCTACGGACCACCGCACTGCCGTACTAACCTAACATATGGGGGTGTCGACGCATCTTCCGTTGCCCCTGAGCCTCCTCTTGGTGTGGTTCCTTTCCAATCCGATTTTCAATACCTGACAAATCGTCGCTTCGCCCTCACCTTCTTGACTCGCTGTGCTTGGAAAGGCTTTGGTTTTGGCCTTTATGAACAAGGCCGACATACGCTCATCCCCATCACCACACGCAAACATAATGATCGTAGTGGTCTCGGATTTCTGGGAATACTTACATCGACGGAACCTCGTGTCAGTTGTCTTCTAGAAGACGATGATGTCACCCCTACCGAACCATCATCACCCATTTTGCCTTCGTCTCCCACCGAGTCGATAGATCCTGAATCTATCCCTCCTAACTTTTTTTTTTCATAAATGCTATCTTCCTAGGTCCTCTCACTTATCAACGCGATAATGAGGACCCCTCTTCTATTCCCCTTCTATATCCAGACATGATTGAAGAGGACTCCCCTTCAATTAACGTTATTGAGTGCCAGGATGATGACTCCATCCTCACTTACCTTGGCGCGGATGACTCTTATATTCAACGAGCCTTACCATCTGAAACCCAAACCATGCTGAACGAATCTACTATAGAAATCAACATCCACACGGAGGAGGATCCTCACATTGTGAAGATCAGACAATCCCTTAACGCATCAGAACAAGTCGCCTTTACTACTTTCCTCCGTGCTCGCAACCAAGCTTTCGCTTGGTCCTACGCTGACATGCCAGGAATTGATCCTGACATTGCTGTCCATAACATTACCCTGAAACCCGATTCCAAGCCAATTAAACAGAAATTGAGAAAAATGCATCCGCGCATTGCCCTCTTGGTCAAAGAGGAGCTCCAACGACTCCTTTCTGTTTCCTTCATTCTGCCTATTGACTATCCTCAATGGATTTCTAACATCGTACCTGTCACTAAAGCGACGGGGGGACTTCGGATATGCACGGATTTCTGGGATCTTAACCTCGCTTGCCCTAAGGATGACTTCCCCCTACCTAGTATTGACCAACTTGTTGATCTCACTGCAGGCCATGAGATGCTCTCTCTCATGGATGGCTTTTCAGGATACAACCAAATTTTGGTTGCCCCTGCCGATCAACACAAAACTGCCTTCATAACTCCTTGGGGAACCTTCTGTTACCGTGTAATGCCATTTGGCCTTAAGAATGCTGGTGCGACCTATCAGCGGGCTATGACCTACATTTTTCATGACATTATGCACACTATCCTTGAAGATTACGTCGACGATCTTCTTGGCAAGTCTAAACATCGCAGTGAACATCTCGATGTTTTAACCATTATTTTTGATCGCCTGTTACAATATTCTGTCCGTCTTCAACCAAAAAAATGTGTCTTTGGTGTCCTTTCGGGAAAACTTCTTGGCTTTATCATCTCTTTGCGTGGCATTGAGGTCGACCCATCTAAAGTCAAAGCTATCCTAGAAATGCCCCCACCTACCAATCTCAAACAATTGCGTAGTTTACAAGGTAAGCTCCAATCTATCCGACGTTTCATCTCCCAACTCTCGGATCGATGTCAACCTTTTCATCACCTTCTTAAAAAGGACATTGATTTTCAATGGAGCGAAGAGTGCCACCAAGCCTTTGAAGCTCTCAAAACTTATCTCTTACAGCCACCTGTGCTTATCCCACCTCAAGACGACCGCCCTTTCTACCTTTACCTTTCCGCCACTGACCACGCTATAGGGGCCATGCTTGCACATCGCGACTCTGAAAATAGAGAACAAGCCGTTTATTATATAAGTCGTACTTTGGTGGACTATGAGACTAGGTATACACATGTAGAAAGGTTGTGCCTAGCCCTATCATTCGTGGCTACCAAACTCCGACACTACCTTCTGAATCACAAAACTTTCGTCATCACCAACACGGACCCCATCCATTACATGTATGCCAAACCTCATCTAAACCAACGCATCGCCCGATGGCTCATGCTCCTCGCCGACCTCGACCTTGAGTTTGTCCACCAGAAATCAATCAAAGGACAAACCATCGCAGACCAACTTGCGGAAGCCCCTTTACCTGGGGAACAATTTACCAATTTTACATTCCCCGACGAACTCATTGCCACTCTTTCACTCCAGGAGGAGTCGTATTCAATGACTCTCTTCTTCGATGGATCCAAATGCCAACGTGGTGGAGGAGCCGGCGTTGTTCTTATTCCTCTCGACGCCGAGCCTATGCCTCTTTCATTCCGACTCGATTTCCCTTGCACTAATAATACAGCGGAATACGAGGCCCTTGTTCTGGGTCTCCAGGTTGCGCTGCACTTAGGTATCAAATCTATCAATATTTTTGGTGACTCTCAATTGGTAGTCAATCAAGTTATGGGCATCTACCAATGTAAAAATGAGGAACTTCAAAAATACAAACACTACGTGGATTCACTTCTAGCCTTATTTACTCACTATTCTATCCAAACCATTCCCCGCTCCACTAACAAATTTGCGGATACTATGGCTTGCTTAGCCTCACAAATTCCAGCCTCATCAACTGACTCTGACATTTTCGTCTTGGTC
Organism: Taxus chinensis; assembly: GCA_019776745.2. Taxonomy (NCBI): domain Eukaryota; kingdom Viridiplantae; phylum Streptophyta; class Pinopsida; order Cupressales; family Taxaceae; genus Taxus; species Taxus chinensis. The sequence continues at coordinate 559,648,515 of CM034154.1, forward strand.
CAACAACTCTTTGCCCCATCTTATTCAGCCCCGGTTGTTTGTACGATAAATACTGTGTCTGCTAACTCGCAGGATACTTGGTATCACCAATTCCATGACTACCTTACAACCTCTGTTCTCCCTTCTGACCTTACTAGTACTGGTAAACGTGCTTTTCTTAAACGCATTTCTCGTTATGTAGTTATGGGGGGACTCCTTTATAAACGTGGCTTTGATGGCATCCTCCTTCGATGTCTCACCGGCGCGGAGGTCACCCATACCATCCAACAGGTCCATGACGGTATTTGTGGTGGACATTTTAGCGGCCTTGCCGTGGCCAAACGAATCCTTCGCCTTGGTTATTATTGGCCTACTCTCAATAACGACTGCTACGAATATGTTAAGCGTTGTGTTATGTGTCAGCAACATGCCAACCTTCAACATACTCCTAGCCACCCGCTCCAGGTCGCTCGAGATCTTTGGCCCTTCTCACAATGGGGTTTAGACCTTATTGGTGAGATTCATCCGTCCTCTTCGCAACGTCACCGATGGATTATCACAGCAACCGAATATTACACAAAATGGGTGGAGGCTATTCCACTCATTTCAACTAAAAAAGAAAAAATTGTAGAGTTCATTAACCACCACATTATCTGTCGTTTTGGTGTTCCTCATCGCCTGATTACAGATAATGGCAAATCTTTCAAAAATAAGTTGTTGCAAGACCTTTGTGACAACTTTGGTATCAAACTCAGCTTCTCATCACCGTACTATCCACAAGCAAATGGACAAGCCGAATCCTCTAATAAAACCCTAACTAAAATCCTCATGAAAGTTGTCAATGAGTCCGGACGAAATTGGCACGATCACATCCCCTTTGCCCTTTGGGCTTATCGTACTAGCATCCGTACCTCTACTAATGCCACACCTTTTTCTTTGGTATATGGTACCGAGGCTGTCTTACCTCTCGAAATACAAATACCCTCCCTCAGAATATCCCTTCAGGATATTCTCACCAACGATGATTTCCGCCAAGAGCGGTTAGCCCAATTGGAGCTTCTTGACGAACGTCGTCTTACAGCTCTCGATCACCTTCAAATCTATCAAAAACGCATCAAGCGTGCTTATGATAAGCGACTTCATGAGCGTACCTTTAAGGTTGGTGATCTTGTCCTCAAAGAGAATCAACATGTAACCAAACTAGAAAAGAGAAAACGTGGAAAATTTGCTCCCAATTGGATTGGGCCTTATATAATCACTCACACTTATGGATCAGGCACTTATCGTTTAGCTTCGCTTAATGGTAAACCTGAGCCTGAGCCCCTTAATGCCTTGCATCTTCGACCATTCTACTGTTGAATTTAGTGTTATATCACTTCTTATCTACCTACTGCTCGTCCCTTGAGCTCATTTACCGCTACATACACTTTGTTTTCTACATCTCAAAATAAAATCAAGATCACTTCTCACCTCCCCTTGACGATGCCTTCCCCTTTTTAGTCTAGTCCATGACTTCAAAGTATTAAAATAAGCCGTATTCTTATGGGATTTTCTTGAGTCAAACTTCCTACTAAACTAGATGCTTCACGCCAAAAGAACATCTAGTCATCTAAATTAAATATAGACTGCTCCCTCGAAGGACAGCTATATGCCGAACTATTGCTGCTATTATAAATAGACTGCTCCCCCGAAGGACAGCTATGCATTAAAATCATATCTGCTATTATAAATAGACTGCTCCCTCGAAGGACAGCTATACACAGTCAGCCTTTATCAGAAGCTTCTCGCATTGATCAGCTTCGTGAAGACCTCAAGAATAAAACAATCAAAATCCCTTGTAGACTTCCCGCATCGATCAGTCTATATTCAATAAAATAAAAGCCTCATTCAAAAGAACTTTTGAGTCATGGACTTGTCTATTTAGGGTAGGTTCTCTTTCGTCCGAACACTCACTTTGTAATAAGTTTTCCATACCTCAACTATACCATTCACCTCACCTCACCATTTGTTTCAACTCAAGGGACGTGACGTACACCTGATAGGATGTGATCATACAACTCTTTTCACCTATTGACTTCTCGTCTATGCACCGGTACCTAGGGCTTCACGTTCATTCTATGTTGTGTGGTTCGTTTTGCTCTTTTCACCTACGGAGCAATCTTTCCTTTTTGCCTCGCATCTAGGATTGTGTGTTGATCTTAATCAGGGCATGATTCCCTACCACTTGGGTAGGCTAACTTTCGCTTCTCTTATACCTTTTACAAACCTCACCAATTCATTACCAACACCATCAACCTTACCTTACCAATATTACTATCAATACCTTTACCAACCAACCAATCGCCTAACCATACCTAAATTGCCTGAATTCACCTCTCCCTGGTCCTAAGGGAGAACTACATCGGTCTGAGGCCCCTCCTTGCTTTGTGCAATGGGCTATGTAGGCAGCACTTCGGAGACATGGGGTCTCCCAAGGTTAGCTCGACCATCCCCTACCATAACCTATCATGTGTGGTAAATATAAATATTTTTGTGTATTTCTATTTAATCACATTCCTCTTTATCCTTTTTCAAAACACCGAAAGTCAAAACGAAAACATTCTTATTATTATCGTAACTCAAATCAACATACATATTCAGTTTTATTTAGATGTTAAACAAATACATCTTCTCTATCATCGACACGCAGGTCGGCATCCTTATTAATTCTTATACCTTGCTAACATTTATTTAGACCCTTACGCCTCATCCCGAACTAGGTGAGGATCGTGATCGTCGACCCCTCTCGCCAGGCCTCTCTGTCCTCAAAGGTACCACGGCTATTGGTACCGCCCACTGATCTGCCAACCTCTCCTGTAACATATGAATACGCCCTCTCGCATGGAGGACTCCAGCCTCTAGTCTCTCCGCCCGTGACTCCGCAACCGCTAACAATCCTCTTGTCTCATTCACCTGCGTTTGGAGCTGCTGAACCAAACGCTGCAGACGATCCCTCTCTGCTGTAATCACCGCTATGTCAGGACGATCACGTACACCTTGCAGCTCTGCTACCCACCATAATCTATAGGCCTCTGTCGTTCCTGCGTCCATTACCCTGCGATCGGCTGCTACTTCTTCAGGACCTTCTGGAGGTGTTGGCTGGGGAGGTGAGAATGCTGCCTCTGCGTCGATCCTCATATATGGTCTATAAGCCTGCGGTATGTCCTGCACAAATCCAAATTGTCGCCGCACGCGATCTATAGGAATCCTCTCATATTCACCTGGCCTGTGCCCCGCGATCCACCTCAATCGCTCTACACCCCTCAACTCCTCAGCTATGTTCTCTGTTACCATATAGTTCCCGTAAGGCCTCCAACAGATATCCGCAATCGTCACCCTCTCCCATACCTGCCTATAATACACAATGTCACCCGTCACAGCCTGGGATCTTGCCTCCTGTTCTGTCTGGACCCATCGTCTGAATCCCAACCTCTGTACTCTGGTCTCTCCTGCCTGGATGGGTCGGCCTATTGGTCGCACACAAACAATGTGCTCATAGGCCCAACAGTGTAATAAGTATGAACAATCCAGTGTCGTCCTGTGATTTCACCTACAAGCCCATAAACCCCTGTATAGCTCCGCCAAATATGCAGGTGCCCATGCAAAAGTCACGTTCCTTTCTATCATCTCCCAAATAACACACATCAATGCCTTTGGAAATCTTCCCCCTTCCGCCCTCGGTAATGCATAATACCCTACCGCTATCATTAATATCACTGCTAACCTTGTCTCCTCAGGGTGTGCTGCATACATTATCCCATATGTGAATGACAAACCTCGTTGTGTCAAATCTCGCGCGTATGGACCAAATACTGCTGTTATCGCTCCCCGCGCCGCGCTAGGTAATGCCTGATATACTGGTTTTCCTGTAATAGGGAGCCTCAAAATACGGAACACATCTTCCAATGTTACTGTCATCTCCCCTGTTGGCAGATAGAAGGTATTTTTCTCAGGATTCCATCTCTCAATCAACGCCTGTAACATAGCATGGTTACGTGCGATTCGTGAATAATAGCGGATTCCACTTAACCCCAAACGATTTATCAATGTCCATTCAGCTGGCGTTACATCCGCTCGGATTCGTGACAACAGCGCTGGAACACTATCATTCATCCTCAACCCTGCCTCTGCCTGCATACATCCAAATAACAAACAACCATTCAATTCCTCAAATCCCCCCGGGTTTTTTCTCAAATTCTGGAAATTCCTACAGCAACCGGTATCGTTTACAGCTAACCGGTACCGGTTGAGTAACCGATACCGGTTATCCCTAACCGATATCGGTCACTGTTACCTTAATACAGCCTGCCTAAATACACCACCTACGACAATAATTTGAGCGTTTATTCCTTTCTGTACATACAAACATACCTGAAACCCCTGATTACCTACCCCGTAACACTCACCTCATCTATAACCCTTGCTATCATGTTTTCTTTCTCATATCTACCCACTTAATCTCCCTCCTCCTATTCACAAAACATGCAAAAATCAAATCACAACCAAAACGTTTACCTCTTGGGTTGCAGCAGCTTGCGGTGGCACTTGTCTTCCCTCTCGTCCCTGCCTGCTGGATGCTTCTCCTCGTTCTGTCATGATCACCACTCTTTTTCAAATTCACCTTTCTATCGTCTGAATCTCAGATCGCATTCACTCCCCCTGTCTCTTTTCTTATCACCTAAATCTCTCATGCAATACCCTGTCTCTTTTCTCCTTATCACTCAAATCTCTCATGCAAATACCTGTCCCAGTCGTCAAAAAGCGTCGCGTTCGCGTATTTAACTTCTTGCATGGCTCTCAAAATTAGAACTTAAGTTGCCACCCTAGCTTTTCTATTTTTAGAAAAGCTCATCCCTAAATAACCGGTATCGGTTATATGACCGATACCGGTCTATCAGCTACCGACATCGGTTCCCTAACCGATATCGGTTACACACCTGCCTTTTTGAAACATGGTCTTTTCTTCATTTTTTACCTAATTTTTGTCGCGCCCGCCTCTTTTCCTGCATCTCATCACCATTATCCATATTTGTCCATCCACCACACATATCATTACAATTTCATTAACATCATCTATTTTACAAAAACAAACCAGCCATCAGCTAAGGATACCAAAACAAAACAAAACAAAACAAAAAACTATCTATCTATACATCATTTGGATCCAACTCATCAGATACATATATAACAATGTCCCAAAACCAGCACCAAAACATGCAACATTTCATCATATAACACATCATCCATATATCAACATGTCAATTAAACTCATCATACATTCTATACCACAAACCATTGACGAAATACTTAAAAACATTTTAAACACTACATGTGGATCAAAACATCATCTCTCTATATATATATATACAAGTTTCAAATGTACAATGTGCCCTGCATCGGGGCCTCTGTGATCTCATAATACAACAACAAAGCCGGCACGCAGGCCGCAATAAATATCAATCACCTCGACTCGGCTCGCAGGCCGGTCCCTCATATCAAAAATATACTCGGCTCGCAGGCCGGTATCAACTGTACAACCCGTACTCGGCTCGCAGGCCGGTATATAATGAATGAATGAATCAATACATGAATAAATGTAGGCACGCAGGCCTCTATCAACACAACCGGTTCGCAGACCGGTGCCCATGTCCAATATACAAAAACTATGTGGGGATCCCTCAGCTCTCCCCACCACCCTCAGCACCTCTCCCTGCTGGTCCCTGTGGTGCCTCTCGCCTCCTACCTGTAACGGACACGCCGGCTGTGGCTGCGCCTCCCTGCGATCTCTGACTATGCGAGGTCTCCGCTCGGTGTGCCGCATATGGCTGATACTCAGCTCCGGTACTATCAAGGACATCCTGATAGTACCGGGCCTCCGCTCTCGCCTCCATATATCTATCCCGTGCCACCGTCGGTACTGGGGCTGGTCCCCAGACTCCTACTGCCAGTACCCCCTGTGCCTGTGCTGGTGGTGCCTGTGGCTGTGCCGCTGCTGGTGGTGGTATCTGTACCTGTGCCTGGGGCTGTGGCTGTGCCGCTGCTGGTGGTGGTGCCTGTGCCTGTGCCTGTACCTGTACCTGCGCCTGGGCTAGCTGCCCCTGTAGGACACCTATCTGTGCCTGTGCAGCAGCCAACTGCCCCTGTAATAACTGCACCTGGCCCCTGAGCTGATCTCACTCTGCTATCACTGCAGCCAAGTCTGGCTGTGCAGGCGGTGCTATCCTAGCTGCTCTCTGACCAGCCCACCACACCATGTATGCTCCCGTACAACCAGCATCATCTACACCATCATCTGCCGGCCTCTCAGCAGCCCAATCTGGATCCACGGGCTGTGGTGCAGGCAGTGGGGCCTCTACATCATCCCTCCTGTACTGAGGGAAGGGAGGTGGCTCGTCCTGTCGCAGCCCCATCTGCCTGCGTACCCTCTCTAGGGGTATCCTCTCGTACTCTCCCGGCCTCCGTCCTGCTATCCAGAAGGTGTACTGGATCCAGCGTAACTGTAAGCGGGCTCCTCTGCGAGGGTGATGACCTCTGTAAGGTCTCCATACAATGTCTACCGCTGTCAGGCCCTCTAACAAATGTCTATAATACGCCACATCCCGACCTGCAAGAACTGCTCGTGGCTGCCCCACGACTCCCAACCACCTCTGAAAGCCGTATCTGTATATGACCTGTGGCCCTGGCTGCTGAGGTAACCCTACTGGTCTGATGCATATGATGTGCTCATATGCCCAACAGTGAAGTAAAAAGGTAGAGCAAATCCCAAATCACCTCATCCGGCGATAGCCCCATAGCTCCCTGTATAACTGCACCAGGTATACTGGTGCCCAAGCGTAACAGGTGTGCTCCTCCACCATCTCAAGCAGCACCCCCATCAATGCCCGTGGAAAGCGCCCTCCCTCTGAGTCCGGGAGGGCGAAGCAGGTGATCCCGATCATCATCAGCACGGCTAGCCGTGTCTCATGTCGGTGCGCACGGTACATGTCACCATACCCGATACTCGCGCTGTGATAGGTAAGTAGCGCGGCTGCATCTCCAAAAACCTATAGGATGCTGTCCATCGCCGTCTCTGAATCTACCTGGAACACTGCCTCTCCCTCGATCGGCAGTCGAAGGATGCGATACACATCCTCCAATGTGATAGTCATCTCCCCAGTCGGGAGATGGAACACATTGGTCGCCGGATCCCATCTCTCGATGAGGGCAACCATCAGGCTGTGATCTCTATCAATAGCTCTGTATCGCTGGACTCCGCCGAGTCCCACCTCGCGCATGATAGCCCAGTGTGCCGCGGATACGTGTGGCCGCATCCGCACCAACAGCGGGGGCATCCTATCCCGCATCGTCAACTGCTGACGTGCCTGCAAAACCAACCCACAACCTTAGACCTACTCTTTATCACATCATCTACTTTACCCTCTATACCCCCTTTTATCCCCCCGACCACACCCCGACTCTCTAACCCCCCCTCTAGTCACCTACCTTTTCCACTATCTCCCTCCCATACCCAACCACAACCCCAAACCCATACAACCCACCTCCAAACCCCATACCAACCCAACCCCAAACCCAACTCAACCCACCAAACCCAAATCAAACCCACCCAACCCACAAACCCCAAATCAACCCAAACCCCAACCCAAACCCACAAACCCACCCAAACCCACAAAACCCAAATCAACCCACCCAAACCCACAAAACCCACCCAAACCCACAAAACCCAAATTAACCCACCCAAACCCCCACAAACCCCAAATCGACCCACAATCCCCAAAACCACCCCACCGACGCCGGCCGATATACGACCGGCGCCGGTCAGCTACAAAACACCCTGTCCCTGAAATTTGTGACCGATGCCAGTCGCTTAGCAACCGACATCGGTCGCTGTAAAAATGCGGAGCCGAACCCGACGCGGCCCCCCAAACCTATTTTTTGCCTATTACTACCCTTTTACCCATTGAAAAGCCCTACAAACCTACCCACCCTACCGTTTTAGCCTAACTACCCTACCTACCCTCTCTATTTTCCAAACAACTTCCATTTACTCCTTCTTTTATCAAAAACTTGGATTCCTACCCAAAACCCCAAATTTTGCATAATGCAATAAAATGAACACAATGAGGGGTTTCGAACCTACCCGTACGATGACACGTCGTCGTGGTGGGATGGGTGGTGGTGGTCCAGCTGGTCCAGCCCCTCCTGCTCCTCCTGGCTGGGCCATGGCTCCAAATATCCTCTTCTGGGTCCTCCACCAATCAACTACTGCCTCCTCCTCACTCGGGCCCGCTAACACCTCACTCCTCCGGTCAAATAACGCCACCTCACGCAACAAATGCTCCAATCTCCACTCTCCACGTCAGACAATTCAAATTGGCTTCCAAATTAGAAATGTGACAATGACAGGCCGTATTTTTCTTTTTATAGGTTTTTAACATAGAACCGACACCGGTCACATCGTGCCCTAAGGAACCGGCATCGGTTACCTAACCGGTACCGGTCATAGCTAACCGATATCGGTTTTGTCTTTATCCACCCAACTTTCTGCCCCTATTTACTAATCGCCCTTTCTCCCAATATCGCCTATATCCACCTTTGCTGAACACCATTTGTTCACCTATTCACCTATCCGGCCCGACCCAAGGCCTCAACCTAACCTATCCGGCCCTACCCAAGGCCGCCCCGTAACCTTACCCATTTGGCCCAAGGCCTCACCCAATCCGGCCGCAACCCTAACCATCCGGCCCGACCCAAGGCCATTTGGCCCGACCCAAGGCCTCACCCTACCCATCCGGCCCGACCCAAGGCCTCAACCAACATCCGGCCCGACCCAAGGCCTGCCACCTTACCCATCCGGCCTGACCCAAGGCCTCACCCTTACCATTTGGCCCGACCCAAGGCCGCAACCCAACAACTTGGCCCGACCCAAGGCCTCGCCCCCGACCCAAGGCCTCACCCCTACCCATCCGGCCCGACCCAAGGCCTCAACCTACCTAATCCGGCCCAACCCAAGGGCCACAACCTTACCATCCGGCCCGACCCAAGGCCGCAACCCTAACCATCCGGCCCGACCCAAGGCCTCACCCTACCCATCCGGCCTGACCCAAGGCCTCATCCGGCCTGACCCAACTCATCCGGCCTGACCCAAGGCCTCACCCTAATCATTTGGCCCGCAACTGCCACCCAACAACTTACCCTCGCCCTCATTTGGCCCGACCCAAGGCATCCCGGCCCGACCCAAGGCCTCAACCAACTAACCCGGCCCGACCCAACAACCTACCCATCTGGCCCGACCCATCCGGGCCGCCTCAACCAACTAATCCGGCCCGACCCAAGGCCGCAACCACATCCGGCCCGACCCAAGGCCTCACCCTACCCATCCGGCCCGACCCAAGGCCGCACCCCAACCATTTGGCCCGACCCAAGGCCGTACCACTTTCATACCTTACCCCACATCACCAACATACACTCTTATCCACCCATCCTGTAGTTTTTTGTCCCAATCGAGCTCACCTGTTCGTGTTTTAGCATAATTAGGGTCCTTGACTTGATCTGTCGACCAACTTTGCCTAGACCTAGACCGTGACGTTTATCTCAACCAAACCAACCATTTGGTACTAGCCGAACATGCCTAAACGTTCCTGTACCTTACCTGTTATATACCCTGGAGCTACTTCCTATGCCTTGGATACCAGGATTATATCACCCTTGTTTGGATAAACTATCGACCTTTGCCTATACATTGCTGGTTTGCTCGTCAAATCATGTACCCTAGTCGCACTATTGCATTTCAACATGCGTCTGCTGCCTTGGACCTACCCCACCACCTTACCATCCTCTCTACAACATGTACCCTTTATCAACCCTATCCCTGATTTCGCGTTCACTCAATCTGTGATAGATTTGAGGGGGATTACCTATATCCTTAACAGGAGAAAACCACTTCATATTATTGTCCGCGTAGCTTTACAACACAAGCTACACGACAATAAGGGGCTAATGTAGACACCAAATTCGTGTCTTACGACCCCTTGTGACCCGCATCCCATTTCGCAATATAACCTCATCACCTAAACCTTACACAATTATTTATTAATTACCTTGTAATTGATAAATCCACATCACCTTACCTACCACCTCATTTTGCCACTTCATCATGACCTAGCCCTAATCCTAAACTAACCTAATTAAGACCTAAAACTTGGTCTACACCTACACCCATGACTAATGACCCCTTTCTCGCACCCAAAACCGACCTTCTAGTCACTTGACCAAGCCCGCAACTAATCTCTCGGGAGAAAAGTAGGGAAGGTGGGCTATTTTACTAAAAAATAGCCTACTTTTTCCTTACCGATGCCGGTTCCTACTCGACCGCCGTCGGTTACGTAACCGCCATCGGTTCCCCTGTAAAATGGCTCCCCAAAACCAAAAAACAAGGGATCGAAATTTCATTTTTGGATCAAGGTGGAAGGATTTTTGAATCAACAGAGATCATTGGGAGCGAAAAACAGAGTCCAGATCTTCACTTGACCGAGCAGAGACGAGTGGAGATACCAGAAGTGTTTACAGCAAAGGAGATCAGCTTGCATCTTCGTCAAAACCAGTAAGTCACATCTTGCATGTCCTCTGTTATAACATTTCTTATGCTTCTTGAATCACAGTCCTCATAAATCCATTTCTGGACCCACTACCCAGCAATATATTACATCTAACTATCATTCATCTACCTCTCATCACCTTATTACGTAATATCACCCATATACAGCCTTACAAATAACACAGCTAGCAAACAACACAAACACCCCACAAAAACAAACCAACCTACAGATCCTAAACCCTACCGACATCGGTTACCAGCAACCGGTATCGGTTACCCAGACTACAAACCAGAAATCAGCCTTTCCCCTATCTGTTCCAAACGAAGTAATTTGATTGATATTTTACAGTCTTTTGTGTTAATTCATATTAGCAGGGAAACTGACCACCTTCGAAAGGAAGTTTTATATTTCCTGGGTCCAAGGTAGTTTCCTCATTTATTGTCTAATCAAAATCTTGTGGTCTTGTGTTCTTATTTGCAGGTAGTCCTTCCAAGACAAAAAGGAGTTCTTCGCAGTCAGCCTGATCTTCCTCTACGGTACACGCACACCATCTTGACATTCCACAGGTATTCCTCCTAGCCCTAACCCTTATCTGTTTCTAAAAGGAATGAAAGGATAGAAGTAACTCTATTCCCAGAAGTCGAAACATTCCGAGCGAAACACTAGCATAGTAAACAAAGTGCAACATGTAAGTAATATAAGCTAGCAAGAATAAATGAAACCAAGATATGAAAATGATGTGTGAGTGTGATGGTATGATATGCAAGGTGTAAAGATGGTAGGATCCATGTTTCCCCCTAGCGGATGCGCATGGAAGGAGGTTAATTTATAAATTTCCCCTAAAAAAATTAAGAATGAATCATGAAACAAGAGTGTTTCATCGGGAAATAGGTGTGTCCACGTGCGAGAGGATGCTTGAAAATATATGTCATGAAGCACAAAGTGTGAAGTATGTAATGTGAGGTTCATTGATGTAGTGTGCCATCAATAGTCAAGTGTGAAACGTAGCACGAGAGTGCATCATAGGGTAATGACGGTACAATGCCTATATCAGTGGAGTGATTATTCCTAGAATATGTAGACATGAAGCGCGGGAGCGTGAAGTGTAATAGTAGACACTAAAAACCATTGATAGTGATATAAGGGTGGGAGAAAACATAATCCCCCCCCAAGTGTACGAGTGATGGAGATTTATGTGGTGACGTGAGAGATACCATGCTATTATGGGAGAGTGTTAGATGTGTCATGAGAAGAGAGAGAGAGTCATCACAATGGTAGGTAGAAGAAATAGTAGGATTGGGGCTGGATTTTGGGTTGACAATAGGCAGTTTAAAGGAGGTTAGCTATCACATGGTGAATTGGTTGGAATTTCTTGGCTGGTGGTTGTTGATTTGGAATTGGTAATTCTATAGAAAACTTGATAGGAGGAGGAGATGGAGGATGGATTTTTAAAGGAGGTTGCTTTGTTGAAATGGATTGGATAGGCGACTCTTGATTGAGTGAAGAAGGAAACCTTTTTGATTAGGGAATGATGCTCATTAGACATGGAGGGATTGGATTTGGGATCCCAGTGGGATTTATAATTGAAGATGTAGCAGAATGCTATGAAGAAATTGAAATAAAACCATGATGATTATAAAGGTGCCGAATTCTTCATTTTAAAGCATATCAATCATTGTCATGATGTCCCATTAAGTTTGTGATAATTACAAAAATGGTAGAACTTCATATTTGGCAAGACGATAAGGAGGGTAGCAATGAGTAGTTGGAAAGTTGATCAAATGGCGAATGAGGAGCTTAGGAAGAATATCATGTTGTTTTAACATGTTGATCAAAATTGAGAGGTACTATTACCGATAAGACTTAGGGTTCACTTATATGACCCACATGTAGAAGACATAGGATTAGGATGAGGTGTAGGAGAAGAAAATAACATGGGCCTTAAGATGTTGGATTTCAGCTTTGAGAGATGTAATTATAGTTTCCATAGCTTGAAATTTTTCTTAAAAATCATGGTGTAAATTTTGAATTGACGCTAAGATGGGCTGATTAGATGTAGTATTAGGACTGATAGGATAATCAAATAGACGATTGAAAATGACACTTACTTGTGAAGCTGACGTATTGTGTGGGAGGTATATAGTGTGTATGGAATTTGTAGAGCATCTTTGCAAGTTGTGTACATTTGAAGTAATTGATACAAGGAGACTTGAGGAACCTTAGGGGACATGGTGCAACTACGGTTTGGGTTTGGATAAGAACACAATCGGTAGTGTATGCAAAGTAAGGATAAGAGTGTTCAATCAAGAGAAGGGTTTGCCAAATGATTTAATAAAAATTGGAATTAAATCTATATTTCAGAGTAACTACTGTAATAAATTATATACAAATGCTAATATACAATAAGACATAGGCAACAAAGCATGTGTAATATGAAACCATAAGATAGAAGGAGAGATAGAAGGACTTAGTTGATTTCCAAGTGAGCAGAAAATGATTTGGGTAGATGAAATGGTGAAATAGACTAAGGAGAGTGTCATTGATGCTGACTGGAGGTTCTGGACTCTTAAACTACATAGGAAAAAATTTCGTAGGAGAGGAAAGGAGCGCCCAACGCCAATGTCTGGATCTGAGCGTTGGTATTTAGGTAGATGCTGTGGATCTAGATCTTTCAAGGATGGATTGTGTTCGTTGTCATTTTCCGTCTGTCACTCTGGATTTGTTGTCTGATCTGTGAAAATACCTATAACATGTAAGAAAGAATTTCACCTGCACATACCCGCAAACCACATCAAACCTAAAAAGGAAACCTGAAGAGTGAAATTATGACCGAGTGCTGCACTACATCTCAAACTCCATGTAGTTCTTATGTGTGTGTCTATGTATAAATGATGCCCTTGTGCAAGTTGCATAGTGATAGCGGGCTAGATATAGAATGCACCAAATGTATAGAATGTGTGGGATGGAATAGAATAGACTTCCCCTCCCATACTGTGTATGTAGAAGTGATGCAACCCTTGTCCCTTGTATGAGTTATATATGGATAAATTTGATGCTCTTGGGCCTTTAGATGTAAGCTTAAGTGAAATTATGTAATGCTTAGTGCTTGGTCCCTTATTTTGAACATATAACTGTGTATTTATATGATTCCTTTTTTTGGATTTCGTAATTGACAACTGAAAGACCAACCAGAGTAGTAAAAATTAATTAAGAAGAAAAAGGGGTCCAAAAGGATAAGAAAAAAGGTAAAGAGAGAAAAGAGCACCTAGGAGGACAGGAGCGCCTGACGCTAGTGTCCTAACTGGGCACTAGTGTCTGAGGCAATAGAGAGATAAAACAATCAAATTCCGACAAGAGTGCAAGATGTATAAAGCCACTAAAAGTAAAAAATACAAAGTAAAAGGCTAAAGGGTGTTGTCAATTACTATTTTTATTGCTTAGGAATAATGTAAATGCTAGAATGCTTTTAGGACCTAGAAATGTACCCAAGTGCATAGATTTTGTGTCTACATGTTCAAAAGTATGCTGCTGGTCGGAAACCCCACTTAAATTCTTTTGTCTTTCGTATCAGCTTCTTTAATGGCACCACAATGCATGTAAAGTATTTTATGAACTTGCAATAATACCCAAAACGTCCCAAAAAGGCACAGACCTCTCTTTGCATTTGTGGCTGCGCAAGATTGACAATTATTGTAATTTTTGTGGGGTACACCAATAACCCATCTTTATAGATAATGTGCCCTAATAAGGAACCAAATGGAGTCGCGAACACACATTCTTCATATCTAAGGAAATTTGTAACTAACGACAGTGCTCAAACATCAAGTGTAAGTTATCACAACGATCTTTTACTAATCCATATATTGTCTAATCATCTAGCTAGATTTGAAGAAATTTGAGTATAAAATCCTCAAAGGAGGTGAAAACAATGCATGAAAAGACAATTGGCACATTCTTAATTCCAAATGACATTATTGTGTAGGTGTATGATCCCCATTCATTCACAAATATTGTCTTTGGGTTATCCTCTTCTTCTGACTTGGTGATAATAAGAGAATCCATCTGTAGAAATATATATACTTTCAAAGAATTAGTGAAGATATCAATTATACAAAAAAAGTTCAAAACACACTAATCCATGAAAATTTTTATGTGCTCATCCTTCTTAATGTTGGTTACCATAGGGCTTACCCATTTAAATTCGTCTATTGGTATAATGACCCGAAAATTGGCATGTGATTAAGTTCATTTTTTACTTTCATTCAAAGGTTTGGATTTATCCTATATGGGCACTTTGGAACTAGTTTATCCCCTTCAATTAATTTGATTTTGCACCATGATGGATGCATTCTCTTCATTTTGTGGTAGCCTCTGGGAAATATGTCTTCATACTCGTAGCAACAACTAAAAAACCTTTGCAATTTCCGATTCACTCCATTAGTTACATATGGTTGCCATTTTGAGTTTAATTTTTATACCAACATTAATCTGTATGGATTTAAAAGGTTCATTATGCAGCCGAATCCTTTGTTCCTTTCTATACATGACCCCTCATGACCCATAAGAAACATCTACATGAAAATGATAATTATAGTCCTCATTGGATATTTGTCACATCAATTTTTCTTTACCTTTCTACACACAATTTCATCACTCCAATGTTTCCTCCTCCCCATCCCTGGAGATATCATCCTTAGTATCTTCAGTGAATGTTTTAGATAACATGAAACCTTTATCCTTATGTAGCCCTAAAAGTTTGTCTTCTATATGAGAGTCATCTCCAAATATCACATCTTTTATATATCGAAGGGTATAAGTTAAGCATGGTACTGATGATACAAAAGAAAATGTATGGAAAAATCCTTGAATCATTCTTTCCTAGGAACTCAATTCTCTGTGCAACTCATAACTGACATACCATGCTCATGCCCATACATGTAGTGTATGATAGAATAGATGTGCCCATAAGGCATGACCAACTTTTGTAAGAATTTATATCTCTACACATTTATGTATATGTTCCTCTGGGTTGGTGACACCCACTTTAGGCAGGGTATCTTTGGGTGCCATTACTTCATTTGAACTAAGACTTCATGGCCTCTTTTGTGTCCATACCTAATAATAATGTTAGTTGATGTGTCACCCACCATCTAGTTGTGGCACCTTTTAACAAATAGGCTAAGCAGTTCAATTGTGTTTTGTCAGTTTTCATATAGGCTTCCATGTCCTTAAGAAAATCATGTATATATTCACTTCAACTAAAACCCGATGAAGGTTGGGGGTTCTCTGTACTTATTTTTCAAATACTTTTGTGAATACTTCAGGATGTTTGAATTGTTAGAGTAGGATGCTTGAATTGTTAGAGTAGGTATTTACCTTAGCTCATGTTCACCTAGGTACTTTATTTACCTTTACTGTATTTATCCTCACCCCACTTATGTGTGTGGATATTTATTTTATCTTATTTAGATATTAGGAGATATTATCTAGTTGTTAGGTATAGTTCTTTCCTTGATCAATGGTATTGACTACTTCTTTCCTTGATCTATGGTATTGACTAGATCCTTGATGTCTAGTTCTCTCCTAAATCTATGGTCTTGACTAGTTATTTCCTTGATTTATGGCTTGATCTATGACCTTGACTAGTTCTTAGATTGTTATTCCTTGCCTATTTAAGCAAGGCCCATTCTCAATGTATTGTATTGAGTTCCATTATAATTTATGATAATGCTGCTCATTTGTTTGCAAAGCTTTTATATAAAGTTATTTTGGCAAATTGCTTTCATCTTATTGATCATGGTGTTTGATTAGCATCTGTGTTCTTGGCTTGGTACGATCTGGTTATCGTCCCTTTCATGAATAGTATTATAGTTGGATGCGTGATGAATTACCACAAGATCTCCCTAGTAGTTTGTATAAACAATGTGCCCAATTTTCCCATGCAATACTAGTTGTATCAGACATCGATTGGTTGTCATCCCACTTTAGTTCTCCCTCCATTATTGGTTCAAAATTATCTACCTGTGTAACTTGGATATTGTATATATGCTCCAAGTCTTCTTGATCTTCTATAGTCTCCACATGTAGTGCACTTTGTTTAGGGTCCGTTGGGAGGAAGATGACGCATTGACCATTGTTTTTGAAATTTACACAATGCTTCTTAAATTGTAAGTTGGAATTATTGGCATAACACCATGGTCTATTAAGTAGTGTTGGAAAATTATCTGCTTTAGCTAATGGCATGCCTTCAAAATTCCCTTGGAACTTCACCCCCATAATAATAATTATGGAATTATTTAGGAATCCTATAGTCACGACCCATGTTTTGTTATCCGTGAAAAAAATGTGTGGGTATGTATGCAACGTTGGTCATCCTATCTTGTTCCAGGAATCTGCTGTGAGTATGTTAACTTCCGCGAGTGTGTCAACTAGTATGTCATTAATGTTCCATTTATCTATACAAGAATCAACAAGTATCTCTCTATCAAAACCTTCCCTCTTTGTTGATTTTACATCTTGACTTTGTGTTATCCCTAATTGCTTCTGGAGCACCACTTTTCTTAACTTATGCGATAGCCATTAAACTAGTAAGGGTAATATACCTTTTGTGCACAACAACCTATATAACTCCTGAAACTCATTTTTATTGATTCGTTCATCCTCAAAATATTTTTAAATTTTTAGTTTACAGTCTTCCCTCATCTCTAAGAAATTATCTTTCTCCTTGAAGTTCTCTTATCAAATATTTCACCTCTCGAAGAACCTCTTTTTATTACTTGCCATCAGGATAGGGCTTTACTGAAGTTAATTCGACATGATGTACTTTGTTGGAAGGCATATCTTATGCACATATAACATAACATGTTGTACCATAATTTGGCAGTCAGATCCTTTGTTAGTATATATTTTAATTTATGTTCATTCCCGATAATGCACATAATTTTATTCATTCCTGCTCCCTTTTTACCTTTTTCTTTCATCATTTTATATAGGTCGGGGCCATCTTCCACCTTGTGCTCCTTTCGAAAATATGCATAGATTGGGAAGGCTTGACAATTACGTTGGTAATGATATGGTGATCCACATTTATAATTTTTTTTAGGTGCATATTGACCACCTCAGCAACTTCCTTGTCCTCATCCATTTCTTCTACACTTGTATCCATCGTGTTCTACACTGACATCTTCTATGGTACCTTGTCGTAGTCCCAGTGATCTAGCTTCTTGGATTTTGTCAATAATGTAACATTCTGACATATCATGAGTGTGTGCATCACATAACTTGTAGTAAGTGGATACCTTCACCTGCTTGGCACAGTGGAGTAGGGGTAGTTTTGAGCGTTGTGGATGCCAAGTCATGGATCTCACATGCTATAAGCATGACCTCCAAAATTTTACGCAGGCACACATTTTTGGTGTGGCCATCCACTTCAAAATCAGTGCACCAAATTCCACTACATGTTTCTTGGGTTTTTTTTATTGTTAAGTTATCTAGTTGTATCACTCTAGATGCGATCTATGCCTCCATGAATGGGCTCATACCAGTATCAAGACTTCCCACTGCTTTAGTGTGTAAAGTTGATTCTAATGCTTCTCGTGGATTTGTAAAGGTCTTGTGTGATAATGCATACCTAAAAGGTAGTAATAGCCCCCTATAAACCATTGCACATGTTGTGTAGGATGTATTTCATATGAGAGTTTGGAAATGAGTGTCTTGAAATGTGCATCATAAGCGCACACACTCTCCACGAGTTATTTCTTGATCTCCTTGACTGTTGAAACACTGTACTTCTTGAACTCTGGAATGTCGAATTCAAGTAACAATGCCACTTGAAGTTGATCATAGTCTACCACTACTTATAGTGGGTTGTGTTTTCAATACCATGTACAGGCGGGGCTAAGCAATGTTGTTGAAAACTGGGTTGCTTTATTTTTTGACGAATTTATGCCATTTTCTCGCCATATAAGTTCACACTTAAGCACATTTTCTTTTACATTTTCAATCCCATAATACTCTAGCAAGTGTACAGACATTTCATAAAATATATTTGGCATGGATACCTGTTGTGAAATGTTCCCAACCCTACATTGTACAAAGTTAGTCATTATATGTGTGACATTATCACTCCCACTTGCACTTGTAGGCTAGGGATCAGTTCTCGTGACCTGATGTGTCAGTATGTTTCCTTACACACTTTTTGTGACTGATGTTGTTGTGTTTATATTCATCATCCTAAATCGTTGTGCTTTTGGTATATTGGTTTTCAACAGTTGTCTCTTTGGTGTTGGTTGCAATGATTGTATCATGTATGGTAAACTCCTATCCAAATTTTCCTTCTCATTGGCTCGTTTTACTTCTTTGTCATTATCACTTTCTATTTAAACCTATTTCGTATTAGTTGAACTAGTTGTGTGAGTAGGCATGACAGGTTGGATCAAGATACCATCCATGTTATATTGTCCTTCCTCATCCTCTTGATCATGTATGCTCTCTTGACGTGCGGTTATTCCTTCTTGGAGCTATTTTTCCTTGCTGATCTCTCCCTATTTTAACCAATGTTGTTGGTCATCCCATGCAGTTCATGGAGTTGATTCACGTAGACATACTAGATCTCCTTTCAATGCCTTGCGCCTTTGCTCTTAAAATCACCTCCTCCTAAGGGTTCACTCATTTGGAGAATACATAACTTATCCCTGATATCTTATTGTCCTTCCTGCATCTTACGTTATCCATGACATGGAATGTTTAGCCTTCCATTGGGAAAGTTTCGATTCCCATATCAATCATCATCTTCTTAATCTATAACGGTAGGTGTTGTAAGTATGATCCCTGCAGCTCCCTAAAGAAGTTATATTGTGCTTCGTCCACACAAGAAAAGAATGAGGTTGAATATTCATTGATATATCTCCAAAGTGTGACCTTCCATAGTAGTCTACCACACGTTTCTAGGTCCCATCTTACTTCTTTGTGCGCTTAGAGGTCCAAGGATGCTTCTGACCCAAATTCCTACTTTCTCCCAAATAATATGCAATTGACCATATATGTAGGTGTACCAGAAGCTCACAAAAGAATGTTTCATACAGTGAATCATAAAGATTAACCTCAACCCATTTCCTTGGAGAGGAATCTGTACAACTTGGATGATGTGTTACGAAAGCATCCTCAACTGTATGTAGCTAGGCTTCGGTGTTCTCATGTGTTAGACGATGCATCTTCAGTCCACTTCATCCTTATATTTTAATGAAGGTCCCGACAATAGAACCAAAATGTTGGAATCTAGTACTCTTCTTACCTTATGTGCACACCATTACTGGGTTATTTGTGCACAATTTTCCCCCCACCACCGCACTGACATATCACGCTTAGACAAACTAAGGTGCGCTCACTCGAAGCACGAGGAATTTTAAGGTCCCATCATAGTTTAGCAAAATTGAAGTGAATTGAGTTGTTAATTTAAAAATTAAATTTATATTCCTAATTTATTAACAATACAACATAACCATGCATAGACCAAACACAATGATTATATACCAATTATTATGCAATTACAAGTTACAAGTTTTGGCCATCTAGTAGTCCAAAATCCAAGTACAAGTCATTCACACCTTAATCTTCTAGCTCTCTATGCACACAACTGCATACATGCTCACATACATACACCTATGCATCACACACACCTTACCCACACCTTATTCCGGACCCCATTCATAGGTATTTATACTAGTGGGAACTTGTCCTTCACTAGTCTTACAAAAGCTAATAATAGCCTTTGAGTTTACAACTCCAGTTAACTAATACATTTAGTCAGTATCCAAAACCATACTTCTACCACCCTAAATCTATGCTGTATGTTGATCCTACACATAAGACACTACTTATTCTTGGCCTTATCCAATCCCTTTGTTAGTTTCATGCAAATTTCAAGAGCTAAGTTTTGAGTCTACTTTCAAACTCATGTTTATATTTTTTTGCTACTCTACATGTCCTTTCCTTGACCCTATCCTATACTACACAATCCTCTTTGTGTCTTCTCCTACGCACCTCCAATGTTCTTCTTACATGCATGTTTCCTTTCCCTTTTCCTTACACGGATACCTCTTTTGTGCTCCCTTGCTTATACCCTGCGCAGTCCTTTGTGTAGTTCCAACACACACCTCATAAGACTAGTGAATCATAAATAAATAATACCAAGTCCTTAGGAATTAATGAATAAAAATATGATAAATCATGGGCCCAAAACAACTTCATGTAATCAAGGACAAAGTGTAAACCATCACACTTAAATACATGGGCACAAATTTATACACACTCGATGCGTGGGGTAGGTTTACATGGGACACCATTCAACGAGAACAAGCAATGGCTAGATAGCTATTAGATGAAGAAATGATTTAGCTGCCATTTCTTCTCTACTCTCTCATGATAATAGTCCAAAGAGAAAATGTAACACAAGAGAAATTGTTGCACAATATTTCACAAGGCCTTAAAGATTTAGGAGTAGAAATCAAAACCAAACCACAATTATAGAAAATCAATATGGCCAGGGAAGAAGAAGCTACATCCATGACTCCACTAAAGTGTAGAAGATCAAATATGGAAGAAAAAATAGAAAAGGAAAATATCCCTTTCAAATTAGTGTGTAGGTCACGCTTCGAGGAGGAATCAAAGGCTACATGATGGGGAGTTACCATATGGAGAAGAACGTCTTTGAATATGGAGGACATGATTTAAGAGCTTTAAAAGGCACCCATTGAGAAAAATGCAGTGAAAGAAAGTGAGGAACATGCACTTAAAATGATAAGTTGAAAATGCATAACAGGGTGAAGACCACCATTCCCAAGGAAAAAGTGTAAAAACTACCCTATCTCCCTCTCCTTCTCCATTGCCACTAGTAAACACAAGTCCTCTTAGAGATGAATTATTTGAACAAGAAAGTGTGAAGTTCATGGAGGCCAAAATAGAAGATGCAATAGAAAGTGTATAAGAACCTCTGGTGCAACAAAATTTTACTATGCAACACATGGAAGTGAAAGAAGGAAAGGAGTAATAAGAAGAGTTGAAAAAGAAAGATATTGTGCAGAAAGAAGAAGAAGAAAAATGAAAACAAGAAGAAGATGCAAAATAATCCCTAAGAAAGATAGAGAAAAAAACCAAAATTACATAGGAATAACAAATGGAAAGAAATCTCAAGGAATAGAAATAGGAAGTTGACAAAAAAGATGAGTCATAAAATAAAACAAAGCAAGATGAAGAAGAGTGAAAGAGAAAAGCAGAGGACAATATATAAAAGCTATCAATTGCATAAGCTGAGGCATGAAATATAGATGAAGAAAGAATGATGAAGGAGAAATAAAGGAAAGAAGAAGAGACAAAGGAGAAATGAGAAAATAAGAACAAGGAAGAAGAAAAAAAGAAAAAGGGGGAGAAAATTATTGGCCAATCGATATCACTAATTTGCTCAAAAATAAAAAAAGTAGTTTGTAAAATAATCTGAACTTTGACCAGATACTGGAAGTACAAAAAATCTCTATCTCTCTCTATATGGCCGGGGAGTCGCCGGCCGATTCCCCACATCTACCTACTTAACCGCCTATGCTGAAAGGACCCATCCAATCGAATCGAAAATGGCAGATGTCATAATAAACAGAACCAATCATGGAAAGAGAAGAAAGAACAAACAAAAACATAGGGCACAAGAGAAAAAGGATAAGGAGGAATAACAAAAAGATGAAGATGATAGGAAGATTAAAAAAACCCAGGAACAAGCATAAGAGCATGATCACATTGTGCAAGAGAAAGAAGATGAAAATACTGAGGTAGAGTGCAAGAAAAAGGAGGAAGAAAAAGCCAATATTGAAACTATGTTAGTTAAAAAAAAACACCCCTTAGGTACAAGCTTTAAGTGCTCAAATGGAAGAAAATACAGAACATAGCGCATCATAGGTAAGGATCTCTTACTTTAAACCAATCACAATGGAAATGAAAAAAGGAGGGGAGGATGCTCAAATATTTTGGTGGAAACACAAACAACTGCACAAACTTCCCATGTGATCACTATTGTCCCTTACATTTCTCAAACAAATATGCAAATGACTACTATACAAGCAATTATCAGTACTATTGAGGTGGACATTGAGCATCTACCATTAAAACTACAAATAAAGGGAGTGCACACTCTGCAAGAAAACATTGGTGTGGCTACTTTTTAATTAGCACAATAAATGGCCTCATTGGAGTGAACAATGCACAATACACAGCAAAAAATAGAGGATACTGTCCTAAGCTTGTCACTAAGGAAATAGGTAAATAATTCACAAGTGAGTAAGTTCAACTAAATACTCTAGCTAGTAAACTCACGGACAATTGACAGGAGCAAGAGACTGCACATAAAGTTAAGAACCAAGTGTTCTAGACAAGGAAAGAGGCCAATGGAGTAATTTCAATTTTGCATGAATATATAAAGCTCCTATAACAAGTTATATCCCAAGCAAAGAAAATCACTTTTAAATTGCTAGATTGGAATGCGCAATTGCAGGAAGCATGAATGCCAACCAGGTAGATGTACATAACTTGCTAAGACTTTACACGAATAGATGAAAGCCACAAAATATTACAAGCTTGAGATAATTTTAGCAATAGATTGCATGACAGGTGAAGGAATGCATCATGCAATACTTTTTCCGAGGTGAAAGCACAAAGATTGAGAGATCCCTGTGAATTATTTACCCAGGAAATACAACATGCTATATCTATTCAAGGCCCAATTAGGGATACAATAAAAGAATATGTGCAAACATTTTATAACGTACACAAGGAAGACTTAGAAAATTTTCTACTAACTGTGAAGAACATGAAGAGCACCCTGAAGTATATACTTCCTCACATCCTATTGTGTAGATTCTAGGTAGCGCAAGCATTATAATCTCTATCATTTTCTCCACTAGCACAAGTTTAGAAACCTCCACCATCACAATTTGTATAATAAAAGTAGGCTCTAAAGCCCCACAATTTTGAGGAAAGGTAATGTTTTTTTAATATAATATTTTTAAATAAAATATCTATAAGCAAGCCAACAAAGGTTGAAAAATGAAAAGGAAATCTATGCAGGGATTTATGTGGATCAAAAACATGAAAGGGAAGTTTGTTGGAAAAATCACTTAATTGAAAATTTGTAAGGGTGGTTAAGTAGCGTGTAGGCGATGAAACTAGTAAATGCCATTCCTTATTGACTGAAAAAAGAGTACAAATGTGCACACAATAAGTAACATCAAGAGGTTAAATAATGAAGACAAAACACCTCTCAAAATTGGAAAGCTTCTTTTGTTTTGGGACAAATTATGTTTGGGAAAGTATTGGAAGGTTATTAAGGCCCAAAATTTAACCTGATGTATTTTTTATTTTGTGCAATATCTAATGTATATGTATAGCCTAGATAAGACAGTATAAGAAATGTAAATCTCCTCTAGCCTGAAAAGGGAAGATGAAGGGATTGGAAATCTGACATTCACCTTGGTTTGTATAAAGTAATGTAAGCACATTGCGCAAAAATTTGATTCATGTTCTTTATCTATAATTTGAATATAGTTGATAGTTGTTTGGCTCGTACAATAATATAATCCTAGTTTATGCAATCTCTATTTGTCAAGTTTGTATGTTTTCATTATGTACTTTCTTAATATATAGCTATTGCACACTTGTAAGATGTGTTATCCTAAATTACTGTACACTATTTTAAGGATTATATATGAATTGAATTTATAAATTCCTTTAAACTACAACTTCAACATTTCCTGAATGGTGCAAAACATTAAGTTGAGTTTGGGCATTTTCTTTAAAGGAGAACATTTTTTTGGGAGTTGAAGATTTTTTTAGGAGTCAAATGCAGTACTTAGAAACTAAGGGTAAATTTGACATGGATTTTTAGTCTAATTGAAGGATTGAGCAATCATATTGTATGAGTTTGGTGGTCTTTTATTGCTCTAAAATGGGGTTTAAGTGTTTATTTGTGGTTGGGGAAGTTAGTAAATTATTGGGTTGTTTAGTTGAGATGTATATTCATTTTTGTAGTAATCGAATGTCTTTATGAAGCCATTATACTTAGGGGCATGAAACTAGACTTTACAATTTAACAAGATATTCAATGTTAATTTTGTCAATGCTTATATAGATAAAAAAACAACTTTTTTAATAAATAGATCTGAATAATAATATTAGAATAGTATAAGCAGTTCCAAACTATACTTCTCTGGTTTGCTTTTCTATATAAGACATCGTGGAAATGCTTTCTAGCTCCATCATTACCCATACAAGACCTAAGGCATATTTGATGATATAAAAATTCAGCCATCAACAAATAGCAATTTAATGTCAGAATCTCCTGAGGAAACTTGTGTCTCATATCATTCTCGAACACATCTTCTTTGTTTAGCCAAAAATAAAACCATTTAATTATTTAAAAATTAGTAAGAAATTTATGTGTTATAATAGTAATAGACGGATGGATCAACCTATTCTGAAGTATTCTCTTTTGAAAGGAACTTCTTCCTTGGTGAAAAAGAATGGATGGCCGTAAAAACATCGTATAAAGTTCCAAACATTTACAATCTATAGATAAAAATACATTCCCATAAACTTTAAATTCTTATGTCCTCAACATCAAGATTTTAAGCTCTCCATATATATATAAAAAACCCTTATTTAAAACCAGAATTTTCATAGCTTGTTGGAATATGTCTCATACTTCCATGCCATGTTATTATTGGCATGGGAATGGAACACCTAATTTATTATTTGCAGTTTTATATTTGGTGGTGGAGTTAATATTAGGATTGAGATATTATTAGCGAGTTAAATTGAGCTAGTTGGAAAATGTCAATTAATTATCTGTATTTGTGGAAAATACCAATTCAACATAAACATATTGTAGATTTTTTTTTTTGGAAGGATTATTGTTTGTTTCTTTTTTTTCCTTGGTAATTGTAAGAAAATATGTTTTGATATTTGTTTATCTCTTTCAGACCTAGGCATTACACACTTCACATTTATGGTTTCAATATTAGAAATCCCTCCTAAATAAGAGAGCAATTTGCACTTAACAATGTAAGAAATTGTATGGAGTCTTAGTCTAAAACTTTCAATCAACAGATAAAATCTACTTATCGCTCATATGACCAACAACTCAAGGGCTCAAATATTGATGATTATTTTCCTATTACCTATTTTCTTCTAATTACTCGAGCTTAAAACCAATAAGGGGGTATAAAATGCTACACGAAGCAAGCATTGCAAATGGGTATCGACCCCAAAACATATTGTATTTTCCTTATTTTTTTTAATTTTGGCCCCTTTTAGGAAAAATTGCACTCACATTAATAATGTGAGCAAGATCGAGATGATAAAGTGGAGCACAAATAGGAGATATTATTTTCATGGGAGTAAATTGTGTTGTGAAATAAGAGTGGTACATGTAGGTATTTAATTCCCACCTTTCCATTCATGTCTTCGTCTTATCTAACAAATTAAACATCATTTAATTGAAAACCGTAACACCATAAAATATAAAATAAAGTAATAACAATGCTCATTTTATGGTTGTGACTGCGTTGCTACCACCAAAAGTGCCAACCTATGCACATAAATCTCCCACCCATGGTGTATCCATTATTGCACCAACATTACTGCATGTTCCCTCCTCTATGAGATAATATGGGAAGCATTGCACTTTCATTTCAATTTGACGATGAAGATGTTGACATAATATCTTCCCCTCCCTAATTCATGAACCACACCACCATGACCACAATAATAAATCTCACATGAGTACACATCACCATATACATAAACCAAAATATAGTCTTCAGACTCCTAAACCAAATTATAATATTCAAATTAATCAATCAAATTATAATCTTCAAACCGATCAACTAAATTATAATCTTCAAATTGAAGCATTCCCTATTGATAACCTTAAATGAGCTAGATCATCGAACAAGGACTAAGGAGTGCATGCAAAAAATAGTTTTCCTATTTTGACAATTCCTAAACATTAACTACATTGATAGGCATTTCCAAAAAAGACTCTTTGTGGATGTGTAAAACACGAGTTGAGGAAATGGATGATTGAGGTTTTGTCGCACTTAGAGACAATGTAAAACCCTAATTGTAAATTTGAATTGAATTAATGACATAAGGAATCCTAAACACAAAGAATTTTTATCTGACATATGTTGAGTTCAAGATTGAAACATGTATAAGTTTCCCTACTTACAGGTAGTGGCAAAGGAAACATTGTATTACAACCAATTGACCCACCTCTCCACATAGTACACTTATGGGTGCCACTCGAAGAATAATTAGTGCAGTATCATCTATTTAACGACCAGACTGATAGGTTACTTTCAATAAGAACACTATTAAGTCAACCAAAAATCTACAAGGAATAATCTTGTGCCTAATATTTGCTATTTCTTAGGAAAACATGGAGAATGTTGTAAGATAATGGTCTTCGGTGTAAAACCACTTGACTAACCATGTTTTGTGGTTATCAAATTCAACTACTACATCGACTCGACATTAGTTGTCGAGTCCACTCCACATATGCCTACCTCTAAAGTGCAGGTTGGGACATGCATGACCTATGATCCATGTGACATGAATAAAGCAGGTCCCAATAAAATGTAGTATAAAATAATTTTGGAAGGGTTGTTATTTATTTCCTTTTTTCCCTTGGCATGCACAAGGAAATATATTCCCATAATTTTAATATATTTTAAACATGGACATTGCATTATACAATTTTATGGTTTTATTGATAATATCCCTACTTCTAAATCATACAATCATTTACACTAAAATTGTAAGAAATTGTATGGAGTATCAGTCTAAAACTTTTAATTAGTAAATTAAATCTACCTATCACTCATATGGTCAACCCATGGAGGGGATCAACTATCAATGATTCTTCTCCCATTTCTTATTTTCCTACAATTACTCGAGCTGAAAAATTAAAAAAGAGGCTGCAAAATGCTATAAGAAGAAAGTATTATGGTTGGGTTTTGGCGCTGGAACCTATTTTTTTTTACCTATTTTTTATTCCAGCCCCTTTAAGTGAAAATTACACTCACGTGAATGATGTGAGTGAGATCGAGACGATAAAGTAGAGCACAAATAACAAATATTGTTTAGGTGGGAACAATTCGAGCTATGGAATAGGTATGAGAGGTGAAGGTATTTAATTCCCACATTTTATTTCCAACTTTCCATTCATATATTTGTCGTATCTAAAAACAAAATGTTGTTTAATTGAAAACCTCGACGCAATAAAAAAATAAAATAAAATAATAGCAATGCTCATTTTATGGTTGTCACTGTGTTGCTACTGTTAGACAACACCAACCTACACACACAAATGTCCCACTCATGTTATACATAGCACTATAGAAACATCAGTACATGCTCCCTCCTCTCTAAGATAATCAAAGTGTATGGTTTGGGAACACTTGATTTCACATATACCACAAATTATAAAGATAAAACTTAAGTAGGGAATTATAGTTTGTTAATGATGATGGACGATGATGATGCTGAGACCCTCAATGTCACATTTTTTATATCATTCCCACTAAGGCATGAGATGAACACACCAACGTTTACTTTTTCATTTCAATTTGGTGACAGACATGATAACATAGTGTCTTCCCCTCCCTAATTCACTACTCACACCACCAAGGCCAAAGTAATAAATATTAAATGAGTACAGATAATCATGATAAATAAATAAAATTATAATCTTCAAACCTGTCAATTGAATTATAAGATTCAAATCGATCAACTGAATTATAATCTTCAAACTAATAAAGTGAATTATAATCTTCAACTTGAAGCATTACCTATTTATAACCTTGGAATAACTAGAGCATCGAATGAGGATCCATGAGTGCTCTGAGAAAATAATTATTCTCTTTTGAAAATGCCTCAAACATTAATTACGTCGATCGGTGTTTCCAAAAGGGAGTCTTAGTGGATGTTTGAAATACGATGAATGAAGAAATGAATGGTTGAGATTTTGTGTTAATGATCATTGATAGATGTTGTAAAACCCTAATTATAAAATTGCATGGAATTAATGACATATGGAACCCCAAACAAAGAGTTTTTCGTATCTGGCATATGTTGAGTTCAGGATTCAAACATATACATGTTTCCTTACCTATAGGTCGTGGTGAAGGATACTTTGTGTTGTGACTAGCCAATGCACCTCTCCATATAGTACACACGTGGGTTCCACTCAAAGACTAATTAATAGTATCATCTCTTTTCCATCTAGGTTGGTGGGGTAATTGATATAAGAATAATGCCTAGTAAAGAACAAATCCACAAGGAAAAATCTTGCACCTAATATATGTTGTTTCCTAAGCAAGTGCAAAGAATGACATAAGATAATGGTCTACAGAGATGGTGAAAAACCACTTGATGACCATGTTTTTTGGTAATCAAATTCAACTACTACATCGGCTTGACATGGGATGTTGAGTCCACTCCACATATCCCTATATGTAAAGTGCTCTGGTAGATGTGCAAGTGAATTCCCCTTAAACTGATGCCTATTCTAACTACCCAAAAATTATAATGAATTGACATCGCAAAAAACTTACACTGTACCCCCTTCCTCCTTCAAATGATTGACAAATTAAATGATTCATGTCTTCATCTTATCTAAAAAATTAAATGTCATCCAATCGAATACGTTGATGCCATTAAAAATACAATAAAACAATAGGAAACCCCAATTTATGGTAGACACCACATTGCTACTATTGGATAGCCCCTACCCGTGTACACAAATGTACTACCTGTGTTGTATGCAACACTGTACCGACATCACTACATGCCCCCTCCTCTATGAGATAATTAGAACTTATAATTTGGGCACACTTGTTTTCGTATACCACAAATAATGAAGAGAACACTTGAAGGGAGTTGTAGTTTGTTAATGATATCTAGATGATGATGCTTTTGAGACTCACAATGTCACAATTTTTATACCTCTTGCATTGAGGCATGAAATGAACTCTCTAGTGTTTGCATATTCATTTCAATTTGGTGACGAATATGCTGACATAACCTCTCCCCCTCCCTGATTCACCACCCACACCACCACGACCAAACTAATAAAGCTCAAATGAGTACAGATCTCCATAATAAATAAAGTTAATTATAGTCGTCGAACCCATCAATCAAATTATAATCTTCAAACTGATCAATTGAATTATAATCTTTTAATTGATCAACTGAATTATAATCTTCAAACTAAAGTGTTCCCTATTTATAACCTTGGATGAGCTAAAATGCCAAAGGAGGACTCAAGAGTGCACAAAAAAATAGTTTTATTCTTTTGAAAATGCCTTAAACATTAATTATGCCGATAGGCATTTCCAAATGGGAGTCTCGGTGGGCGTGTTTGACATAAGTCAAGGAAGTGGATAATCAAGTTGGGGAATGGACGGTCAAGGTTTTGTGTTAGTGGTCATTGACAAAATGGCGTAAAACCCTAATTATAAACGTGCATGGAATTAATGACATAAGGAAACATAAACACAAAGTTCTCGTATCCAACATATGTTGAGCTCAGGATTTAAACATGTGCATGTTTCCCTAGATCTACAAGTGGTGTTGAAGGAGACTCTGTTTTGTGACCATTCGACCCACCTCTCCACGCAATACACATATGGGTGTCACTTAAAAAATAATTAGTGGTATCATCTATTTGTTGATTAGGTCGACAGGGTAACCACTATAAAAACAATGACAAGTCAACTACAAATCCACAAGGAAAAATCTTTCACCTAATATTTGTTGTTTCTTGGGCAAGTGAGGAGAATGGCGTAAGATAATGGTATATAATAAGATGGCATAAAACCACATTACAGACTGTGTTTTGTAGTTATCAAATTCAACTACTACATTGAATCGACATGGGATGTTGATTCCACTCAGCATATCCCTATCTCTAAAGTGTCCCGCGTCATGTGCAAGTGAATTCTCCTTAAATTGACATTTGTTCTAATTAACCACAAATCACAGTGACTACTTGCACCGCGCCCCCCTTCCTCTTTGAAACGATTGAGATAAATGGCACATCCTTCATATGTGTTATGGGGTAAGAAAGAAGAGTTTCACATAGGTTCCCCCAACATTTTACCCACTGCAAGTCTTCTCCTCCTACTAACCCCTTCTTCATCACCACTCTTTATCATGCAATGCTTCGCTCGCTCATAGTAATCTCATACTAAGGTTTCTTGCAAAACTCTAGGATATGAAGCCTAATTACCAATCTCAATAGTTTGGAATATATTTATAACCCCATCACGGTGTCTTATGTACAAAAATTCAAAGTTCGTTCACAGACTTGAGTAGGACCTAAAGAAATACTAGAAAGTGCGTATTTTTAATATAAAGCAATGAGTTTATCAATGCGGTGACTGCAAATAAAGCAATTCTGGGGCATCTTAGAAACATTCAGAGTATTACGGCATTCAGTGCATAGAGCTCTGTGAGCACATGGCACTGCTACCCAAATAGCCTTCCTCTCCTTGCACACTCCGCAATTTGTCTCGTTCATACTGCTTTCACCCATTTTTGAAGACCTAGAGCCTGCTGGGTTGTATGCTGGCAGGACGCTCTGAGGCGACATCTATCAAATTTCAATAAGAAAAATACAATTTCGATCAATTCAAAACATCAGAAATAAGAAAATGCATGGTATTATCGGTCATCAATTAATTAATTACCTCCCATAATTTAGGGCTGAAAGTGGGTGTCCAGGATCGAGTCTCGGGCTTCTGTTGAGTCCATGGAGTGAAGAATGAAGTTCCTCCTTCTTGTAGAAAACTTACAAAGGAATGTCCATGTCCCTGCCCAGTTGCAGAGGATGCTGGTGGGTTGTATTGAATTGGGGGAGCTGGAACATCCATGGTATTGAAGCACACAGGCGATTTCATGACTTTCATGTCTGGCGGGAAAGAATTGAGTGGTGCAGCAGGTTGATTCATGCTACTGTAAGTGTTGGCTAGAGTATTTGGATATGTGCTGGTGAGGACTGTCCCATCCACATTTACATTGAAGGCGGACAAAAGATTTGCCAGGTAACGAACATCTTCGTTGGTTCTGATTGGAAATTTGCCTGTACGATCAGAGTGATGATAGAGCAGGGGATTGGACTCAGAAAAATCAGAACGAGGGGGGATTTCAGCATTAGTAGGAATTGTCAGAGAAGGGGCAGAAATAGATATAGATGTTCCCTGTGTGATTTGTCCCGCGGCAGCTGCATAAGAGCGTCCTTTATCCACAAATGAACTCCTCCCACTTCCAATGGTTTGTTGAAGGTTTGAATGACATTCCTTTGGGAGAATAACCATGTGGGTAGCAGGGCCCCTTCCAACAGGCACGATTTTCATCCTGCATAAGCCTGTTATGGAACGAATGAAGTCGCTGAGTTTAATGAAGCCAAGAGAAACATGGTCCAGCTCCATGCCACAGGTTGCTCTGAAATCTCCCTTGAGAGAAGAGAGGGGATACCATTCCCCGTCATTGAGCCTCTTCGATGCTTCCCCAAGGAATACTGGCAGCCACCTTTTAAATTTCTCAACCCAGGCTGGACATTCTGCAGGGGGTGGCAACAATAATGGAATAATACTATGTGCTGAATCTCCACCTTCTTGCACAGTCCCCTGCATATCGTCTCTGGCCAATGTTAAAGGTGCCCTTTGCTTTCGACCTTCACCCTCTCTGTTATTTTCATCCTCGTCGGTATTAGTTCCTTTCACGAGCTCCAGCACGGGCTTAGAAAGTACGCCCTTGATTTCCACCTGCAGATCCATGCTTGTACAGCGATTAGTTACTTCACAAAATGTGATACTGGGAGACTTTTTCTTACCTTTTTACCCAAAATTGTTGCGTAATGTGCTTTGACAGCGGAGGCTACAGACTCTTGGTATTTAAATGTCACAAAGCCGAAGCCACGGGAGTGAAGGGTCTCTCCGGCTTGGGCGCCGATGACTACTGCATCTGTAACCGGTCCAAATTTGCTCTCACAGTAATCTCTCAGATCCTCTGCGGGTTAGTATATCCATTGTTATTGTTGCCAGCCTGTTTATAAATTTTGAATCTGAACTTCATCTAAAATAAAACATCAGTATTTCTAACAAACCAGATTCTATTGAAGGTGAAAGGCCTCCAATAAACACCTTCCTGTTTAAATCTTCAGGGATACTCTGCTAGAAATTCAGGGTATTGTAAATTATCATTATTTGGAGTTTGCTTAGAAGGTTAAAAAAAAAATCCCTCTCTCAAGACGAACATGATTGAGAAACTCTCTAATAAAAATAACAACCTTCAAAGGTATCCCACTAGAAGCGCGTCCGAACATCCTGAGTCGTCGCAGTTCTCCTTGGCCGTGGGCATAATGGCATTGATCCCCTCTCACACAACCACCGGGCGATTCGTAGTACCTGCAGATCTCCGTCTTGATGTACATTGACAATTTTGAACTGATGGATGGGAAGTAAATGTTAAATTCTTGTTGTTGTAAACTTTCTAGCAACAGAAATGGAGAAAATATTGTTAGAAGGACAGTATTCAGTAACCTGTCTTCCTGTTCAGTTTGATCCTGATTGCCGCTTCCGGCTTTAATTAATTGTTGTTTTGCAGAATTATCTGAACATTTTTCGTTGGTGGTCTCCGGTGCTGTTGAGGTCGTCAAATGCTCCTTTAGTTTACCTGTGCAAAAGATAAACGAGGCCGCTCGTTCAATATCCATTTCATTATATAGACGAAATGAAAGAATGTCTAACATTTCGCACCAAATTGAAAGACAGATTGAGAATTTAGCATCTCTCGCATGTCTTGGGTCTTGCCGACATCAACAGGCCTTTGTTTCCTGCACGGGTTATACCCAAGATTCTATTATTACAACATGGCAAATAAAATAATGGGAAGAGAATTTAATCTCAGAAGCAAATAAACGACCTTAGATTTAGAGCTTGACGATTAGCTCCATAACCTAGTAGAAGCATAGCACATTCAAAATGATTGTTTTTAACCGCATAAAACAGAGGCGTCTCCTTTGTTTCTGTATATATGTCAACGGCTTCTGAATCTCGAAGCAAAAGCATCTGCAATTTACCAAAAAAAAATTAAAAGGCCTGAAAATTGGCTCAAGATTTTCTTAATAACCAAAGATCTGATGGGATGGGTGAAACAAGACCTGTATATCATTGGATGAGTTAAAAAGAAGAAAGCTTTAAATCATTTTGTTCATAGCAATCGTTGTGAATGCAATGAAACAGACTTAAACTTATGAAATCAAGCTCAATGCCAAGGGCTCGAACCTGCAATCCTTGGAGATGACCATAATTTGCTGCCACGTGTATGGAGGTCAAGCCTAATATGTTTCTCGCGCTCACGGAAGCTCCGTGTCTCAGAAGTAGGCATACAAGCCTGTTCCAGGATTTCATAAATAATTCTTCAAAACCATTCATAATTGGAAAATTAGTTTCCAAAAAAAAAAAATTTAAACGAACCTAGTATCCTGGTTACTGGAAGTTGCCCTAAGGCACCAGTGAAGGGCAGTATTTCCATCGCTGTCTGCCTCGTTCGGATCCACATTTCCATTTAAAAGCAATTTCACCATTGCTTCATCTCCAGCCTGTAATTAACTAGAGACAACCAGTAAGCTAACAGCTTACCATAGAAAGCATCAAAAGAAAATGTGCAATTTCTCTCTCTCTAAATTTAAGTTCAAGTCATAATAATACTTCACCTGAGAAGCTCCAATGAGTGGCGAAAAGGGAGCTTGAGAATTCAATCTTTTGGTGTCCTTTACAGGTTTTATGACACCGGCCTTAAAATGTAGCAGGAGTTCGATCTCGCTGAGAAGCACTTTCCTTTGTTGTTGTATGTTTGAATCAATTAAACTGCTTGTGCTTCCCTTATCAGAATGATTATCGTTGTCATTATTACTACTCCGAGCTTCGATCTGCCATAGAGATATGGCCCTCTTTACCAAGCTTTCAAAGATTGTTGTCTGGATATGAGGTTGGTCGTTACTTTGCACCAGAGCAGAAAGAATCAGATCCGTGGCCACAATAATCAGAACCGCAAAGGAAACTATTTGTCCATTTAGGGCCTTTTTGTATGCTATCTGGTGAACGTCTTTAGTATTCACTGCAAGAATTCTGACTGCAGTGATGTCCTGAAAATTTGGTATCAGGATTGTTAAATTAACTCCACTTCAGTAGTTTTAGGACGAACGATATTCCAAGCAAGCTAGAACTAGACTTAGCAGTGGTTTACAAAATTCATCAACCGAGTTTTGATACCGATGAGTACTTCAACACGTTTTAACTCAAAGATCTCAAGTGATAAACGATCAATCACGCGCCACACTTGATAAGCACATTCAGCCAGATTTTTTTGACAAAAAGGCAACTTTAAAAATATTAAATCTTCAAATTGATGAAGCTACTAATGAGAAAAGCGCCAGACAAGCTTATGTCGATACAGCAGGAGAACAAGATTCCTAATTAGAAGTAATTTTACAGACTTACCTTATGGCAAAAAAACATCTTATTGACATTTAAATTGATGACTATGTTTGAATGAGCATAAATGTTGCCAAATGATTTGCATGAAAGATTAATTCTAGGTAGGTACAAAAAGCTATTACTGATTAAATTTGCTTCACGAACAGACTTCGCACATAATACCTATAACATTGTTACTTGTACCTTATCTCCGATCAATCTGAGAAGCTCCGCAATACTGCTAGGTAAGGACCAATCCACCTGCATCCTGCTTTGCATAGATAGGTATTAAATACTATTTAAACATAAATGAATAAATCTTTGAAGAACTTGTACAGAAAAATCTCAAAATTTGACCAGACCTTTTGGAGAATAAGGACATATCTAACGGGCTGTGGCCTTCTTTAGACTTGATGTCGGTGCGAGCTTGGTAACGAATCAAAAGGTTTATGCAATTGTGAGAGTGAGACTGAGCAGCGTGATGAAGCGCTGTTTTGCCGTATTCATCGAGGGCGTTAACAGGCAAAGATGGACCAGCCTCACCTTCCAGTATAGCTCTAGAACATGCAACAGAATCGAGCTTACATGCCAAATTCAGAAACTTATGCAAAAGGCGGCCCATCTTAATCTCGTCATCTTTGCGTTTTGCGTTCCCATCCAATTTTGAAACACTGGCCTTCCATATACATTTAAACAGCGAGACGAATTCCGGGCTTTCGTCTTCGCAAATTAACCTAATGAACTTGTTTTCCAACTCGAAAAGGCCTTTATCATTTAGATTCACGTCTTCCTCGTCGACCTGGACCACAGAAGAAAGTAATTGATCTTCTGCAATCGGCTTGTCAACAAAATCCTCTTCTCCGATTTCCAGAGTCTTCTGCATCTTAAAGCCTCAAGTTTTAATCTGTACAAACAGTGCGCCTGCAAAATATTTGAAGCTTTAGGATTTCAATGTTAAAAAATGCGCCTGCAATTTTTTTTAAAGCTTTAGGTTTTCAATGTAAAAACAGCGAGCCTGCATATATTTAAAGCTTTAGGTTTTCATTTAAAAAACAGAATGCCTGCAAGAACAGAATGCGAATCTAACAATTTGACCTCCTTTCACCGTAATTAACAGATCTCTTAACAATCTTTGCTGATATTAAAAAAAAAAAACTCATTTTTACACTAGATTTGCTACAAATGAATCTTCGAAGCTCATTCAAAAACCTCCTACGTTATATTTTTGTACATCTTACGTCAAGCTAAAACTTTTCCATTAAAATATCACATTACTTGATTGCATCGCTAGTAAATTTCCATGCTAGCAAAGATCCTAAGATTTTATTTACAGCAAAGATCCTAAGATTTTATTTACAGATTTCTTTGCAGAAAAAAATTCAGCGAATTCGCAAAAACATTCTTGGATAATCGTGTATGGTAAAAACTTCAGGAAATTTATCTCAGTTTCTCCTACATTTACACATTTCGTGGTGCATTGAAGAATTTAAACGATCTTACGTTAATCTGATAAACAATTTCAAAAATTTATTTTATTTTCCCTAAACAATCCAGTGCGCTACGAATTTCAACCTTACAGTTGCACAAATCTGAAAATTTTAAAACTCCCTTAAAAAAATCGCAGCGGAAAAAGAGAAAACAGAGCGGATTGAATAGCAGAGTGAAGGTTCGAGAGAATATAAGTACCGCAGGAACACAGAAGCCATATAAACGTCGGATCTTAATTTTAAAAATAATTCAATTCATTAAAATGTTCCTAAATAATAAATTAGATACAAACTTTAAGCTGTTCAACTTCGTGAATATAAGTACCATACGACAAAGAAACTTTATAAACTTCGGACGTGGAATTCTATGCATTTTAATTCGTTACAATATTCTTTAGAGAATAAATTAAAGTAAAAAAAAAGGTTTCAGGAGTTTATAATCCATGGTACGAGAAAAATGTTTATAAAAATTTATATGAACTTTTTTTGGGGAAAACAAACGGCCAATAGACATTTATTAGCTATGTACTTGATAATTATTAGTCCAATTTTTTTTTTTCCCTCTCTTAGTTTTTTGGTTGTCTTGTTGCAAATGCACATACTAAATATTCATAGCACGCTCAAAAGTGGAGTGTATTTGGGTTCTCTTTTTTATTAGAACACATTAATATATTAATCAATAATTAATACGAGATAGTTATAAGAAAAAGATAGTCGAAAATATTTACGATCCGATTTTTATGTCGGTCACAAAACACAACTTAGTCAAGCACAAACATTATTAACTCTTATGGGCGGTTGCAGACCATTCTTAAAAGGGAGATCACCTAAACTTGTTAGCTCATCTAACAAAGAATTTGGGACGTCCCACCATCCAAGGTCACAGATTGTCTTGCATAAACAACAACAACATAATTTCCCAACTAGCAACTTTGTTATTTTGTCTTTTAATATGTGAATAGACTTTTAATTTGAATTCAAGTCATCTTTAAATATACTTACACACTCAATTTTATTTAGGCATTTACAAGGCAATAAAAAAATTCATTATTATTCACATGAATTATATTAAATATTAACAAACATTATATAAGTAAAGCAATTATTAGATCATTTATTAAAGTATTGAAATGCATACTAGAAACGTAATGCATCGCAACAAGTTTTTCAACTAATAAATTATTACAATTATTGTTGTATTGTTTTCAATATTATACTTTATTTAGAGAATTGGAAAATATCAAGTTAGCTTAGTGTTTCTCTTGTATAACATAGACCCCAAAACACATTGTTTTCCTTATAGTTTTAGATTGACACGCCTAAGGCTTGCCCAACTAGAACGAGGAGAAGTGTATTTTTCTAGTGATCAGAGTAAAATTTTAGAAAAATGAGATTTTTTTTTTGGAGCTGTAGAATAGAAGAATATAGTCATAAAAAAAAATGCACATGTCTAATATTTTTGGGGAATACGAATTGATGATTTTCACATTGTTAAGTTTGGATCGTGGCTATTTGTATATAATTCTTCGATTATTACAAGATTTCCAGGTCATCTTTTGATCACTATCAAGTATTATTTTCAGTGTCAAATTCTAAAAATGTCATTAAATCTTGAAGTATAATTGAATAATCCTAAACCATACACATTTTTTATATTTTTTGGTGCAAAATAATTAATAAGGTTTGATAAACTATTTCGTGGAGAATCCAGATAATTCTATATAGATGCATGCCCTTAACCGCCCCGTTCATTGTCACCATATAGATCTATATAGGGCGACCCAACCCATTTCGATAGTGAGTAGTTTCTTCCCCAGGTAGAGTGGGCCAACCAATTGCCGAGGGCGAAGCTATTCTTAGGAGAATTCTCTACACCCTCTCTCTCTATGCTGCTATAGATAAATAGGTTGCCCCCATGATAACATGACCAACTAGATAGGGGCCCTGATAGTAGCCTCGCTTTTCTCGGGACCTCGCTTTTCTCTGGGCCTCGGTTCGCTCGGATTTTTGTCAACCAATCTTTCCTAATACACATTTAGTTCGGAAAAGTCTTATTTGTACTTTTTCACATAGGGAATAAGAAAATTCCAAAGTGTATTTTTTAGGGTCATTGTCACTTATGTAGAGTTCCTTATAAAGTTCCAAAATGACATCTTGAAGACTCTATGGAATAAAAACCATTGATCAAGACAAGCATGCGGGGATCTCCTCTCTAAAATGAATGGTTGGGCTGACGACCCCACCATATATCTATAGTCTAATAACACCTTCTTTTGAAGCTTCAAATGAGACTTTGTATCCGAAATGTGGGAACGATATGACTATGAAGTCATTGAAAACTTGATTGGGGAACCAACATTTATTTAAAGATGAATAAAGTCAATTACCTAAAGTACTAACTTGAAAGGCTTGTTGGAATTGATCAGCTACAAGATTGACATGATACGCCACAAAAGCACATAAATTTTATACGTTGGTGGCTCCGTGACCCCCTACCCAAATCAAATACTTACTAGTATTGGCTTTCTCAGGGTAGTTCATTTTCGCTCACTGCTAGGTTGGTCGAGTGAAGCCGATAGTGATGACACCATTTGTTATATATGTGATACAACCAGTCATCAATCATATCACATATATAATGTAATGGATGGTCTTGACCATTGGGAGAGGGCGGATAGACTCTTGGGGTTAGAGGGAAGGGACAAGAGAGATAAATTTAATGTGTGCTTTCCACCCCACTCTGGAGGGTGAGTCAGTGTGCTTCTACCTTCCTTATATATATATATATATATATATATATATATATATATATATATATATATATATATATAGCCCCATATTGAAGGTGAAGAACCTAACCCCAGATACAAAGGGAGGAACAATGATTACCTTTCTCTTAAGAACCTCTGACTTGATGATGGGGATAGCTAGGCTAGGGTTGGGTATTTCTCTTTTCAATGTTCAAGAGCAAATAAAAGATGAACGACCAAACATATATAGAGAGAGAGGGCCCGACAGAGAGGGGGTGTTGCCTCTCCTCTATTTTATTTAGGGTTTATAAAAAGGAAAAGGATCCTCTCCCCATTTATATTTCATATCTAGTGGGGGATGAAGATGGCCCTATATACACATTTTATACACATAAGAAACCCCCTATATTATTTTTTGTTTTACAGTCCAACACCAGTACCAAGCTACACCAACACTAACACCAACAGAGGGACACCTCCCCTATTGGGAACTTCTAGATAGGTGGAGAGTGAGGCAATCTATCTATAGGGGGATTGGGGTAGGGACGCCTTTATAGAGATCTGAGATCTCTATGGGGAATTTATGCCCATATAGAGAAATCCCCCTATATATATCTATATATGGGTGAGATATATAGGAAGGGGGCCTCCCATATAGATAAGATGAGATCGAGGCCTCCATTGAAAATATATTCCATTGGGGAGTGACAATGATTGATATATGTATTCTATATACCCTATATATCAATCTGGTGAACATATGTGCTAACAACATTTGAAGGAAAGGAATTCCTACCCTCCACCTAGATAGATATATAGTGGGATCCCCCATATCTATATAGGTTATTCGCCCACTAGCTATACAACCCATATATATATATATATATATATATATATATATATATATATATATATATATATATATAAAGGCCCTTATCTCTATATGGCCCTCTAATAAGAAATATGGGCTGAGGTTGATGAAGCAGGGGCTATTATATCTATATAGAGTAAGGCCACCCAGAAGTATTATAAGGTAAGGGCGTCTAGACGGCTCGGGAGAGATAGATAGATAGGGGGCCTCACTATAAAACTAGATTTGGTTTGGGGGGATCCCAACTTTAGAACAATATGATAGACTGTTGAGGACTACCCAAAATTTTACCATCAACTATGTATAGGCCCCCCACTCCCACCCTTATAGAGATTTTAGATTCTAGATATGGCACTAGGTACTCGAGAAATGGGATGATAGAGGGAATATAGTCATGTGCAACGTAGTCTATATAGAGTTTCATTGATGCCCTATATGGCTATATAGACTCAGGACCCCCCCTCTATATAGATAATATTCCACCCTTATAATTATATCTCGAGAAGGTAGGTGGCCCCCTAGTTTAGATAAGGGCGGTAGAGAGCCTTTGGTAAAGAACAACCTCATCATCACAAACTATGACCGTCTCTATAGGGCTCTCCCAGCTATATAAAATAAGTCATCGGGAGAGCCCTA
Source organism: Taxus chinensis (assembly GCA_019776745.2). NCBI lineage: Eukaryota > Viridiplantae > Streptophyta > Pinopsida > Cupressales > Taxaceae > Taxus > Taxus chinensis. The sequence goes on from CM034154.1 coordinate 559,689,453, forward strand.
TAGATCTAAATAACCTCCCCCGTTATACCAAGGGAGATCTAAAGAACCTCCCCCACCCCCTCATATACATCTAGAATTTGATGTTAACTGGCCCTCTAGATATGGCTCGGCCTCCCGAGAGAACTATATATCCCTATAGATTGAAGGGGGGTTGAGCTATATAGATTGGGGGGGGGGGGACCTATCTATATTTTTTATGGGATGAGGGATACCCATTTTATATAGATATGGTGAGAAATCAAGGTCCTTATCTAATTGCCATATAAATATATAGTATAATATAATATAATATAATATAGTATAGTATAGTATAATACTCTATATTTCTATGGAAATTGAGTACCCCCCTATACAGATATGGATATGGACATGGCGTCCTCAGCATCCTCTCCCCAGAGGCCCCTTACCTTGAACTATCTATATGGCCCTGACTCAACGTCTCCCTTGGCTTTGACCTAGCTAGGAATCATAACCCATTTGGTCACGTAAATGACCTAAGGGTTATCATATATATAGTTAAATTTTCCAATCAAGATATTACTATATAGGCGGAAGGGTGTCCTGACACGTCTGACTAGACTATCATGGTTACCCTCCATCTAATATAACTCTGTAGGGTCTCGAATTCTGAGATTGCCTAGTTTTCATCCACACCATATCTCTATAGGGTCTTGCCATATCTTTAGTTCAGGGCAGGGTCTCGAATCTATCCCCCATATATGTTAGGGGATGAGCCTCCCCATCCCGAGCTATCCATTTGGGAGTGCCCATATATAGTATCATGCACTCTCCCAGATTTCTTATCCAATATATATATATAAAATCCATCTGGTATGGCTCCACTCAATCTACGCCAGGTCCATTAATGAATCTAATGGATCAACTAGATAGACATGGATCAATCAACCTACACTCCCCCTGGGCCTGAGATAGGGATACTAGATCAACCTTCCTCTATGTTACCCATGATAGGTCAATCGACCCTATATGGACTATACGATTATACCTATTTATCCCATTCCCGCCCCTATCACAACCCATCGATCAATCCGGTTACCCATGAGGGACCTTATCTCCTTATATCTCTATTATGTACTACTCTATACAAAATGGACCCCCTCTCCCCTCTTTCATGTTGGTTAGACATCGAGTATGTTGGCATGTTGGTTCTTTAAGTCAAGATAGAGATAACCCCATATCCATATCTAGAGAGGGGAAGGGGGTCGAGTGAGTAGTCGAGAGTAACTTGAATGAAATATCCAACTTCCATATAGATATGAAGGGGCACAATGTATATATATATATATTATATATAGGGGTAACCCCTCTATATATATAGATAGGCCCCCCCCAGATATATAGGGGCCTACTCTACCCACATATATAGAGGGGTTACCCCTATATATATATATATATATATATATATATATATATATATGGGTAACCCCTCTATATATGTGGGTAGAGTAGGCCCCTATATATCTGGGGGGGCTATCTATATATATGCTCATATAGGATGCACCCCACCCACCTATCTAGTTGGATCCCTATATTTTATCTACCATGGGTGGGGTAAATACCTACAGGGGAAGCACCCCCCTCGATTTATATATCCTAATATTAGCCTTGAACTCTCTAGGTGGTATCCCATATAATTAGATAGGGAATGACTGCCATATCTATAGAGAGGAGCGATCCAATCAAACATATAAAGGGGCATGAGTAGACCCAAATATATGACATCACACATTTTTCATCTTTTATATTTGCATACGGTTCCCTACTAAGGCTTTTTAAAGTGAAAAATTGGTTTTATTAGACTTAATTTATGAATGAATGAATTATTATTTGATTCTTATAACATAAGTTAGTTGTTAATACATAACATAAGTTAGTTGTTTATACGGCTTTAGAATAATCTCCTTTTTACCCCACTTCTCAATCGAAGAAAACCACCCCTAATTTGTCTCTTCGGGGTCAAAGAATCATGCAACCTCTCTATTCAAAATTCTTTATTGGAGGGGGCGATATATCGAGGTCTTCCCTCGACTATATATTATATAATTAGTTGGCCCACCCCTAGAGTTCAGATAGGGGTTAGATATGAGATATGGATACAACCACCACCCCTACCCCTGAACTATGGATGGGATAGGATAGAGATGTGATACAAATTACCAAATAGAATAGTTTATAGGGGTCCTAGCCCCAAACTCTAGATCATCATAAGACAATTCTCAGAATGAAATATCTAAGACAAGGTGAGATATAGATAGGGGGAACTGGTTCATGGCTCATCACCCACATCTATGGATATAATATATCTATCTGGGGACCCCAGATAGATATATAGCCTTTAAGGGGACCTCTCCCAATCCCATATAATATAAATAGGGGCCTTGAACTATTATCTTGGCCTCGACTGGTCTAACTTCTCTCCCAATCCCATACCATGCCATACCATACCGTATCCATATATATATATATATATATATATATATATATATATAGAGGGAGGGGGTGAGATCTATATCTCCATATCACCCCATATATATAGGAGAGATAGGAGTTTGGTCTGATGGACCAGGTCACCATATCTAATCTATCCCCCATATAGATAGATAGGGACACCACCCTGAACTATATAGTCTAGGGGGGTACGCCCCACAAATGGGGATGGATCTCACATCACCATATATATATATATATATGAGGATTAAACCACTCAAACTAGTACACAATTGATCTAATTGACCTGCATTGTCCTCATAGCCTCTCATATCTAGTGGTTCTATTACAATAATAATGATTCGAAAGGTCGAAGAATGTTTATTACTAGTAATTATTCCCAATAATATAATAGATTCTATAGGATATGGAACCTGGATGAGACCCCAGATAGAATACATAAGGGGGACTCGCCATAGAAATATATAGGGCCTCCTCCCCCAACCTAGCTATAGAGAGGAGGATATAATAGGATGGACTTATCCCATGTCTATATAGATAATGTATGAGGAAACTATATTATGGATAATATGTTGTACTCTAGGAAATGAACCTCATCCATATAGAATTATTAGGGGCCTAAACTATCTAGGGGGGTGAGAGCCTGCATAACTACTATAGATTATCTCCCTCAATCCCCCCAGATATCTATATAGAGATGGTAGAGGGGTGGATATAAAGAGGTGAGTCCAAAAACTAATCCATCTTGGTATGGATAAGGATATTACTTAGAATATAGACATGATATGATGAGTATGAACTAGATACTTCATACGAGGAATGAATTTGAGGAGGAGGAACTAGATAAAAAGAGTACAACTAGATTCCCTATCCCTTATCTATAGAGATCAAGATGGATATGGCTAGCAACTAGATCTCCTATACCTAAAGTGTAGATATGGGATATAGTAGGATATATAGAGAGAAGACAATCTCCTAACCAACTGAAGTCACTTGGTAAATTTGCATATATAGATAAGGGGCCTTGAATACTAAATTTCCCCCTAGAAGGTAGATCTATAGGGGTGCATGGATGCATCCATTATATACATGATATAACCAGTCATCAGTTGTCTATCCTATCTCGTCATATAGAGAGATATAGGGATATGACCCCTAGGATATATGGATGAGATGATAGGGAGGGAAAGGCTAGATCCTAGGCCATATATTTATATAGTAGAGGGATAAGCATATCCCAAACATCCATATATCCATATAGACATCTATATAGTGACCCGTAGGTCAGTTGAGTGCCTATCTAGATTTTATGGCCATTAGAAAGGGTGAAGGATCATCTCAAGGGTGATTTAATCTTATGTATAGGAATTTTGTACATAAATGGAATTAAAATTTTCATGAATTCCTAAGATTGAAATGGATTTTTAGAATAAGATGGTATATTATAATATTTCCATACACTCAATATATAGTAGAGGTTAGTGCCCCTTCTTCCATTATCCTTTCATCTCTTTCCTTCATTCTTACCTTAATTCGGGTTACAGTCCGAACATTTACTCAATAGTGAATTATAAGGGGATTTCCCTTCATCTACAAGTAGGTTTACTACAATAGAAACCAAAGAGGGAAGAATATTATAGAATATTATGGTGTCTCCTCCACTTGGTTTCAAAACAAAAATTCTACAAAACTTGGGAGTGATTCATTCTTATAAGGATATAGAAGAGGAATAATTCATACATCATAATTAAACAAAGTTTCCCTCAAAATAGAAAATAAGAACATAAGGATCAAATTCAAAATTATTATAATCATATGACTCGCCCACATTTTCACTTGATAGAACACCTTATCCACAGTCATAAATTAAAAAAATCCACCACATAACACTCAATCTCATTTTTAATACACAGGGTTTGGTCTAAATAAAAGTTCATATGACCATTTATACTTCCCATCTAGTGACCTCTCTTCAAAGTCAAGTAGGCATGGTCACTCAACTAATTCAAATAACACTACAATATAAGTTTAGTATCATGTCTAGTTATCCTAGCATTGTTAATCTTACCCTATCTCTCCCAAGTTTACGTAGACTTGAATAGGTTAGGTATCTATTTTAGAATATATTTTTCATCTCCTTCTACTACATTGGGGCCCATCATTACAACTTTAGCAACCACTTCCAATCATTCCTTATCCACACCACCTTCATTTATCCTTGCCACTTCTCCATATCTCATTCATATTTTACTATTTACTTCAGTTAGTCATGATTTATATCCTTCCCCTACCACTCCTTCCTCATCCACTTATTAGATGAAAAAATGAAGCTAGGGTAAGTCAAGGAGGCCTAAAATGAGGATCATAGATGAACCTAAGGTAAAATTTAAATTTGATCATGCTACAAGTGAAATGAATAATATTAATAAAAGTAAGATCACCTAAGGTAACTAGGTAGTTACACTAGAGTCACACAATATTTTATTCTCTTCGATTAAGAGGCTAAAAACTACGCTTGGGAATATTGATACTTATAAAGAGCATCATGTGTCAATGTTAGAGGTAGCATGATATTTTATGAGAACTTTTATTCAAGATTTACATCAATAGGTACATTTGAAAGATCATTCTAAGGCCATAATCCCTCAAAATATCATCTTGGACATTTAATTATTCCTCCAACCCTTATATAACACACTAACTAGTCTTAGGTGGGAACTTACGAAGGGAAAATCATCATAGGAGAAGGTTGAATCCCATGTAAGCATGTATAAGGTAGTAGAAAGAAATTTGGAAAGGCTAAGTAGGTGTGTGAGAAATGATATGTTCTCCCGTTTGGACATAGTGATCAATTCAAACATAACTAACAACCAAAAAATAATCTTAGGCATGAGATAATAAATTGAATAATGGTAAAAGGTACGCAATACATCAATTTCTAAGCTAAATAATTCTCAACGGAATATTTTACAGACACTTTTGGAATTCCATTTTGGTCCCATGTTTCTACCCAATACCCATCAATTATATTATGGACACTTCTAATTTTTTCAATCAACTCACAACATTCAAGGATAATTTTAGAGTAGGATTTGATGCTACTAATTAGGCAAGAGGTGTTGACGTATTATTTTTACCACATCAAGCACCTCTCCAGTTTGATCAGAATGCTATAAAACATGATATATTATTTGTACTACTATATAATCACTTAATTACTTTCTTACTTAATCATTAAAACCCTAATTATCAAGTCATTCATTACAAAATTAGACCATATTTTAAATACTATGGGATTAATGGGCATTGTGATGACAATTGTTATGCTTTAGAATTAAAAAAAATTGACATTTGGAGCATGAGGGTCTCATTTCATTTGCTACACATCATTATTCTCCAAACTCATCTCCAATTACTAAACCCCAATGGGCTCCTAAATCTGATCCCTCCATGTCTAGAGGGCATCACGCCATAATTACTGATGTTCCTTCTTTGGTACTTTAAGAGCCACATATCCAACCTAATATCATACCATCTTTACAAATAATTACCTCATTACCTCCTCCTATTAAGTCATCTACCATGTTACCAATCCCAAATAATAAATCATCATTAAAGGAAGAACAACTAATTTCAGTGCCACAAGTTCAGATCCCTCACCAAAATCCTCCACTTAAACGTATAATTCCTCTTTTTGATCAAGATAATGCTTATATTGATGGTCGAGACACATTTCAAACTCTGTCACCATAGCATGGTCTCTCTCACATCATCGTATAGATTTCCATCACTTGCAAACTTGGGTGAGTAGGATTTGATGCTACTAATTAGGCAAGAGGTGTTGAGGTATTATTTTTACCACAACAAACACCTCACCCATTTCTATTCTCCACGCTTCGCATTAGGATCACTTCATGCTTCACTTGTCCACTCGACAGGCTATCGGCTACACTCTTCTCTATAAAAAACAAGGTATGCATCTTCTATCTACTTTATGCTATCAAGTATTCAATCAACAACATAAAGTGATGGAAAATGTAGACACAAAATATATGCACTTGGGTACATTTCTAGGTACTAAAACATACTAATGTATACATGATTCCTAAGAAAGAAAACTACTAGTTTAAAACTCCTTTTTAGACTTTTGCTTTATATTTTTCACTTTTATTGGCCTTACATACTTTACAGCTCTGCCAAAATTTTACTGATTTATATTTTATGGCCTCAGACACTAGTTCCCAGCTAGAAGAAAAGCTTCAGGTGTTCCTATCCCTTGTGGGTGCTCCTAACCTTCTTTATCCCTTTCTTACCCTTTTTGGGTCTTTTAATCCATTTTTTCACCCCTTGAAAAAGGGACAACTTGGGAAAATAGGACTTGGGAAACTTCACGAGTCTTCAACAGAGAATCTAGGAAATCAGGCATTTCTCATGTTCTCGGCACTTGTAATTATTTGGATGCATTTCTCTTCTTCCCTCTCGGATCCATACTTGACCCAAAACCTATCCAAAATTGTGAAAAATGCAAAAAAGGGTCATTTCTAGACCATTGTGGGGTTTTCAGGTCTGGGAGGAATAAACAGAACAAACTCCTTTAGGCCTCAGGTTCCTCAATTTTCTGATTTTCCTAAAATGCAAAGGGCCTAGTGTATTGTGGGCCTAGATGGAAATGCAGGAACAAAGGCATTGGGTGGAACAAGTTCCATAGAATGACGAGTTCCCCGCATTGAGGTCAGATTCGTAAAACAAAGACAAGGGGCCGAGATAGTGTAATGCGGGGTCAGAGTGAAGTGCAAAGAACTAAGGTTGGCATGAAACAGGTTCCATGGGGACGTGAGTTCCATGTGGAAGTGAATAAGACGCAATATGAAGGCGGGATGGCTGATGCAGAAGGTAAAGGGGTGAAATGAACACTGCGTAGGTGGAACTAGTTCCACAAACCATCAAATGCCTGAAAACCTGATACTCCCGCAGACAATGAGATAAAGAGTTCAATGCGGAAAAGGTTGTATGTGGGAGAACAAGGAGATAATGGAACAAGTTCCTAAGTACTCCGTGTTCCTCAATTCCCCAATTTATTTGATAAAAAAGGGTAAAATGAAATATAAAAGGATATAGGGGGAATATAATATAATTGCAGATTGTAGCTATCAACAGAGACCCTTGTTCCTCGTGACACTCCCTGGACCCGATTCACCATATCTTTTCACTAGATTTTCCAAATTTTATAAAATTTATATCACTAGAAACGTCTCTTCATCCTCCACACCATGGAAATAGAAAATATTGAGTTAGGTGAGAGTATGTGGTACAAATGGAAAAAACATGCCCAACATTTATGAACACAACCCTAGGTAGCTCAAAAATTAGATTTGATATGATGCGGTGCCTTTTTTTCTTCTGCAAGAAAAAGATCATGAGGGGATGGTGTTGAAGGCTACCCATACTCCTTTTCAAAAATTTAATGTAGGTTGTTGGTGGGTAGAAGAAAAAATCTACACTTTCCCTCTTCTCTCTCTTTCCCATTCTCTATATAATGTAAATGGGGGGCCCATTTGTAATGTTGGATACTTTGAGAATGCAAAGGCATCATTTAAAAGTACCACATAAGTGTTCTCGAGTTGCAGGCCTTATATTGTAATCATGTAATGAGTTCACATCTTATTCCTCCATTGTAATGATTTGTGCATCATATTGAATCAATAAAATTACTTGTTTTATGGCTCTATTTTGCCTTAGTGATTTAGTACATTTCCTTGCCTCTTAATTTACTTGCATGTATGTTGTGTATGTTTATTCATATAATGAGGTTTATTTTTTATTGTGCATTGTGTGAAAATAGGAGTTTAGATACTTCTCTGGACTGTGTCTGTCATTTCTTCCCTCTCCATCATTGTTTTATTCCATTTTCTCTCTTTTAAAAGTGTCTTTCCCCTTATTTTTAGTGTTATCAGCTCCTATAGTTTAGGATTTTTCATTATATGCAACTTCCTCTCTCCTTGGTCCCTTGGAATCACATATTAGTATTAGGTAGTTGCATTTCCATTCCTAGGAGTAGTTTAGTAGAAATAAGCAGAGGAATAATATATATACATTAGGGAATCATATATATAAATATTTAATTATTTTAAATTAAGGGCCAAACACTAACATTATCTACTATCACCTAAGATTGCATCCAAAGGCACAAAGAGTAGTGCAAAAAATTCATATAACACCCTCACACAAGGGACCAGGGTGGCATCACTCTGCATACACAACATATGAGGGGAAGTCTATTCTATTCCATTTCACACATTTTCATACTTGGAGTATTCTGGATCTAGCCGCTATCATAACATAACTTACACAATGGTAAATTAGGGAATCATTACACACATATTAACATAAAACTACATGGAATCTGAGATGTAGTGCAACACTCAGCCATGAGATAACTCTTTGGGTGACCCTCGGGGTTAGTCTGACTCCCCATTATGTATCTTATTTATTAGGTTTAATGTTGTTTATGTGTATGTGTAGCTAGGTATCTATTTTATAGGTTATAAGTACAACCAACGTCATGAGAGTGAAATCAGAGAAACAAAAGAAGAGTAATAGTGAAGCCCCTCTAGCCCATAAGAGATAAGAAGCTGAGCATCTAAGTGGACACTAGCGCCTAGATCAGTCACTAGCACCTAGGCACTCTTCTCCTCCCATGAGTGATTTTTTCCTGCACATTTATGAGTTCTAGAACCTCTAGTGAGTCTTGATGACATAACTTCCATCCTGTTTCGACAGTTTCCCAGTCCAAATCTTCTCCAGATTACATAAAATCAGCTAAGTCACCCCTCTCTCTCTCTCTCTTTCTTAGGGTTCCATATCTTTGCATGTTTATTTCTTGTATGTTTATTGTATTCTATCATTTTTATATCATTCATTATAATATTACTCTAAAATTATATTTAATTCAATTTAAATTAAACCAATTCAATATTTACACCAATAGGTATTGTTGAAAGCTCAATCTAAGGCCACAATCCCTCAAAACATCATCTTGGAGGTTTACTTAGTCCTCCAATCCTTATATAACATACTATATAGTCTTAGTTAGACACTTACAAAGGGAATATCATCACAGGAGAAGGTTGAATCCCATGCAAGCATGTATAAGTTAGTAGAAAGAAATTTGGAAAGGCTAAGTACGTGTGTGAGAAATGATATGTTCTCCTATTTGGACATAGTGATAGATTCAAACATAACTAACAACCAAAACATAATCCTGGGCATGAGAAAATAAATTGAATAATGGGAAAAGGTGCTTGGTAGATCAATTTATAAGCTAAATAATTTTCAAGGGAATATTTTATGGAGACTTTTGGATGTCCATTTTGGTCCCATGTTTCTACCCAACATTTCTATTATGGACCATTCTAATTTTTTCAATCAACTTAAAACATTCAAATATAATTTTAGAGTATGGTTTGATGCTACTAATTAGGCAAGAGGTGTTGAGGTATTATTTTTACCACATCAAGCACCTCTCTAGTTCGATTAGAATGCTAAAAAACATGATATATTATTCCTACTACTATATAATCACTTTATTACTTTCTTACCTAATCATTTTCACCCTCATTATTGAGTCATTCATTAAAAAATTAGACCATATTGTAATTACCATGGGATTAATAGGTATTTTGACGACAATTTCTATGATTTAGGATAGAAATTATGACATCTGGAGTATAAGGGTCTCATTTCATTTTCTACACATCATTCTTCTCCACACTCATCTATAATTACTAAACTCCAATGGGCTCCCAAATATGATCCCTCCATGTCTAGTGAGTGTCACACCATATTTACCAATGTTCCTTCTTTGGTACTATTGATGGCAAATCACAGCACCCCTGAGTGTTTGCAACTCGATGGGTTGAGAATCTCAGTGCGATTGCATAACATGGAGCTTTTCCCAAGTGTGGGACCTTGTGAAATCGGAAAAGCTCTCTGGATGAAGGCTGGTTCCTATTCCTCTGTTCAGATGCACATGTAAAAATGTAGATGGTTTACTCAAAAACCTAAACTAACTTGCCAAGGAGATAGGGTAAGAAGATGCATAAAAATAAACCTAAACTAACAAAGGTGATGCACCGAGGAATGAAGAAACACATGTCTTGCCAATAAACACAAACCATTAAAATGCAATGCAAGATCATGCACATATAACCAGATTTGAAGTGAAAGATCAGGAGGATGAAAATGAACATAGAGAGGGTTGAGAATCATCCACAGACATGCATTATTTGCTTCAAAGATTGATATAATACACTACAAAATGCCAAGAGGAAAAGTTGCATTACAGTTTTAGATGGGAGGTTTGAACTCCACAAATTCACCTGCCAAAGAGAAGAAGGGAGGGGCAAAACAAGAATGTCCAACCTTTATAAAGAAGCCCCTCCTTATAATTTATAGGAATAATGAGAGAGGGAAGAGAGAGGAATTCCAAATCTACCTCAACCACCTCTAGGTTGCATTTAATTTATCTCATTATGGCGGTAGGTGAGAACCCTAGCAGACCCAAGAAATGGCGAATTGTATTTTGCATTTTTAAGAACTTGTTCTCACCCAATTAAAGATATTTAGTCGTAGTTGGATAGAGGACCTTGTAATATTTTCGAAAAGTCCAACCTTGCGTGAATCCGAGCTCCCTGTGAAAAGTTATGGCCATTTGAATATCTGCATCAGGGTTTGCTTTCTGTCGGGGTGTTAACGCTCAAAATGTTGCGCCTCCTGAAGATGCGCCTCGACGCATCCATCCTCATGTCAACATACTCTTATGTGCACCATAGGCACTGAAAATTTCATGTTGACATCTTCTGTTGTGCACCTCCAACCTACGCCAGGGTGTAAATTTTTGCATGTTGACATCTTCTGTTGTGCGCCTCCAACCTGTGCCAGGGCACAAATTTTTGCATGTCGACACCTTCTGGTGTGCACCTCTAACCTGCGTGTTTGTTTATATTTACCTGGGGAGGGAGATATATACAACAATTTGGTGACTCAATGGGATCACCTGCCTGCTAGGTAGAAGATCAGTGGCCTTTTAGCAATCAATTGGGCATGGAGTCATAAGTAATAACCTGAAACCAACTGATATCTGATCCCAAGCTTGATACTGCAACTCCTTCTCTGAGAGCATGCTGAACTATAGAAATTCAACCTGGGATCAAAAAAACGTATGCCGAAGCACTTAGGGAAACTGAAACCTAACTATAACAAGACAATGTGCATACGCACTTAGAGGAATTGAAATCTAGGCTAATATTTACAAGAGTAAACCTTTTCCTTTTAGTAGCAATGTTTAAGATAGATTATGCTAACCGAAATTGGGAGTTCTTCTCCATCCAATGTAGACAATTGGAAGGCATTACTACTTTTACATCTCGTGACCATGTAGGGGCCACTCCAAATGGCATCAAACTTGGAATGCCTTCCTTGTTTTGCCCGATCTGCATCCCATTTCAGAACTAGGTCCCCTTCCTGGAAGGTCCTTGCTCTTGCCTTCTTATCAAACCATATTTTTACTAAGGTCTGATCCTTCTCAATCGTCTGAACTGCATGTTCTCTGATTTCCTCCAATTCCATCAACTCCACATACCTGGCTTCCATTGGTTTGAACTCAGCCAACTCCTAGCTGCTTCATGAGCTCCAATGCAGGTAGTTCTAATGATATAGGCAATACTACCTCTTTCCCATAGACCAACTTGTAGGGAGAATTTCCTGTAGATCTCTTTGGAATTATCATGTCAGCCCATAATGTTGATTTTAGCTTGGTATGCCATGTCCTTTGGTTTTCATCCAAAGTCAATCTGATTATTCTTAGCAAATTCTTGTTCGTGGACTCTACCTGTCCATTACCCTGCGGGTAATAGTTTGAAGAGGTGCTCAAATAGATTCCATTCTTGACAGCCCATTATGTAATCTTGGAACCTATGAATCCCAATGCATTATTTGATATGATAGTGGCCGGCACACCGAACCTGGTCACTATTCCTTCATAAAAGTCTAGTATGTTAGACTCATTTGCTTCTTTGAGCGCTACTGCTTCGGTCCACTTGGTGAAATAGTCCGTTGCTGTGAGAATCCACTTGTGGCCTTGGCTTGAGTTTGGATTGATGACCCCAATGAAGTCCAATCCCCATTGCATAAATGGTTGGTCAACCAAAATTAGGTGCAATGGAAGCGCTGCTAGTCTTTTTTGCCTGTGAAGAGTGCACATTTCTTACACTTTCTTATCCATATATAGCAGTCGCTGAACACCGTGGGCCAATAATACCCTGCCTTCATTATCTCCAGAGATATTATCTGTGGGGAAAAATGTCCTCCAGAATCTCCATCATGAAAATATTGTAACACCCTCTCAATTTGACCTGTCCCAATGCACCTCAATAGAACTCCATTGATGTCTTTCTTGAACAAAACACCATCAACAAGCACATATGGAATGGCTTGTAATCTGAAGTATCTCCTTTTTGCTTTGCTCAATTCTGGAGGGCATAAGCTTGCCTGTAGGAAGTGTATCATATTATGAGTCCAACAAGGAGCATGCATGTCATCATTTTCCTGTTCCCGACCATCCTGTAGTACCAAGACAGTCTCTTTTTCATCACCTGCTTCAACTTTCCGACTCAAAGCTAGTTGTTCACATAGTCCTTTTCCACGTACTAGTTTTGTGACCTTGATCTTGATGTCATATTCCATGACACGGGTTATCCATCCTGCATGTTTCTCATTCAGATCCTTGTTTAGAAGGAAGTCCTTGACTCCCGCATGAGAGACCAACAATTGGATCTTGTTGTTTAAGACTAGGTGCTTGAATTTCTTTAAGCTCCTGATCACTGCAAGGACATGCTTTTCAATGAAAGAGTACCTAGTTTTGTATTCCTCCAAGCCTTGACTGAAGAAAGTAACTGGTTGTTCTAATCCCTCTTTGTTTTGCTGTACCAGGATTATAGAAATTGTGTCTCCACCACCGAAGGCATATAGCATGAAGTCCTTGGAGAAGTCTGGATTGATGAGAGTCGGAGCTTGAGATATAGCCTCTTTTATTGCCTCAAAACTTGCCTTGCCTTCATATGTCCACTTAAATTCCATGCTCTTCTTTAACATCAGTGTTATTGGCTTTATGAGAGCTTCAAAGCTTGGAACGAACCTGTGGACAAAATTGATCCTTCCTAAGAAGCTTTGAAGAGTCTTCTTGTGACTTGGCAATGGCAATGCTCGAATTGCTTCAATTCTTTCTGGGGCAATCATCAACCCCTCCTTCGAAACAATATGGCCTAGAAATTTTCCTTCGTGAGTCAAGAATATGCATTTTTTGGGATTCAATGATACCCCAAATCTTCTACACCTCTGAAATACCTGCCTCAGATGAAAGAGGTGATCTACTGCATTTTTGGAGAATACAGTGATGTCGTCAAGATATATCAGAACTATTTTATTGATCAATCCCTTGAATGCCATATCCATTGCCCTTTGGAAAGTGGCTCCAACATTTGATATCCCAAATGGCATCTTCTTGTAGGCATAGGTGCCCCATTTAGTGGTGAAATCCGTCTTGAACTGGTCATCTTCTTTCACCATTATCTGTATTATACCCTGAGTAGCCATCTAGGAGAGAGAATCTCTCCGAACCAGATACCACTTGCAATATTTGTTCCATTGAAGGAAGTGGGTAATGGTCTTTGAGAGATGCCTTGTTGAGGTCTCAGAAGTCCACACACAACCTGATTTCTCTGATCTTCTTCCTGACCAGAACCAAGTTTGCAACCCAGCTTGAGTGCTTGATCGGGAATATAATGCTTGCCTCTATTAGCTTGTTTAGCTCTTTCTTCATTAGAGGCTCAATGTGAGGGTTGACTGGTCTCTGCTTCTACCTGATGGGCTTAGCATCCAGATCCAATTCTATGGTATGTTGTGCCAACTTCAGATTGAATCCTCTCAAGTCTTCATAGCTCCAAGTGAAGACATCTAGAAATTCTTGGCAAAGCTGTATGAAATCTGATTTCTCCTGCTCAGTAGCCACTTTACCAATTTGAAGTGTTTTGCCTTCCCCAACCAGAATTGGCTCTGAATCTTCTCTCTTGACCTGTATGTTAGCCTTTTCCTTATGGAACTGGTCATTAGGGTTGAAGATAGACTCCAATGTTACTAAACTCTTGGGAAGCTTGTTTATTTGCAGCTGCACTACTTGATCATCATACTGTTGCTCTAGTCTATCTTGATTCCTAGCTGAGAATTCAACCTCTTCTTGTAAGAAATTGACAATCTGTTGATCGTTCTCAAACACCTGCCAGCTTGTGTTATTATCTCGAACTGCTGGCCTCACAATCACATGGATATGTGGTTGTGTTTTTTCCCTTCTGATGTTGTTAACCACATCAAACGTTGCTCCAACTGCAGCGAGCCTATCCACGGGTTCATTTTTCTTCCTGGGTATGGACACGATGTTGAAAGCTTTGAAATCCTCAATGAGGTCCCATACCCTGTTTTTGTAGTTTTTTAGTAGGTTATTCTTTGTAGCATGTTGTACCCTGACTTGATTGACGATCAAATCACTATCCCCGAACACCTGCAAGTTCTTTATGCCCTTTTTCCTGGACCAATGAAGTCCATGAATCAATGCCTTGTATTCAGCCGTGTTGTTTGAACAGGAAAACTGGAAACAAAAAGCTAAAAAATATTTGATGTCTTGTGGTGAAATCAACATTGCACCACCTCCAGCACCTTGTCTACTTCTCGAGCCATCTAAAAAAAGTTGCCAAACTTCATCGTCATCCTTTTGTTCAGGCTTTGAATGATGTCGGGAATGGGTGAATTTTTTTCATGTACACAATACATGCCCAATTTAGATTCTTCAATTTCCTTGTAGGTCAAATTCATGACTCTTGTTGTCCCATTCATCCAAAGTCAAATCAGGAATTCCCTCGACCTTAGTACCTATTTCTAGATCATTTGAACAGTCCTCCAGATCAAAGGCTGAGCAATTCACATTGATAGAACTTGGCACATGGGGTTCAATATGGAAATTGGCAATTGGTTTTGACCTGATTGTTGCTTTGGCCCCATACCTTGTCCTAAAAATCATGTGTGACCAATTTACAGATAAATATCCACCGATTTTTGTAGTGAAGTCTCTTGATAGACACAACGCAAAGAGTGGCGGAAGGTCAATCACAGACACATCTTGCAGAACTGTAACATTAGGACAGGCATGCAGTGTTAGGCTCAACCCTTTTATGACCCCAACCATTCAAACTGCTGTTCCATCCAACTGTACTACTCCTTTCAACACTGGCTCATACTTCAGACCTAGTTGATCCACTATTTGCTTTGGCATCACAGAACTACTTGCCCTAGAATCAATCATGCAATTGTGAACTAGTTTATCCCCAATGACTAATGAAACATAGAATGGAGGGGGTTTCAAAAATTTACCTTGCTGTCCTCCATGATTCCCTTCAGGCTGAGCAACATTTGTGAGGACCTTCTGTTATATATGGACCTGCTGGTTTGAAGTTGACCAATTCTTCATGTCAGCTTGTAGAAGATCTCTTTGGCCTGGGATCGCCAGTGATTCCCACATGGAAATGTTCACATGTGTCTTCTTCATTTGATCGATGATGTTGAAAGGGGATGAAGTGTCCTTTTGTTGTCCCTTACTTGGTGCAACCTTTTCTAGAGCTTGAATAGGCGCATGTGTTGCTACAACAGGTACCTTAGGCTGATTTTGGACATTTGGAACTACATTTGGTCTACTGACCCCTTGTTGTGTAGGAGTAGGCTGAGAAACATCTGGATTAGACGGTTTTCCCTCTTCTATGCTTCTCTTCTTTGACCGTGTGTTGGTAGCCACGCCTTGAAAAGGTTGTTGGTTAACTCCACAGATATCTTCCGTTTGCCAATTGGCCAACGTGGTTTCTATTGGAGGTCCTTCTTGTTGCAATTCTTGCTGCTGATTCCCTTCTTGGCTTGGTTCTTGAGACACACCAATGGTTTGCACCATCAAGGCTTGATTTAGTGCACCATTGAAACACGCTGACTGATTGTGTGGTAGATTGCAAGGGTAACACCAATCGTACTCCTGTGCTATGTTGTTTTGTGTTGGAACCAAGGCTCTTGAGGATGTCATTGCATTTGGATCATACGGTTGAAATGGCCTGGCAGCTTGAGGTTGTCCCTGGTTTTGGTTTTGATTTGCAGCCTAAGTTGGTGGTCTATTTTGTTGGTATGGGGGCCTAGCCTGGTACTGCGCTTGAGGCTGATACAGTCTAGCACTTTGAGCTTGCTATCTTTTGATAGTCACCAGCCAATTTCCAAGGTTCTGTAGCTGTTTCATAACCTCTTGCAATTCCTTTGAAGTGTTTAAAGAAGTCAATGCCTCATTATTGCTTTGATTTCTAGGAGTTGGAATGGGATTCAACCCTGGTGTTTGACTGGTTGTAGGATTTCCCATATCTGAATAGAGAGGCATTGGTGGCCTTGGTGCAAGCTTTCCAGCTTGGATCAAACAGTTCTCTACTCTGATAGCTGTGTCATAGGACCCTAGCAGCGTTGTCCCTCCCATCGATTGGATCATCATGGCTATGTCTGAATTTATAGCTTTTAAGAAATAGAGGAATGCACCTTCAGTAGTTGGTCTAACAGCTATTGGAATCTTGTCTCATGTCCGTTGGAATTTGAAGTTGAAATCTGTCATTTGTTCGTTAGGATCTCTTTTGATTGTCGTCAATTGTTCTAATAAAGACAAATTGTTTTCCCTCTCCCCTGAATTGGTTGTAAAGAGCTGAACAAAGTTGGTTCCAATTCGTAATAGACCTTGTCGTTAGGCTCCTAAACCACTGTAAGGCTTTACCTTTAAAAGATGAAGCCAATAACTTGACTGCAACATCCATTTCATTTATTTCATGGATTGCACATGCATTGGCAATATCCTGGATGTGGTCAATAGGAGTAGTATGATTTTCTCTTGTGAAATAGGGGATATTCTTTACTGCTGCAACCGGAAATCTGATTCTGAGCATTTAGGGCGAGTGGACTACTTCCCGTGAAATTGAAAAAGGGATTCGGTGGTAGATGTGCCATTATGATTGGCCTAAGAACTCTGGTTGATGCGAGAAAAGGTCTACCAGGTGGAGGTGTAGACAAAGTCCGGTTAGGTGGAGATGGTGATCTTTGTGGTCCTCTTCCTCTCCTTCCTCTGCCTGGTGATAGTTGCAAGTGGACAAATAGCCCCTCTTCTCGAGTATCAGACCTGGTTAAAATTCTTCTCATGTGCCTGGGAAACTTTTGTTACTACACCACTGAATTCTATCCCTTCGGAGTCGCCAGATGTGTTAGATAACGAGCCTCAAAAGGCTAGATTCTACCAAGTTACACACCAAACCTGACAATATTAAAAAATAGAATTTAAAACTTTGAAGGACCCGGAAGATACAGTTCTTCAATTCGGTTATCGGGTCTTGTTGTGCAGCTACTAATCCCTGAAAGGTACAGGTGAAACTTAGGTCATGCAAGGCAACTTACAAAACCTGAAACACACTGTGTCAGAACTTGGGACATGCTCAACACCTGGGAAAACCCTGAAATACTAAAAACTATGAAATTTTAAAAGTCAAAATCTCAAAAATCTAAGAATACCCTTTTGAATATTATCCCCCGATCTATCAACTGGTGAAATTTTGACTTGTTTTGAGCAAGTTAAGCCCTTGAAAATCGATTTCAAAGTTCAGCCTGGAAGGTGAAAAATCTGAAATTGTAAAACCTACAATTTTGAAGTCCAAATTTCTTGAAAATTCCTTCAAATCTTGTGGAATGACCTCTTGGTTCCACCGGGCGTGCCAAAAATATTGATGGAAAATCACAACACCCCTGAGTGTCTGCAACTCGATGGGTTGAGACTCTCAGTGCACGATTGCATAACATGGAGCTTTTCCCAAGTGTGGGACCTTGCGAAATCGAAAAAGCTCTCTGGATGAAGGCCGGTTCCTATTCCTCTGTTTAGATGCACATGTAAAAATGTAGAGGGTTTACTCAAAAACATAAAATAACTTTCCAAGGAGACAGGGTAAGAAGATGCATAAAAATAAACCTAAACTAACAAAGGTGATGCACCGAGGAATGAAGAAACACCTGTCTTGCCAATAAACACAAACCATTAAAATGCAATGCAAGATCATGTACAGATAACCAAAATTTGCAGTGAAAGATCAGGAGGATGCAAATGAACACAGAGAGGGTTGAGAATCATCCACAGACATGCATTATTTTCTCCAAAGATTGATATAATACACTACAAAATGCCAAGAGGTAAAGTTGCACTACAGTTTTAGATGGGAGGTTTGAACTCCACAAATTCACCTACCAAAGAGAAGAAGGGAGGGGTAAAACAAGAATGTGCAACCTTTAGAAAGAAGCCCCTCCTTACAATTTATAGGAAGAATGAGAGAGGGAAGAGAGAGGAATTCCAAATCTACCCCAACCACCTCTAGGCTGCATTTAATTTATCTCATTATTGCGGTAGGTGAGAACCCTAGCAGACCCAATAAATGGAAAATTGTATTTTGCATTTTAAAGAACTTTTTCTCACCCAATTAAAGATATTTAGTCGTAGTTGGATAGAGGACCTTGTAATATTTTCGAAAAGTCCAACCTTGCGTGAATTCGAGCTCCCTATGAAAAGTTATGGCCATTTGAATATCTGCGTCAGGGTTTGCTTTATGTCAGGGTGTTAACGCTAAAAATGTTGTGTCTCCTGAAGATGCACCTCGGTGCATCCATCCTCATGTCAACATACTCTTACGTGTGCCATAGGCGCTGAAAATTTCATGTCGACATCTTCTGTTGTGCGCCTCCAACCTGCGCCAGGGTGTGAATTTTTGCATGTTGACATCTTCTGTTGTGCGCCTCCAACCTGTGCCAGGGCACGAATTTTTACATGTCGACACCTTCTACTGTGCGCCTCTAACCTATGCATTTGTTTACATTTACCCAGGGAGGGAGATATATACAACAGGTACTTCAAGAGCCACCTATCAAACCCAATATCATACCACCTTTACAAATACTTACCTGATTACCCCGTCTTATTAAGTCATCTACCATGTTACCAATATATTGATTCATTTACTTTTTTATAAGAAATGAATTTCACCTATGTATTATAGCTTGTACTACCTCTAAAAGGAGGAGGATTTTTTGATAATAAAGATTTGGTATTTCAGTGAATGTAATGTATATTTTTTTATTTTAATTTTATTTCTTAATCTTTAAGAAAAAAACTAATGTTTTTTCAAAGAACTAATCTTGTGAAATTGAGTGCTCATTAATAGATTAAATGAATTGAGTATTTATTGGCTTAGTTGCTTTGTTTTTGGTTTTCTTACTATTTTTACAATAGTTTTTCATTTGTATGAACATGATATATATCTTATAGGCACTAATCATGTCACCAAAATAACTAATATATGGTTGAATCTATTATAATAATCTTTTGAGTATCGACACCATATTACTCAATACTAGGCAATAGTTGTAATTCGGTGAGATTTGGTTTAAAATCAACATATGATTTTATAAAGATCAATTGATCCTCAAAATACATCCTTAAAAACTAGAAGAACCTTATTTTCTACCCTACTCTTCTCTTTTTTTAACGATAAAGAACCATAGTCATAAAATAGAATCAATGTGAATATTCATTGTGGGTTGGTAGAACTGATAATAAAACTGAGTCCACAATTTTAACTTCCCTTTCATGGTTTTTATAGGTTTGTATGTTATTATTACACCATTTGTGTATTTATTAAAGTGCATAAATGTAACTCATTCCTTAGATAATTTATATTAAGACATCAAATGAGAGGGTAAAATCCCCTTATCTATTCGTGTGTTTAAAACACACGCCATTGAAAAATTAGTGTTAGAGGGAGGGAAAAATTGAAAACTCCCCAATAGATCACTAGGTCTAAATTGTATTTAGGTTTTCTCCTACTCCCCTATCCAAATTCATAAGAGGCCCACATATGATAAAAATAAGCTAATTGTTTCACAAGTCCAATATATTTCCTTAATGAAAATTAATTTGATATCCCTTGAACCTATGACATTTTCCTAGCTAGGAGGAATTTTTATAAACATCCTGGAAGAGGTGTATGATTTACCAAGAATCCTGAATGATATCTCATAAAATCCACTCATGATGGAACCAAGATAACTTAAGAAGGTTTCATCTCTTTTAAATCATCTATAAAGTTATTAAATGTATAACACAAAGACATTGCATTCTATTTGTTACCTTTCTCATTCCAATATGTTGTATATGAATGGTTTTTAAAATTTCCTCATAACTCAATAACTAGCTGTGTTGGCTAGATTTTCTGCATAGCACAAAACCTAGGCAGTCATGAGATAAATCTCCCTCATTTACCGGTGAGGCTCTTGTGTCATATTTGTCAATTAAAATATGCTAGTATCTATATGGGGTTTTACTTTAACTATTCAGCTCATGAACCATAGCTGTACAGTTCTGTAGCAAGTAAGCAACTGTTTAAGAAAGGAAATATTTAAAGAAGAAGGGAATTATATAAACACAAAGAAGAAATGGGGAAGATGTGCATCCCAATCAATAGATAACAGATTTGATTGCATGCACATAGAAGAAACCAATAGATATCAATGCACATAATTATAAGCAAAGGCACTTCAGATCTAGATCTAAAATAACACAAAGTCTATTAGAAGATCTAAGATAGAAAGCTAGAAACAAATTGCACCGTGACACAAAGTTCTCCGGAAACCTGCTCCTTTATATTCCTTTACTTCAAGTGGCTATCAAGGGTTTCAGCACAAAGTCTGGAACACAAGAATGCTGCTTACAAATTCTAATCCTTTTTCACCCGAAGGTTCTTCCTCTACTTATAGAATGTAGAGGGGAAATTACAAGTCGGAAGCTTTTAGTTGAACTGGCACATGTGGAAGTGGGAAAGGAAACAACTAGCAATCTCCCTCCTGGAATTCCTCTTTACATGACATGCATGATTTGCAACTCATGATACAACCTTCTATTTTACACGTCTGCCACCTATCTCCAAGTAGTTGAATTCTTCAAGTAATGACTTTTAAAAGTTGTATAATTTAATTGATCGCTCAATTATTTTGTTGAAGGAAATAAGAGAAAGAAGAAGAAAGAGGAAAGCTATAGTCTTGTCCCTTTTTCATATTCTGCATGCAGTGAATTCTTTTTCCCTTGATCCTCACCATGCTGGATTTGGAAGCGTCTAGAAGTGGCTGGATCTGGAAGCAAGTGACTGTGATTTGCTTGCGGGTGTTGCTGCTAACATGTCCTCTCTATTATCCTTGAAGCTTTTGTAGCTCTTCTCCAATACATGCATCAGTGCAATGTTTGTCGTAAATAACTCATCATTTTTATTTTTAATTGCATATGAGCAATTAAAAATTCTGGAAAGCACTCCAGGTGAATGCAACTTCAATGAAGGCTTCAACTAGGATATTGGGAGCACATGCACAAGATCCTAGAAGAAATTTTCCACGTACTGACTTCTACACGGGCTACATAAGAAACAAGAGGATGAAGCCTTTATGCCAGAAGCTTTTGCAATTATGGGATCTGGATCTAGATTTGGGCCTATTAACTTCAGCAAATCTAGAAGCTACGCATGATTCAACTGAGATTTCTCTTTCATCTCGCTTTGCCATGGCTGGAGCAATCTTTGTATGAACAATTCTTTTTCTTCTTACTTGGCCGGAATTCTTCAAAACTGGTGCAGATCTGGATAATTCTTCATATTCGAAGGATATATTCAATGTATTAGACATTGATTTAAGCTCCTTTTCTTTTGTAAAGCACCTATAACGAATTCCTACAATTAATTTAGACAAAGATGGCAACCGGACCATGAACAATGGATTTTAATCATAAAAATCTACATAATTCAAGCCTGTTGCCCCAAGAATTGATGTTTTATTTGCATACAAAGCAAGTATGAATTTTACCAACTTCACCTGAGCACCTATATCACTTATGCAAACAATTATCCAAACACAAATCAACCTCCTTCAATCTATGTGCCAATTCTGGAAGCTTTTCAACATTAATTTCACCTTCTTTTGAGCAAAAATCCTCTTCAAATGGGGCGCATCTTTTCCTTTGGGCTGCACTTCTCTGCCTGTGAATTAATTAATTCATCCTTATGGCAGCCCCTGCTTATATATCCTTACGATTCTATGATTAATTAATGCCTTTCCTATTACTGGCAATTAATTAATTAATTAACAAGCTCCACTCTTCAAATGGGGCGCCTATTTTGTGCAAGCTTATGGCTGCCATTAAATAAAATAAATTTATTTAATTTTAGACTTCTGCTTCCCCTTAACTCAAGCCTCACAGTATGCTTTGACCTTAGCCATTGAAAATAGGAATTAATTTAATCATTTAATACTTAAAAAAGTATTATTTATCTCTCAAAAGGGGTGCACTTTTTGACATAAAGGGGCTGCATTAAATAAATATTATTTATTTAATTTTAGAATAGTCTATTTTCAACCTCCTTTTGTCCATTTACCTCTGTTGACTTTTCCACAAGATTGGATGCCAAAATTGGGTGAATAAATATTAACAAATATTTATTTAATGCATTTATTATTCACCAAAGGTGGGTCGCACTTATTGGAATAAAGAATTTCTATTTTTAAAATTCAGATGCCAATGGGATTATTTACCCTACAAGGCAGCCCTGAAAATCCCATGATTCACTTAAGTCATTTGAATTTCATAATGGGATTATTTACCCTGCAAGGCAGGCAATAAAATCCCATGATTCACTTAAGTGATTTTTCTTTTATTCTACAATGGGAATTTTTACCCTGTAAGGCAGGTAAGAAATTCCCGCCTACCTGCTGCCTCTAATTTTCCCATTGTGACTTAAGTGACGTTGCTTCTATGGGAAAAATTACCCTGCTAGGTAGGTACAAAAATCCCAATTGCCTGCTGCTTCTAAAAATCTCATGATCCACTTCAATTCTTCTTTTTCCAAAAATGTGGCCAGCCTAGAGGAGGCTTTTTGGTGCACGACTTTGTCTTTTCCCAGTGAACTAGAACTACGATGGTGAATTCCTTCTGGCACAACGTGCGTATGTGATCTCTAGATACTCCAGGCTAAGAATAAGACCAAACCGACAAATTAATTGATCCAGAGAAATTTCACAAAAAATGAAACAGGAAAAACACAAAAACACAAAACGTTGCCAGAAGTTACAAATAAAGCCCAAGATTCATTCCTGGTTAAAGCCTTACTGGTATACTGGAATAACAATATATACAATCACAACAGGGTTAAACTGGAGCGTAAATTGCCTGAAACGGGGCTCAAAATAATTAAATACAATTTTTTCGCAGGCAAATCCCGACTACAGAATATAACAATTTAGGCATCTGGGTATTTGGAAAAAATAGATAATATGGCTCCTTGGGAATATCTCGACACATTACAAGAAATTTCTGGAAATAAAAACAAAAAATGACCCATTATTTTAAAAGTATGAAATTTGTTCAGATAGGGTAGTCTCAGATTTCAGGATGAAATTTGGGGACACCAGTCAGCTCCGTCTATGGACATCTTTTTCTCTGTTAGAATAACAAGGGAAAATATGAGATCCTAGCATATCTGGTTTCGCATCTTGTCTTTTGGGCATAGGGTCAGGAAAACAAACACAACACAACACAAAAACAAATACAAGGAAAAACAAACAAGGTTTTGTTTATATACATACAAGTTTTACCCTGCTCTTCATGTCCAGAATAACTTCAGATGCTGCCCATTGAAAGGCAGTGGTAACTCAATTCCATTCTGGTAGGCAAGGAAGGAAGCATCTAGTCCTAAAACTCTTTTGATCATGAAGGGCCCTTTCCAGAGTGAATCAAATTTTTTATGTATGCCCTTTGGTTCATATCTCTTGTCCCACCAAAGTACCCAATCTCTGATATCGAACTTCCTTTCTCTGGCCTTCTTGTCAAGTACTCTAGCAAAGTCTTTATCAACTTCATTTGGTGGTGGCTCATCCTTTCTTCTCTCTATGGTAGATAAGTTTGCATCAACTTCCTCCATTCCCATATTTATTTGATGCATTTCTGAGGAAGAATTATCACCATATTCTTTGTTCTTCTTCACGTACTGATCATGCTTGTTGAAAGTATCCACTAAGGAAACCAAATCCTTGGGGATTTTGTTACCTTTTGGTTGGATCATTCCACTACTATCACCATAACCTGGATCAATTTTGCCTGTGACTGTTTGTCGTGGTGGTGATTTACTCCCTTCAACATACAACTTGTCAAAGTTACCTTGTTCCAAAAATGTAGATGTATGTTTGTCATCGTTGAAAGTCTGCCACTGTTCAACATTATCAGGGACTTTGGGGTGGTAGACAATCTCCACTTTATAGTTTCCTTGTTTGAATATGGACGTTGGTCTATTCGGATTCAATAGTGCAGCCGTGACTGCCAAAGAATCTTCCTTGGAGTTCTGATTGGTTGGAATGAAGTTGATAGAGAAGGCAACAACACCCAGTGTGGCAGAAAACACTTTATCTCAGTAATGCTCCATCTTATCTCTTTTGACTTGAATTTTCCCTGGAACCTACTTTATTAGAAGTTCAACATGTCCTTGGGCTTTGAGGAGTTTTACTCCTTTCTTTTTAACTTGCTCCATTCCTAGTAGCAATAATTCATACTCCACCGTATTATTAGTGTTCTTGAACATCAGCTTGTGGGAGTATGGGAATATCTCATGATCTGGAGATATTAGTAGAACGCCGGCTCCTGATCTAAAAGAACAACATGTGCCTTTAAACTCAAGAGTCCAAAATTTTTCTTCTTCTTTTGCTGGCTCGGGCTCTGGTTGAATTTCTGGCTCTGAAATGTCTTTATCCATTTCTAAGAAATAGACCCCACAGTCAAATTCCTGAAAAAGAATATGAGATCTAGGATCCTTAGATTTTGTAACCGTGTATCTAGATTTCTTTTCCGGCTCCAGCTTATGGTTAATCCCTTTGATAGGAATATGCACACAGGACCAATCCATCTTTACTTCTCCTCCCAGGTCTTTGCAGAAGTTTCTGCTCAGCAACATCCTGTAGGAGACAGGAATATCTGCAAATAGAATTGTCATCTTTAATCTTTTGTCAAGAAAAGTTGCCAGAACAACTTGTGCATCTTTGATTTGTCTGATTGAAGGGATTTGTCTCTCCATAGAGTAGCACCTTTTTATGGTCTTTGTTAGGGTAAGCCTAAGATCATTTGCAACTTTAGCTAGCATGACATTGTCAGAAGCACCTGAATCTAGAATGCAATTTCTTAACTTGAAACTATTAAGAAATAAGGAGACATAGAAAGGTTCCACCCTGTCAGAAGATGGTGAGGGTTTAAAAATTGCAGTGTTGTTTTGTGGAGGAGTATATTTGGGCTTATGCAAAAGTCCTTTTGATGTATTGGATTGTCCTGGTGATTGTACATATTTGACTAGCCTATTTAACTGCTCAAGAAAGGCTCTCAAGTATTCAACTTCTGACATTTGAACTTTGGTTTTCTTAACATGATAAAAAATGTAAAAAGAAGAAATAGATTCCGATACCTGAGCCACTTTCTATGGTTGAGATGAAGAACTCGCATGCTTACTTCCAGGAGCTAAGGAAGAAGGAAAAGGGATGCCCCTTCTTTGTTCGTCAGCTAATGCCTCAGCTTGGCGAGTTTTTGATCTTGTAAGTACTGCATATGTATGACCATGATCATCTTCATGAATTTTCTCATCATCATGTTCAAATTTGTAGTTCAGTTAATTAATGTTGGAGTCACCAGTAGGACCTAAAAAAACATTATCCTCGAGTTGATCAGCGTCAGCTTCTAGGTCTTCTTCATTCATCTCCACGTTGTTTCTTGGAGCAGCTTCAATTGCTAATATTTGGGAACTAGCAATGTGGTTCTGGTTGTTTTTGTTGAAATTCCAAGCATGGGAAGTGTTGTTGCCTTGAGCCATTTGAGCCATTTTTTTCTTTATCTGCAACATCTCATTTGTCAATTTTTGTAGTAGTGAATTGTAAGTAGTAGCAGAAAATGAAATTTCAGCTTTGGAAGTGTTGCTCTTTATTTTTCCAACCATGATGAGGTCGTCTTCAATTTCAACTACCATATTTTGGGCCGCTAACAAATCAACAGGATGTGATCTTCGCAGTTGATAGATTACTTTAGGAAGTAAAGCATTGATGAAGAATACTTTTTGATTCTTGTCATTCAGAGAAGTAGAAGCCAGAATTTTATACAGTAATCTTTAGAATTTTGCAATAAAATCCCGCATGTGCTCATGTGGTTCCTTGTTCAGCTGAGTCAGTTGAGTTATCAATGTGCTGGAATCTTCAGCTGGTTTGAATATTTTCAGGAACACATCCCGCATAGTAGCCCAGTTGGTTATGGTCCCAGGAGCTAGCTGGTAGAACCATTCTCCATCCAAGTCATGCAGAGTCTCTATGAAGATTCTAATAGATACATCTTCATGTTTGACTACAAGCACTCCATAGGATATGAAAAATGCATCCAAGTGGTCATTTGGATTTTGCTTTCCATCTCCAAAGAATTTTGGAAAATTCTTTCTTGTCCCTTTAGGTAGATCATGCATAGGAGGAGTCAGATTCAGTGGCCCAAAAGTTTCTCCCCATGGGATAGGTACTATCTGGTTCTGATTCACCATGATGAATGGGGCACGTCTTCTCCTTGTGTAGACTTGATGAATAATTCTAGCTATTAGATTATGCTGAAGATGATCTGGATCTGGATGAGCATGCACTCTCCTTCCTGGTGAGAGACTAGATTTGCGGCTTCTAACTTGAGGAGGATGATTGAAATTGAATTGCTCCTACAGTCTGAAGAAATGATTAGTCCTTCCTTGCACCATCACGGATTGGGTGAATGGACGTTTAACTAGGTTGAGAATTATATGGAAAACACTCTGATCTTCAAAAGATAAGCTTTGATTTGCAAAGATAGTTGATCCCCAGTGGAGTCGCCAAAAACTGTTGGCTAGAATTTCTGCATAGCACAAAACCTAGGCAGTCATGAGATAAATCTCCCTCATTTACCAGTGAGGCTCTCATGTCAGATTTGTCAATTAAAATATGCTAGTATCTATATGGGGTTTTACTTTAACTATTTAGCTCATGAACCATAGTTGTACAGTTCTGCAGCAAGTAAGCAGCTGTTTAAGAAAGGAAATATTTAAAGAAGAAGGGAATTATATAAACATAGAGAATAAATGGGGCAGATGTGCATCCCAATCAATAGATAACAGAGTTGATTGCATGCACATAGAAGAAACCAATAGATATCAACACACATAATTATAAGCAAAGACACTTCACATCTAGATCTAAAATAACACAAAGTCTATTAGAAGATCTAAGATATAAATCTAGAAACAAATTGCACCGTGACACAAAGTTCTCTAGAAACCTGTTCCTTTATATTCCTTTGCTTCAAGTGGCTATCATGGGTTTCAACACAAATTCTGGGACACAAGAATGCTGCTTACAAATTATGATCCTTTTTTACCCGAAGGTTCTTCCTCTACTTATAAAATGTAGAGGGGCAATTACAAGTCAAAAAATTTTAGTTGAACTGGCACATGTGGAAGTGGGAAAGGAAACAAATGACAATCTCCCTCCTGGAATTCCTCTTTGCATGAAATGCATGATTTGCAACTGAAGATAGAACCTTCTATTTTGCACGTCTGCCACCTATCCCCAAGTAGTTGGCTTCTTCAAGTAACGGCTTTTAAACCAATCACTTAAGTTGTATAATTTAATTGATCACTCAATTATTTTTTCGGAGGAAATAAGAGAAAGAAGAAGAAAGAGAAAAGATGTAGTCTTGTCCTTTTTCATATTCTGCATGCCGCTGATTCTTTTTCCCTTGATTCTCACCATGCTGCATCTGGAAGTAGCTAGATCTGGAAGTCTCTAGAAGCGGCTGGATCTGGAAGTAAGTGACTGTGATTTGCTTGCGGGTGTTGTTGCTGACATGTTTTCTCTCTTATCCTTGAAGCTTTTTTAGCTCTTCTCCAGTACATGCATTAATGCAATGTCTGCTGTAAATAACTCATCATTTTTATTTTTAATTGCATATGAGAAATTAAATTTTTTGGAAAGCACTCCGAGTGAATGCAACTTCAATGAAGGCTTCAACTAAGAGCTTGGGAGCACATGCACAAGATCCTAGAAGAAATTTTCCACGTACTGACTTCTACACGGGCTGCATCAGAAACAAGAGGATGAAGCCTTTGTGCCGGAAGCTTTTGCAATTATGGGATCTGGATCTGGATCTGGGTCTATTGACTTCAACAAATCTAGAAGCTACACATGATTCCACTGAGCTTTCTCTTTCATCCCGCTTTGCCATGGCTAGAGCAATATTTGTTTGAACAATTCTTTTTCTTCTTACTCGGCCGGAATTTTTCAAAACTGGTGCATATCTAGATAATTCTTTAGATTCGTAGGATATATTCAATGTATTGGACATTGATTTAAGCTCCTTTTCTTTTGTAAAGCACCTATAACGAATTCCTGCAATTAATTCAGACAAAGATGGCAACCGAACCATGAACAATGGATTTTAATCATAAAAATCTGCATAATTCAAGCATGCTGCCCCAAGAATTGATATTTTATTTACATGCAAAGCAAGCATGAATTTTACCAACTTCACTTGAGCACCTGTATCACTTATGCAAACAATTATCCAAACACAAATCAACCTCCTTCAACCTATGTGCCAATTCTAGAAGCTTTCAACATTAATTTCACCTTCTTTTGAGCAAAAATCCTCTTCAAATGGGGCGCACTTTTCCTTTGGGCTGCACTTCTCTGCCTGTGAATTAATTAATTCATCCTTATGGCAGCCCTTGCTTATATATCCTTACGATTCTATAATTAATTAATGCCTTTCCTATTACTGGCAATTAATTAATTAATTAACAAGCTTCACTCTTCAAATGGGGCGCCTATTTTGTGCATGCTTATGGCTGCTACTAAATAAAATAAATTTATTTAATTTTAGACTTCTGCTTCCACTTAACTCAAGCCTCACAGTATGCTTTGACCTTAGCCATTGAAAATAGGAATTAATTTAATCATTTAATACTTAAAAAAGTATTATTTATCTCTCAAAAGGGGCGCACTTTTTGACATAAAGGGGCTGCATTAAATAAATATTATTTATTTAATTTTAGAATAGTCTATTTTCAACCTCCTTTTGTCCATTTACCTCTGTTGACTTTTCCACAAGATTGGACGCCAAAATTGGGTGAATAAATATTAACAAATATTTATTTAATGCATTTATTATTCACCCAAGGTGGGTCTCACTTATTGGAATAAAGAATTTCTATTTTTAAAATTCAGATGCCAATGGGATTATTTACCCTACAAGGCAGCCCTGAAAATCCCATGATTCACTTAAGTCGTTTGAATTTCATAATGGGATTATTTACCCTGCAAGGCAGGCAATAAAATCCCATGATTCACTTAAGTGATTTTTCTTTTATTCTACAATGGGAATTTTTACCCTGCAACGTAGGTAAGAAATTCCCGCCTGCCTGCTGCCTCTAATTTTCCAATCGTGACTTAAGTGACGTTGCTTCTATGGGAAAAATTACCCTACTAGGTAGGTACAAAAATCCCAATTTCCTGCCGCTTCTAAAAATCCCATGATCCACTTCAATTCTTCTTTTTCCAAAAATGTGGCCAGCCCAGAGGAGGCTTTTTGGTGCACGACTTCGTCTTTTCCTAGTGAACTAGAACTACGATGGTGAATTCCTTCTGGCACAACGTGCGTATGTGATCTCTAGATACTCCAGGCTAAGAATAAGGCCAAACCGGAAAATTAATTGATCCAGAGAAATTTCACAGAAAACGAAATAGGAAAAACATAAAAACGCAAAACGTTGCCAGAAGTTACAAATAAAGCCCAAGATTCATTCCTGGTTAAAGCCCTACTGGGATACTGGAATAACAATATATATAATCACAACAGGGTTAAACTGGAGCGCAAATTGCCTCAAACGGGGCTCAAAATAATTAAATACAAATTTTCCGCAGGCAAATCCCGACTACAGAATATAACAATTTAGGCATCTGGGTATTTGTCAAAAATAGATAATATGGCTCCTTGGGAATATCTCGACACATTACAGGAACTTTCTGGCAATAAAAACACAAAACGACCCTTTATTTTAAAAGTACAATTTTTTTTTGGATAGGGTAGTCTCAAATTTCAGGATGAATTCTGGGGACACCAAGCTAGAACTTGTTTAAGATTTTTTTTAGCACAATCTGGAGGAGTGACACACTCTAATGTCCTACACTAGCACATTACTATTATTAGGTGAGAAGCCACAATATTAGTTTTAGATTTTAATACCCAATTCCAAAATATGTATGCTTATGTATCTCCCACATGTAAGTGGATCATGATGATATTTCTTCATAAATGTAAAAGAATGCACTAGAACCCATGAATTATATATATTTTAACATGTTTCTCAGGTTAATACCTTGGCATAATACTATGAAAATATATCAATATTATTGGATAATTATACCTCAAGGATCCTTCACCACTAACATGATTCAAAATTCCCTATTGATAAACCCCATCCATATTGCTAATCAAGATATTCTATTCATTACTCATGCCCCTATACTCAATGTCTCGCCTCTTTTTAAAATGATCATAAGTAGACGAAAAACCATGCTCTAATTCCTATTTCCAGCTAAGTACAAACCATTATTTATGGATCCACAAAGGGATAAATTGAAAATATCTAACACATAGTCTAGAAGTTAAGTAATGATTTTCTTAGTCTCTAAATACAAGTAGTACACACTATTAAGGAAAAAAAGATCAAAATTATTCTTATAAGAGACATAATAGACCTACCAATAAAATTTGGATACTTCATGAAATAAATTTTCTAATATCAATATTTATGAAGTATCTTTCCCCAATTCATGTAGGGTTCACAACATGGCCCAACATGGTGAAGTTAAAAATATAGAATTATTCAATGTCTTTGATATTTTTTAGAAATAAATGGAAGGCTACGAGGTGCTCTAGAACAATATGGTGCCTCTACCTCTTTTATATATTCTTCATATTATAATACTATTATGGTCCTAGAATGTTTTATTTTCCCTAGTTAGGAATAAAATGATCCAGAGGAAAACAAGGATGAAATACATGCTTTTCAACAACACCAATGTAGTAATTATTTATTAAGAAATAAATAACCACTTACAACTTCTACCCCACCTAACAACATGACCATCCCACCTAATCCCAAATCTAATAGTGATCATCCCCTTTAAAAGGGATTTCACAAAAACATTCTACTATGGACACCCAACCTATTTCTATTAAGTGATTATATAGTATCATGGAGGATAAGAAATGAATGAATTCAAACATTACATTGCAAAAATTATCTCAAATCACCAAGTAGATAGATTTGGATCTCAAGTATTTAAATAATAAACCTATGCCCACTAAGAATTAGGATTAACAAATTGGAATAGTGATTCACAAAGATAAATTGAAATCCCCACCTTTCCTTCTCGTGATCTTAAGAAAAAATTTATATAATTTCTTAGTTGACTCATGTGTGTTTTCCAAGGTCATGTTTGCTAGTATTTTTTTAAAGCTTGGCATTGAACCCAAAATGTTAGATTGAGTGTAGTACAATTGGAAAAATACAAGGTCAATTTTTACGTATAATTAATATGTGCACACATAATTAGCTTCCAAACCTAGGATATAATAATTTTTTGATATACAAGTAGTGGATATCCTAGAAGCATATGGTATGTTGCTTAGTTGTGATTAGTCGGAATGTTTGAATGGGTACATGGATACTAAATTTTATCATATGTGGTTCCCTTTGAAAGGCATACCAAATAAAATTTGAGTAGATAGGGAACCCAAATTGAAGTACATTGTCACAAAATATAATACAAAAAATGAAAAAGAAAATTTCAAATCTTCTAACATCGATGTTTATACCTTAATGACAACACTTGTCGATAGTTAAAGTTAGCATAATGACTCCTATAGTTTTTAGACCATATAGTTTGATGGACCATCATCAAAGAAAGGATTTGGAGTGGTTATTTCCCTATTAAACCCCACTAGAAAATAGTACATGGTTTTTTATCATTTGTAATTTCCATGCACTAACAGTCTAGCTAAGTATGAAGCTATTATTCATGGTTTGTAATTTTCTCTTATCCATGGAATTAAAATATCAATTATGTTTGAAGATTTAGAATTGGTCATCAACCAAATAGGAGAAAAATTCAATGCATATTATCATATATGAGAAAATAAAAACAAAGAGCTTGGGACTTGATAGAATCATTTGATGCCTTCAACATAGTGTTAGTTGAAGCCGATACAATGTTTTCACACAATAAATTATTCATTATTATTCAATAATGTGGCATACAAATATATGGGCACATAATCTCCTTGTATTAAGGGATTGCAACCTTGTCTTTTAAAAACCAATAAATCTTGTATATCTCTCAACAATAGCAATAAAAAGAGTTTTTCAAACAAATATCTAAACATAATATGCACAAACTAATAAACTAACAAAATATTTTCTTATAAATGTGGGCACTATACTAACCTTCCCCCCATCAATGCAAACATGAGGAGTAAGCACACAACTGGTACTAAAAAGAGAAGTGCGTGTCCTTCTTGTATGAAAGCTTTAGGTTTGTAGTTTTGATGTTCTTGATATCTGTTGCACATTATCATCTACACATGATAACTTGGTAGTCTCACTTTATCTCCATTAAACTTTTTCACTATTCGACCACACTTTCACTGATTTAACTATATATGAGAACTCATTAGTTCTCACTTTCACTTCCAGTGAACTTCCCACCATTTGATTGATGTGTAAGTATGGAATTCAGATGATATTTGTACATAATTACTCTCCTATTAATCTATTTTCAGTTATCACTCCATACATTGAATAAACTATAAAATAAAGATTTGAGGATTGTGTCATTGTCATATTTGCAACCACTGTTATAGATTACTACCAATCTGATAAAAAATAGTATGGTATGGTTACCATTGCCACATGGGAGCTGATCTTAGCTTTTTTCATTTTGGTGAAAATATGGTGTCACTACTATATTTGTGTCCCCTTCATTAGTAGTGGACAAGAGGCATTGATTAGCCTCCTCCATTTGATGCCCCCAATCTCTATTTGACACATTGTTTACTCAATAGAATGGTGCATGATGACTAATTGTATTTCGTTTTTTACTAAAAAATATCATCCCCATAATCTTTACATGTCTATTGAAAATCACGCGTTATTTTTAACCGATAGTTTGTTTTTTTACAATTGAAATAATTTTTTATTAACACTTTTGATTCTTTTAACAACATACGATGCACAACCAAATCTACTTGCATTATAGAGTAGTAAAAGAATTTATTTGACCTAATAAGACGTAAAAACTTAAAAAATAATTATAAAACAAGACTAATCTCATTATTCCTCTACAAATTTATAAAACCTAATAAGACAATTTAAGACTTTATTTGGTAAAGTCTTTACATACTTCAACAATGTATTAAACAAATCACCTATAAATATACATGAATTAAAGAAACTTTAAGACCATTTAATTTTAATGAGAATCAAACCTAAAATAACCCTATCCATTTGACATTATAACCAATCATTAAAAACTTTACACCATTATGGATATGGTGAAATACCGTATGAACAGAAGTAATAACATGGTAGTAGGTGCAAAAATAAAATATATACATGTTAGGGGAGGACAATGTTAATTTGGATAGTTGCCAAAATAATTACTTTGTAAATTGTAAAAAAATAAGTCATGCATAAGGATGAGATCAACTTAGAAATGAGTGGCAATGTTTTGTTGGTAATTTAAAAACTAGAGCTCCGATTTACAAATTGTTTGATGCATCAGAAAGCTTGTCTTGGGAGCTTAAAAATGGTACCAAAATTATGATACATCATTATATGTATCTAATGATGGAAATCAATGCCATTCTCTCTCTCTCTCTCACACACACACACTTTAAATCCTTTTCTCGGGAGTGTGATCCTTTATAATGATAAATTGGTCATGCAGACATATCAAAAATGAACACAACATTTTTTACTATGGTGCTCCTAGACATATTTAAGTTAAACAAATGTCTCTTTTTCTTTGATATTTTCTTCATATATAGTCTGATAGAAAACAATGAGGTATAAATACCATGTAGAAGGCCAAGTCCTACATGAACACACTTTCGGTCATGAATGTGGTCAAATATGCATAAACACACTAAATTATGTAAGAATCAACTAATGCCTAGCTTTACATACAAATATACCTTAAAATTTGTGAATTTTTCAATGAATACTTTAACCACTCAAAAAAAAAAATCTTAAATTTCACTAATTCTCTCAAAGATCCTTACAAAATTCTACAAATACTCTCATTTTGATCTTATTTTTTCTATACCAAATAAACTTGTGGCCTTCACATGATTTTTGATTAATCAATCCCATAAAACCTTTTCCTAACTAAGTGAAAGTATAGCCTTCAATGATAAGCTAAAATGGCATAGTAGAATGCACCTCCTTTCTAGAAAACTTATGACATTAGTGATAGGTTCTAACATGATTATGAGCATATTTTAAAAAATTGACCAATAGTATCCCACTAGAGGCATATTATGTACAGTAATGTTCCTTGAAGGATGTCTTTTCACTAGATATTCATGGAAATTACTCATTATTTCATGGGATTCTTATTTAATTATTGTTGGTGTGTATGACTTGCCTTGTCATCACTCGATGTCTTGTCCACCTCATATGGTGAGTCATCTCACTTAGCAAGATCATAGGTCATTAGGTGTAATTAGGGTTCCACATATCATGTATGAGAGTTACACAACACTCCTATATGTACCCTTTTTGTTTGAGCTATGAGAATGAGTAGACCTATTATTTCATGCTTGATTTTCCTTTGTGTTCAATTTCTTACTGATTACTTGGAACATTCACATCACTATTGGAGTGAAGCATCTTCAATGTGTATGGGGTTCCATATTGATCCTCACAAAAAAATATCACATGGTATTAGATATGTTGTTAGATAAAAGTGCACTCATTTATTCTGGTTGCTAATTACTTATGGTTTCATTTT
Source organism: Taxus chinensis (assembly GCA_019776745.2). Classification (NCBI taxonomy): domain Eukaryota; kingdom Viridiplantae; phylum Streptophyta; class Pinopsida; order Cupressales; family Taxaceae; genus Taxus; species Taxus chinensis. The sequence continues at coordinate 559,725,276 of CM034154.1, forward strand.
TTCATGCTTTTTGTGCAAGTTTTTTTTTATCATCTTTGGAATCTTACTAACTGGTTTAATAGTTTTTGTTTTGAATTTTGTGTTAATTTTTTGGTTTTGCATGTGTAGGTTTTATTAGTGTCTCTTCCAAATCTAGCTAGCTACAACTAAATTTGGAGGAAATTTTTTAGAGGTATTTATCTTATGGTTTTATTAGTTTTCTTCATTAAAAATTGAGTTTTTTGGAGTTTCTTCTACTTTGGTTGTAGCCTCTATTATGCACCCATGTCTTCTCTGTTGCTTAATCTCTTAACTTGGTGTTATTTTTGTTTTCTCCTCCTCGCTCAACTGAGCTCCTAAAGAGCTTGGTTAGCTCTCCGTCGAGCTGGTTCACCCAGTGAGATGTTGTTTTTCTATCCAACTCGGGGAGTCGAGTTGCTTGTTTGATTGAGTGGTTGTATGGTTTAGTCGGGTTTCATTACTTGTAGTATTTTTTCTTTGGGTTTTCCTTTGAGTCATTTTTTGTTATGAGTCAGGTTACATGTTTGTTGGCTCATGGTCACTTGGCGAGTTGTGTTCATCACTTAGTATGGGTTGCTGCTTGTTTGGCGTTCCTAGTTTCCCATTACCTGGCGTGTTCTTTGCTACCCAAATTGTGATCTTGACCCTTTCTCTCTCCATGAATCTGAGTTAACCCAGCCATATGTTCTACTATGTCATCCATGTAACCTTATTTTTTACATTGGTTGATTATGCCTCAACGTTTGTTTACACTTGGCTTAACAAGCCCTTGCTTCCCCTACTATGGAATTGGCTATTTCCCTCATGTAACATTCCACCAACCCTATCTCCTATCCATTTCCCTTCATGTCTAACTCACTTCCCACTTGGTGTTGACCATTACCCTATGAACCTATCTTGGCGTGCTTTGTGTTTCCTCTAGCCATTTCACTCTCCTGATGATATTATTCTCGTGTCCAAAATACCAACAACCTCCATCCTGACCTTCCTTCCTTGATCCCTTCAATGGATCGCTCCATGAGTTGTCCATGGGGAGCCCCTTGACCTCTGCCATCTCACTCACTTGGTTGGTTGAGCTGACTCGGTCCCCCAAGTTTATTCCCCACCATTTCCTAGCTTGCCTTCCTGCTTTGATAACCCATCTAATCCCTTTTAGATTCAAGTTTTTAATTTGATTTTATCTAAAAAGGTTTATGATTAAATTAAAAAGGTTGTATCTTAAAGTAAGGTTAAATTTAAGGTGGTCATCTAATTTTTATTAGGGTACCTTAATCTTAATTTAATTAATTAGGGGATAATTTAATTTAGAGGTGGTTAATTAAATTAAATTAAGGTGGTTAGTTAAATAATTAGGGGATATAATTAAAAATTTAGGAGATTTAATTTAATTAGTAGTTAATTATCATTTTAACGTTATTAATCGTATTTTTAACCTTTTGATCTCTAAAATTAGATTAATCGGGAAAATTAAAAGTGCGTAATATAGCGTTATTAGATGTTTTTTACTACCATTTTTTGTTGGAGTGTGTAGTACCCTTCCAAGCATTTTTCCACCTTTTGGGAGTCCTTTCTGCATCTTGGAGGATTTATAGACTCGTTTCGTGTCATTTTTTTGCATTGTATCCCCTTTATTATTACTTACAAACTAATGAGTGCGTCCACCACAATATTATGGAAAGGGGGTTTCTGTTGTGATGTGAGATGTTATTTCTCTCACATGAATCTTTTTCTCTCCCCTTATCTTAATTATATGCCGTTTTGTGCTTTCTTACATTGATGAATTGTTGAAATCATCGAAACTTGATTGTGGTCTCCATACTAACACATTAGTATGCTAATTGCAAGGTGAGTGACCGATTGTTTCATGACACACATTCACACCTGATTGTAATCAATGTACTAAACTATAAAGTGCCAAAATCAAGGGGGTGATAATATTGTTCTAGGATGATTGTGTTTCTTTCTGCATTCCTTATTTCTCTCTCTTCATGATGGATGTTATTTTAATTCCTTTGCTCACGCCATTTAGATATTTCAAATGGAGATAGAAAATGGTAATGAAACTAAGGGATAAAGGGTTATTTCACATCACCATGGGAGATGAGACTAAACTTGATGATGAACTTGAAAAATATAAGTGGTTGAACCGATGTGACGAAGCCTTAGGTATTCTTAGTATGTCTATTTATCCTAACTTTATCTTCCACATTGAGTCATCCAAAACACCCGATGAAGCATGGAAAATGTTAACCACTATGTTCTGACAACGAGATTACATGAGAGTGCATGAGTTAGAAAATGAATTACTAGGTTTAAATCCTAGCGAATTTGAAAACCTATAGGACTTATTCTAAAAGTTCATCTACACTAGATTGATTTTAAAGGAATGTAAAGTGGAGAAGAAATATTCCCAGTTGATCTTGTTAATTCTTTCTAAGTAAGGTCTTGAATACTCCATCTTCATTTTGACTTTTCATGCTACGAAAACCGCTCTTGGCAGTACTTCAAAAAATTCCCTCATTTGACAGTTTTTCAGCCTAGCTCATTCGAGAGTAGGAAAAAATCATTAAAATGGGGAATCTCAAATCCAAGTCACATGCCATTGTAGTAAGGGAAATAAAACTGAAAAGAATAAACAGAAAAAGGATCGACCGAAGAAGGAAACCAAGACCAACCAAGCCGAAACCAAACCTAACACAAACGTTTCTACTTCTGAGTCTAAAACAAAGAAGGAAAAGTGTAAGTGTTCCTAATGCAAGAATATTGGCCATGAAGAGCATCAATATATGAGAAAACAAATTGATCACCTAACTCATTTACATGAGAAGAATAACATAGGTGTTCATGAGTTTATCAAACAAAATTCTCCAAAAGCCAAGTCTTCCATTGCAAAGGAGTCTAAAAATGAGAATAAGAAAGGAAAGGCCCTTGTAGATAGAGTTTCTCATTTATTAATGTGGATTATCGATTCTAGTGCCTCCCACCACATGGCCTCTTTATATATTGAGCTATCTAACATCAAGCCATATGGCATGTCCAAAATCATGTTAGGTGATGAAACTACGATGTCAGTTTTTGGTAGTGAATTGGTAAAGATGGATGGTGAATCATTTAGCCAAGTGTTGAGTGTTCCTAATATCTTTACCAATATCCTATCAGTTTACCAAATCACTCACCTTGGTGAAGGAATTCAAGTGGAATTTGTTCCTAACTCAGTGATTATTTGTGAGCTTTAATCCAACACTACTCTGGCTGAGGGAAAGACAGATCACCATTTAAGGTTGTATACCTTCTCCAAATTTAATTTTGATTCGATGCCCACTTCCTTTCTCATTTATGCAGATGAGGCTAGTAAGTTATAACATGAGTGTTTTGGCTATCTTAACTATTGTTACTTTGAACAATTAAGCCAAAATGAAATGGTCAATGGGTTACCCCGCGTCATATTTTCTAAGGGTCTTTGTGGGGGTTGTGACCTCAAGAAGCACCCCAAAGAAAGTTTTGGAAAAGGAAAATCCTAGAGAGCTAATCGTATTTTGGATCTTGATCATAATGACATTTGTATCCCTTTCCCATCTCCTTCATTTACTAGAGCTCTCTACAATATTACCTTCATTAATTAATTTTCATGTTATAATTGGGTTTATTTTCTTAAGCATAAGTCTAATTTTTTTTTATCACTTTTGAGACTTTCAGGATCTTGTAGAGAAACAAAATGAAAGGTCTATCAAGGTTCTTTGAACTAACAATGGAGGTGAGTATGTGAGCAATAGATTTGAATATTTATGTACCTCTGAAGGGATTGATTTGTAACATACAATTGCTTACGACCCTTCACAAAATGGAGTTACGGAAAGAAAGAACCAAATGCTTAAGGAGATGGTCACTTTTATGGTTTAATCAAAATCCCTTCCTCCATAATATTGGGCCAAAGTAGTGAATTATGATTACTAGGTTTATAACCATTTTCCAAACAAGGTTGTAAGAGGGATGAAACCCTTTGAAGCCTAGTTTAGACGTAAACCTAATGTCAATCACTTTCACATCTTCAAATCCAATGTTATGGATCAGATTCCAAAAAATAAACATAAGGATTTGGAACCAAAATCTAGACCTTATATTTTTGTTGGGTATCTTGATGGTGTGAAGGGGTATATATTGTTGAAACCTACTACTCATCAAATTTAACTTGAGACAAGTATAAAATTTGATGAGTCATCTTCAAATTGTAATTCTCCACCCTATGGGGTCTTTATGCTCTCTGGTTTTGGCTCTTCAGATGATGATGATGTTTAGCATATTAGTCCTCCTCCACTTGATCCTACCAAACCTCATGCTTCAGATTCTTCCAATTATAATATTAGTGATGATGATGAATTTATCCCTTCTCACTCAAGTGACGTATCTAACAACTCTGAGGCCAATGCTTTTGGTCCTAGTTGGGCTAGGAAAACCTTACAGAGTGCTAGACAATGGATCGAAGATCCTTCGGATGAGAGATAAAATCACTAAGAGTTTCTTGGACCTCAAACCTTCTTCACCTCCACTTCTGACCCTTAGTCTTTTCGGGAAGCTTATGGGATTATTGAGTGGAATTATGCCATGGATGAGGAGTATTCCTTAGTCATAACGAATGATACTGAGTATCTCACCCCTATTTTGAAAGGAAGAAAAATCATTCAGTATAAGTGGGTGTTCCAAACAAAGTATGGTGTTGATGGAGAAGTCGAGAAGTTTAAAGTGTAAATTGTAGTTAAGGGTTTATCCCTGGTGGCTAGGGTTGATTACTTGAAAACATTTTCTCCAGTTATAAAGATGAATTACATTTGATTGATCCTCAATATTACTGTTGTGAATAGGTGGGAAGTCCACCAAATGAATGTTAAGAGATACTTCCTTCATGGGGGCCTAGAGGAAGAGATCCACATGGAACAACCTATGGGTTATGTACATGATCCCTCCCTCATTTTTGAGTTAAATAAGTATCTCTAAGTCCTTAAACAAGCCCCTCAGGCTTGGTATGCCAAGATGGAATCCTTTCTACTTACATTAGGGTTCACTCAGTGTCACTCTAACCTTAATATTTACATTCTGTGGTAGGATGAATCCATGCTCATCCTCATTCTGTATGTCGATGACTTGTTGATTATGGAAACTCTTCCTCAATCATTGATTCTATGAATAATTACTTAGCCAATAATTTCTCCATGTATGAATAAGGATTGCTTCATTACTTTCTCAGGATTAAAATTTTGCAATATGACTTGAGAATTGTAATTTTGCACCCTAACTATTCCCTTGATTTTATATCTTAGTTTCATATGTCTAATTGTAAGTCTTATCCTACGTATTTTCTTTCCAGGATTAATTTGGTTTATGATTACTCTACTCCCATGGTTTATTGTACCCTTTATCAAAAATTGGTGGGGAGCTTGATTTACCTAACTCACACTCATCTAGATATTTTGTATGTTGTTGGGATCATGTCTAGATTTATGCAGGAGTCCCATGAGTTACATTGGAGAGTAGTGAAGTAGATCCTTCACTATGTTCATAGAACTTATAAAGATGAAATTCAATATCTGGGAGGGATAGAGATTAATTTGGTTGGTTTTACTAACTCTGATTGGGCCGGTGATCTAAATCATCAAAAATCTACCTCAGGATACAAATTCTCTCTTGGTTCAGGTCTTATTAGTTAGTCTAGCATGAAGCAAAATGTAATTGCCATATCATCTACATAGGTAGAATATAAAGGAGCAGTAAACACTACCATGTAAGCTATTTGGTTATAGGAAATCTTGAAAAAGTTTTGCATTCACTCTTGGCGGCCTACTACCATCTACTGTGAAAACATGAGCACTATCTTGATTTGTCAAAATATGGCTCAACATGAGTGGATGAAGCACATCAAGATCCATATACAATTCATTTGAGATATGATTCATGATGACATCATTGAATTGTAGTATTGTCAGAATTATGATTAGGTTATAGATATTTTCACCAAGCCCTTCATTGAGGCAAGTTTTCTTCATGTGTGGTCTCTTCTTGGTGTGCGGTCCTTTACAGTCATCCATCTTCTTCAGGATTTCTAGTCGTCTTCTCTTCTTCTTTTCTAGAGATATTTTATTTGTACATGGGTAGCTTATCAGACGTTTAGTTATTGGGACCCATATGACACATATTTCTTAGTTGTTTAGGGGAGTTATTTTTCTATTTTAACTTGCCATAACCTCTACCTCATCTTTGATGAAGGGGGGTGTTAGTGTGTGTGACTTTCCTCATCATCAATCGATGTATTTTCCACCTTACATGGTGATTCATATCACTTAGCGAGATCATATGTCATTAGGTGTAATTAGGGTTCCACGTGTCATGCACATGAGTCATACAACACTCCTATATATGTACCATTTCTATTTGAGCTATGAGAATGAGTAGAACTATTATTTCATGTTTTATTTTTTTATTTTTTCTATTTATTTTTTATTACTTGAAGAGCTCACATCACCATTGAGGTGTAGCCTCTTCGATGTGCATGGGGTTCCATATTGATCCTTGCATAACAATCTCACAATTACTACATAAAAGGTCATAAATGGAAGATGTAGAGTTGAATTATCTAGTGCTAGATAAGAAAACTTATTCTCTAGTTTAGGTAGTAAATAAATTTAGAAATTACATCCTCCAGAGTAATATATATGACATTATCCCAAATCCAAATTTTAAACTCATGTTAGGAAAAAATGAATTAAGAGAAAGAAGAGGGAAGTAGATGTAATAATTAGAGGATTTTGATATAGAAATCAGACCTATTGAGATAGTAAGAGGTCAGGGCCTCGTACAAATTAAAATAGCTAAAGTAGACCCAAGAATCATTTTAATTCAAGTGGATCAAAAGTAGGTGGTGGTCGATGATTGGTGTGATCGAATTATTTATTTTTTCTCTATATAAAATGTCCTTCAAGACTTGATAGAGTACAATGAAGGGATTTGAAACTCAAGGAATCTCATTATATGTTCAATAAGGGAATTCTATATCAAAGTAATCTACCTTCAATGTGTATCTAAAAAAGAATCCCATGAAATAATGAGTAATTTTGGTGAAAGTATCATGAACATGCATCTTTCAAGGAACACTTCTACACATAAGATGCCTCTACTTGGATATTAGTGGTAAATTTTTTCAAATATGCTCATAATAATGTTAAGACCTATCACTAATGCCAGAAGTTTTCTAGAATGGAGGTTTAGGCTACCATGCCATTATAGCCTATCATTGAAGGCTATAATTTCACTTAATTGGGACATGGTTTTTGCAAGTGATTAATCCAAATTCATTTGAAGGCCACAAGTTTATTTTAACTAAAACATATTACTATATGACATGGTCTAAGGCATTAGCCACCAAACACAATATAATCATAGAGATTAGTTTTTAGAGGAAAATACATTCACAAAATTTAGAACACCATTTTCTATGGTATGTGACAATAGGCATGTCTTTCAATCTATATAATTTATAGAATGGGATTATGAAAACCAAGATACGATAAAGTGATTACATAATTCCTACCCACAGTGTAATGGATATTTTTATTCCAACAACAAAAATTAAATTTATACAATCAAAAAGTCTACTTAAGACAAAACCACAAGTTAGCATCTTCTTGTCAAATATGCACTATGGATAGATATGACTAGATAAAATTAGGCATTAAAGGTGTCCCCATTTCTATTGATTTATAGTAAATAACCTATATTTCCAATTACATTAAGATTTTCTACTTATAATTTATACAAGGACACATGGAAGAAGATGACTGAGTATAATCGAGGTTGTGAAAAAGTATTTAGATAGAAGATAAAAAATATGAATGTCTCTTTAATTTCAGAAAATATTAGGATATTTTAGAAAAATGGTTTCATAAAATATCTAAAATAAAATATTTAAAAATTGTAAATGTTGGAAGCATTATGACTGAGAGGGGGGGGGGGGGGGGCGGCTGGATCATTCATATAATAACTTTTACTTTAATTACTTTTCTTTGTGTGAACCATTCAAACTAACCATTCATCATCCATTAACCATTTCAAAATTATTAAACATGAAACAAACATTCACAAGATAATGATGCAAAAGAGAACATGAGAACATGATATATAATGTGGGAAACCTTCAAGGGGATGAAAACACACTGAATCTTTGCATATATTACACAACACAAAGGACTCAAGTGAATATTACACATCACTTGAGATTTTTTTAGTGAGGCACCAATCCCTAGTTTAGTAGGACACCAATCCTACAAGGAGGCTACAACTCCCCAAGATGACCAAAAACCAAATTAGACACCTAAAATGAATTCCATCTCTGATTTTTTACTACAATAATTGATGATGACTCTTTTAAGCTCACTCTCCTCTCTATCTCTCTCAAACCATCTCTCTAGCCTCTATGCACAAGACTTCTTCCTTCAAGCTAATTTCAACTTTTCCCTAGCTCGCCCATACCTGATCACATTTTGGAACATCATAACATCATTATCTCCCTCTCATGATGGTCACAAGGACCTCTAACACCTCCAATAATTTCCCTCTAGGTCGCACTTCGCTAGATCTCACAACTAATTCAAATGAGCTTTCTTAACTTGCTTATATACTTGTTTCTTTGTTATAATTAAACTAGGTTGGAAAACATAGAGTAAAAAAAACTTCCCATAACAAAATAAAATGATAAAAACATCACCCAAAGGACCATGTAGCTCTCCAAGATCACCTAGACCCTTCGAGACCTCCATTAGGACTCAACAAGTCCTAAAACCCCAAAACAAGCAACTCACTAACCATGGAGTGTTCTATACCAAAAAAAACTTCACCAAGGATTAGATAACACTTATAAATGTTTTCTACAACCTCAAAAACCTCCAAAAATTATCATGAAACGCACAAAAACAACATCTCAAGCCATGAAATCTCCTTGAGACCATGCTCAACCAAACACCCTCAAAGATATCCTTGAGAGAAAAAGTCATAACTTGCTTATATCTTATAAAAAACTCAAGTATGATATATAAATGGAAATATCTTTATGTCAAGATCATAAAAAAAATCAAAACAAGTCATAAAACCACATGTAACACCTCCAAAATTGCTATGTTCCTAGACTGCTCAAAATTACCTAAAGACTAGTCTTCAGAAATAGGGAACATTTTACATCCTAGGGCCTCAACCATGATCTGAAATCATAGTGGACATGTGTTATATTTTTTATCATGTTTTTATGTGTGGATGTGTTGAAGAATTTACACTAAAATTATTGTACACTCTCCACAATTTTCTCACTGGGCATTGCAGTTGGGATGGTCCCCGAGAGAGGGTGCGGGGGCAGAAGCCCCCGCCAAAAGGGGTTTAGGGGCGTAACCCCCCAGAATTTTTTTTGGCCTAAAAAAACATGCCCAATATATTTGGAAATATGATATTCTCATATGGACAATATTTTTTACCCATAGGTTTATGGGGTGGTTTTGGTCCATGGTTTTGGTACCCACGGTATTGTAAAAATGCTTAAGCAGTTACCTATTGATGTAGGGAGATATATCATAGTAGATGTGCATAAATTCAAGTATGAATTCAGAAGAGTTTTTTTAGCATAGCTCAAAACAAATCTTGGTATTATATTGAGAGAAAGAGGTGGCTTGTAATAAAATATGAGAAAGTGATTCTTGGTGGACGTAGCCCAAATTGGGTGAACCGCATTAAATATTGTGTTTGTGTTGTGTTCTTTTATTTTCTGCATTTTTATTTCAGATCCGTGATATTATTGTGCATATTAGTTTCTACTATTACAATTCTATGTGGGATTTTTCTATATATTTTATCCTTATTTCCTAACAACATGAAGTAAAAATCCCATGCTTCAATAAATGACAAATTAGTCAATAGGTCCAATGGAGAACTTTTCCACAAAGTGAAACTTTCCAGAAATTTACATTTTTAAGTGGTGCCCACATAATTTCACAAACTCTAAATTACATCAATGGAAATCTGGAAGAGTCTTATATAACCTCCAATCATCATATTTTCAAAAAGAATCAATTCAGGACCACTATAATCAATTTCCTCCAAGTCACTCCAAAGCCAAGGTTTCAAGAGGGTTAAAAAGAAGTTTACCTTTTTAATGATTTTTCATAAAAACATGAAGATAAAACAACTTAATTCCACTTAGAGAATATTCATAACTGACCTATTCAACTAACCCCAGGAGTTTGGGTCCTAATTCAAAGTACACACTCCCCAACAAGTATTTGAAAGTAAACTTTTAGCTCAAAATCTCACCTTTAGAAACCTGGTTTTGATAAAAGTGTAATATCTTGCAAAATATTCAACATTTGGATTTTAAACTTGACACACAACACTACAAAATATCCTTTAGCCATACCAATTATCATTAATGCATGCACACATATGAAAGTCTCCATACACCATGACTTGTCCATGCCTACATGCCTCGTCTTCAATATTCTTGCTTCAAAGGACCTTATATATGCATTATACACCCAAAAATTGATCATAGATACCTTCTAAACCAGATATGGAACCTCAAAACATATCTCACATGCTTATTCTAACTTTCTCTACTCATACTTCATGCTATCATATCATCTGCTAGTACTAGGTCTAGGACTATGCCTTGTTAGGCTTGTAACACCACATGACTCATGGAAACATATCCGATTCTCACCTTGTAGACCCGCATATGCCTCTAGCATAATTCAGTGATCATACTAGACACCATACCATCACTCATAAAACATTTGGAGCTCATACATTCACTTTTATTTCTTAGACCATGCATCAAGAACATGTAACAACACGAAGATACCATGACATGACACCAAAACAACACACTACCAATCAACCTTAATGTTTGTTAATGATTGAAACCTCATGGAGACACCTATGCCCCCTATATAACCTTTGAAATTAATGTTACTTGACATCAATGATAAAAATATCGACACAATTCCCAATATTAAACTTAGTATTACTTTAGGAGAAAGAACCTAAGAAGAAAGGATAACATTAAAAAATAAATCTATTATGGATTGGGCCATACCATATTCCTAGGATTTTAGGGAACAAAATATTCAAATTGAAAGATATCTAAGGTAATTCACTATCTTTCCCAGTGAATGGGAGGTACTTGAATCACTACTTATCAATTGTACCTCCCAAAATTTCTCTAAAATATAGGTATGTTATAGAGTAGGTGTAGGATTAGACTACGTTAGTATTTCCTATTTTGTCTTGTTTTAGTTTAGAATAGGGAATTTAATTGGTCTTCCTTCCATATGATAATTTAATTTTGTTTTTTGATTGCTTCTCATTAATAAGTATGACCCTATATAGCTACTGTAGTTTGAGTTTTGATACTTCCTTGGTTGAGGTCATTATAAAACATCATCATTGGTGATTTTTGAGAGGAACATTGATATGTTTTGAAAAATGAAAATCTTTAGTAATTTGGGTGGCATATTGATATATTATATTGGAAAAAATATGATGCAACCAGTGAATTAAATACCTATTTTAAAATCATCATTTGAATTAAGAATAGTCTGACATGAGAGGAATCACATCACTAATAAAATATAATTAATATATAATAATAATTATTTCCATGGAGGAAATATTCCTTGAAATAACACCTTACTCATATATATAACCTGGCTATATTAGCTCCCAAACCTCTAAATATTTTATAAAAAATTTTAATTTAAAAGCAAGAATCTAAATCATTTATTAGTTTAAATTAGGATAAAAGGAAAAGTCTCTCAAAAAAGGTGTCGATTATGGTAACCTCTATTAGGGATATAGATGCCTAGCTTTAAATGGAGCAAGACTAAGAGTGGAACCAAATATATATTTCTTGGAATGTGGATGTTGAGTTTTCATTGATGTAAAAGGAACATTAATGAAAAATAAGGATGAAGAAGAGAAAGAGAGAGCTTTGAATGAGTCTGACAAGGTAGGACACGACATAACATGAGAACACATGGTTGAAACTTAACTTCTTGAGGAGCTAGTGGCTTGTACATGAAGGGTGATGATGTGAGAGTATGTCAAGTTGATGTAATAGAAGTTTGAGTAGCTATATGATGAGGAAATAAGGTCAAAATAATGAGTACAAATATGCATGAGTTGAATTAGTAAGACTAGCTCAGTTCAGTAGGCATAATCCCTAGGCCTAGTCATGAAGTTTACTTGGAATTTTGGATTGAAGGAAGGAGGATATGATAGAGAATCAGAATAGATGCATGATAAAAAAATTTTAGGGTCTACATGATGATGAACATGACCGGTTTATGAATTAAGATTTGGAACTAGCTCAATTAGGCCTTGTTCAAGGACCTAGTGCAAGTTTGGATGGGTGTATGAAGCAAAACAAGATAAAATAGGGCAAGACAAGCATGAGAATTCTATAGGTACATTGTAGAAATGTTTCATATGATGTTATAGGTCATGTATTAGCTATTGGAGGCATGTTTGGGGTCATATTCATGACTTTTCCTTGAGGACAAGCAAGATTAGCAAGCACAAACTATGGTGGTCAAGAAGGTATGAGAGGTTGTTATAGTGTTGTAGACCATTTTCAGGAAAACACGAAGAAGATATTTTGAGTTATGAGGATTTTTAGTGTTATCAATCTCTTAAATTTCTCATCTCTAGCTCAAGGATAGACCTTGAAGACCTCAAAGGTATGAAAAACCTCTTCATGGTGTCTTGGGTCTTTCATCATAGTCAGGGCATGTAATTAATATCATTCTAGAGTTGAAATGAGAAATAATGGTGGCTTGATCTTTATAAACAAAGATTTAAGAAGTGAAACTGATCCAAACCCTCCCAAAACCATATCATTATAGCGATGGAGAAAAAATGAATTGTGTGGTCATAAAGTCATCTATGCAAGCTAATGTGAACACTCAGAGATGTAGATAATTCGTTTGTAGCATAAGTTGGTGGCATTTTGGTACCCCAAGTGTGATTGTACGGTCAATTTTAGCTCTATTTAATAAATATGTGATGGTAAAACCTTGTAGAGAATGTTTCATGGTGAAAATTTTGGTTTAAGAGAAAACTTATGATGTGTCCTAAGTGCTCAAAATTATTTTTAGGTATGTTCAATGCAAAACTTTGATAAAACAGGTCACACAAGATAAACTACTGCTTAAGGATAAACTAGGCAAAATCAGTCATGTATGAATGAAAGAATGTTGATGTGAAAACTTGATGATGGAGTGAAATGTGAACATAAGAAGTTGATACAAGTCCCTATATGACTCGTTTGAGCTCATGACTTGGTATGGTAAAGCGATTTGATGTCTAAGCTCCAATGGTTCAAAACTGCCTATTTAGGACAATTATGAAAGCTTGTGAAATGAGCTTGTAAACTTGATTTCCTCCACTTAAAACATGCATGAGAGAATTTGATCAATGAGTAGAATTTCCTATTGAATTTTGTATGCAATGGATTTATGTGAAAGTGAGTTTTAGTTTGTGAGGTGTAAGTAAAATTATTCCTAGTTTTTGGGACTTGAAATCCAGCATGAGCGACTCTTGAAAAACAAGCATAACTGATCTATTTTCCCTCAAGTTGTAGACATCTAAAATGTTGACATGATTAATTATAAATAATATGTCCCGCAAATATCCCAACACCATCCATATAATAATTAATTGCAAGATTAATTATTACTATTAATCCCATTTATCAAATTTCCCCCTTTTATCATTCATCTAATATCCCATTTTATCATTAATCACTTTAATTCCTTATTATATCCTATTATCCTATTTTAATCCTTCATTAACATTTTTTAGGAATTTAATATTCCTACACCTATCCTTTCTATGTAATCACACCACTAATCATATTTTAGTAATCTAATCTAATCCTAAAAATAATCACATGCTCCATCTCTAAATCTAGAGGATTTTATTTCTAGAAGCCTCTCTAAACTTCTCCTTCTATTGAATTTTAAATTCAATGGAAGCTTCTTCCCTCCATGAATTTTGAATTCAAATTCTAGAATCCTCTAATCCTCACATGTATTCTCCACCCTTGATCCAAATCCAACTTGGCTTCATCCTAGCCATTAAATCCTCCACCATTGAACTATAAATTGAGCTCTCCTCCTCCATGGGAGCCAACTTTGAAATAAATAAAAAACCTCTATCATTTTATCTTCTTCAATAATTCAATTAATCCATCATTCATCTACAATTTATCATCATTCAATCCTTCATCCTTCATTAAGCATTCTTCAAGAAAAATCATCAAGTTACAAGGGGAGGTGTTTTCCAAGTCACTCCACAAATATGAAGCAACCATGATCAATACAACATATTGAGAACATAAAATAAATAAAAAGGATACCTACTTTGGTAAGTAAAGGTATTGCACTCTATTTCCTTTTCCACCTAGCTCAATATGAGGTAGTGTATTAGAATGTTAGATTAGGATTCAATTAGCTTTAGTTTTTGTTTGCATTTTTCACTTACCACTCTTTTATTTCTACATTTTGGCACCTACCATACATATTACCCCACAATTTTTATCATTTTCCATCTTATTTGACCCCTTGAATATGCTTTCTAAGTGTTAAGAACATTTGTTGTCGTTTACCCCTTCAAAATTTGAAGTTTCGGGCTCAAATTTCACTCCAAGCACAAAACAACACCTTTGCCCTATGTATTGGAGCCTATGCTTCACAGAATGGCTCACATTCCCTAAAATGAAACATATTCCCTATTTCATCTCTTATGCATAAACTTTTGCGCCTATGTTGATACTTGAATGCCTTTATTTTAGCATTTAAACTCTCTCTCTCTCTCTCTCTCTATATATATATATATATATTTTGTTTTTGACCTTGTTTAAGTCTTTTCATACATTAGTGCCTATGCTGCACATGATTGCGTCTATGCCCTAAAGTGGAAGCCTTTGCCATAATTTTGAGCCTATGACTTGTCAATCAATGCCTTTGTAGAATCATAGTTTTTACTTACAACTAACAGTCTAAACCTATTTTCAAGTGTTCTTGGTGGTTTTTTATAGATCTAACATTCTCTTTTTTGTAGGTTTATTATAACAAGGGGAAATTCCATCCATTTTCATATTTATCTTGTTCCATCTAACCCTTTTTGGTGATTGTAGGATCCAAAACTACTAACCCTTGTTTTGTAGGGACTCCTCTTGTAGACCCAATCATCAAACTAATAATATATATCATTTAATTTTATCATCTAGAATTTAATTATCTTGCATTTATCATCAATTTTTGTCTTCCTTTTTTGCTTGTTCATCCCGAAGGTAAAACTGTGTATGCTCTCCTTTCACGTCCTAGGACAATCTTGAGGATCAAAAGCAGTTAGCCTTCCCATTTTTATTTTATAGGTGCAATGTGATGTGGAAGTGATATCCACACACTTTCCATAGTTATAGGGGTCTCGTGACCATGGGATTCATCTCCATGCATATAGACACACCCAGTGTTCTGGTAGGGTATACAAATTCTTGGACAACTATTGTTATTCAATAAGAACCTTCTTGTTTTCAAAGTGACTTGAAGTGATGGGTTCCCAAGTACAAATACCAGGCCTCAAAAAACATCCTTGCAACACAGAATTGGGCCCCACATATCGCAAAGTATATCGGGGATGCCCCTAGAGAGATTTTATATTATAGTCTAGGTAACCTTTTGGCCACATATCAAACTATAGTGTAAGGAGTATGCACTCCCCAAGATCACTCGATAGCTGACCCCACAGTGACACATAGGTGGAGAGATAATTTTTGGCACCATTGTTGGTGTGTTGTATTAAAATTAGGTTATAGTTTGATTGCAATCCCACTTGACTAGTTAGGGTGTGTATTGCATGATTTTCACTTGCTTGTGAATACCCTTAACCATCCTATTAACTTAAAATTTTAATCAATCAAACATCATCATGATCAACCATCCTTAATCAAATAATCCCTATCCAAATCCCATCACCATCCTTAATCAACCAACTCAATACAAATCTAATCCCCCACACATCCTATCAAACCATGGCCTTTGATCCTCAATCCTCATCCTATCTAAACCAACATCCAAAACCCTACCTCTTATATAAATCCATAAACCAAGCTATCCCATACTCCCCCACCCATAAAAGTCAACAATATCACTTTGATAATGAAATCACACACTATCCAACAACTTAATAAACAAATCTTAAATCTTACATCATACCTCAAACAACCCCTTCCTCTTGATCAAAATCAACCATCCCATGTTGATCCTAACATACTTAAAACCATCCAACAAATCAATCAACAAATATCCAATCTTAAATCATTCATCAACTAATCATAACCTAAACCATCATCTCCTATCCAACCCCATCCACAATTTCCCCTTCCTAAGATCCCTACCCCTCACCCCATTAAATTCCTATTTGAGGAACCCAAATCATCTAAATCCACACCCTGACCTAATCAACATAAACCACTATCCCCGCATGTCAATTACATCGACTTTGAAAACCTCACTAACTCTGACCTAGACCAAGAGGACATCCTTTAGGTCCTTGCTAATATAGGCACAAATACCAAGACCACATAACCATCCCAAATTCCACCCTCCAAATCCCCTATCAATCATCATGACTTACACCTTCCTCCCATTAAAAACTATGCGGATAATCCACCATTATCCAAAATCTCAACTCCTAAATCCAATCACCGTAAAACCTATAATTGAGTCCCATTCACATACCCACAACAATCCCAACAACTTAACCCAAAATTAACCCCCACATATATCTTAATATTCCATCCTTTTCATCTTCATCATCCCCTACAGACTTTCTTCTAGATAGTCCCACATCGCCTAATCCACCATCAAATTCAGCCTCTAACTTTATGTCATCCCCTACCTCACATAATCCCAATCCTATCAAAACTATCCGATCTACTGTGACTCCTTAGTCACCCTCATCACCTTATACTCCCAATCATAACTCATCTTATGTGGCTCCTATACCACCCCGATCCTCTTCATCCACACCTAATCCTAGCTTACCCCTTTCATCACCTAAAACTAACACTATCCTATCCTCTAATCCTATTTCAAATCCACCATCCCCCAATCCTAAAACATATAATGGGACTCCTAAGACACTAACTCCTAAACCTAACAAATCCAATCCCAATCCTCTCTGAACCCCATCTCATACCCAATCTAATAAGGCTCTTATGCCACCTTCATCTACCCCATCCCCTAAATAAACTAAATCTAATGTGGTTCCTACACCACACCCATCTCCCAAATCTCCTTCATCCCTATTACCACCCAAATATAATGTGACCCACATATCACACCCATCCCCTTCATATAAATCTACCACATCCCCTTCATCTACATCTACTAATCCCAAACCAAAACCATCTACCTCAAAACCACATACTCTAACCAATCCAAAATCAACCCAATCTACTTCGGCTTGCAAGCCTAAACCATCCACTTCAGCCCCAGGGCGTAATCCATACCCTTCATCTTCTAAGACACAACAATATAATCCAAATCATAAATCTAAAACATCTCATAATCCACCCAATCCTTCACCTTTACTTCCTACTCCCCTAAAAACATTTAACCCAAACCACTTCACTCCTTTAGGAGAATCCTTGACCACCATCTTCCATCATCTAAAAACATTCAACGTGATCATCCATCCCCCAATAAAATCATAGGATAAAAATCATCCCAAAAAATATTGGTATTAGAAACATTATTATTGTGACTTCCATCATACCCATGGACATTCGACCAATCGTCGCATATAATTTAGGTCTTATGTCCAAAACTTCATTAACCAAGAGCTTATCATCCTTGTACCTCTTTATCCACCACCTTTCCATCCCAATCCTATCCATAAACATATCTGACCATCCAAACCCCGCTCGACATCCAAACATCATCAACCATCCAAATCTCATCGTACATCCCAACAGCTCTCACCAACCAAAAATCAAAATACATCTCACCTCCCATCTTTTTTTTAAAGTCTGGCCTCTTAGCGGATGACAAAAAAACAACCCCCCAGTCTCATGCTGACCACATGACATCATCTTCCTAATCCATTTCATATCCTATATCCAAAAATATGTTTTCTAATAGGAAACATTGAGGAAAAGGCATAGGCATTGATGGAAAAGGCATTCACAAACCCATCTCCCTTCATCAAAATCTAGGTCGTTTAGGCTTAGGGTATAAACCTAAATCTAACAACGTCCCTCCCACTACTCCATCACAACCCCCTTCTACCACTCCTCTTCTTGATCCTACCATCCCAGCCACTCAGCCTAATCACAAATCATTTAACCCCCCTACAAATACCAAACACCTAAAAATTGATTGAGCACATAATTCGTATCCGGCATATGGATATTATTTCCTTCCCACCCATCCTCCTTCCATCCAGCATTCAAATCCTTTTGCATTTAATCCATTGTTATCATCACATCCATTCATATCCTCTTCTAATCCATTCATTTGAAAACTTGATCATATTTCTCGCACATGTTATAATTCAATTATACCTACTACAACTGTGTGATCTTGGTCTATCATTACCTCCAACATTCAAGCAAAATTATCCTCCTAAATATCCATGCACTTACACAATTAATAAAAGTGTAGTGAAGACCCTTCGGTGTGTCTTTTGAAACTATAACCAATGTCATATCCACACTCATTTGCATCCCCACATCAAACCACTAGTGATTATTAACCCCTTGAGAGTTCTCAAGAGAGTGGAATCTTGTTGGCGATAAAATTTATCAAGTGGACAACTTTGTGGGTTTCTTGCCAACACTCTAGGAATCGAATTCCCCGTCCTTAGACGATGCAACTTCCATATTTGGATGCACTTGAAAAAGTGTATTTTTTCTAGTGGCCTTGCAACTGAGGATCTAATAGGGGCACTGCATTGAACCTATGGCAAAGCTAGCAATTTCTTGCTAGAGAGGAATTTTTCTAGAGAGTGGGAAAGGGGAGTGAGAAAAGAGGTAGGGGAACTAATTTTATAGGTAGAAATTCATATTCTTGCACACACTAGTTAGAAATTTTAACACGTGCATTTACAAGAAGAAAACAACAATATTTTAAAGCTACCAACTAGAGGAAACCATCCATACAAAGATGCACACATTCATATGCCTTGAAAAATAGAAACTTCTTCCTTCATTAGCATTTAAAATCAAGAGTTGTACATGATAGGAAAATGGAGGAAAATAGAGGGGGCGAAATGGATAAAATGTTATCTCCTTTTTTCTCTCTAAATACAATTCACTCTTGAGTTTAAAAAATAGATCACCAACCCCTTGAAAAGATAAGGCCTTTAAGATTTATAGAAGAAGAGGTAACTTTTCATCTACCCCCCATTGAACCTTCACATGCCTTTACACAACTTAAAACTTTTCGAATTCTTATGAAAATATTAAGTTCCATTTTATAACTTAAGGGTGACTTATTACATTAAAAATAAAGTATTTTTTAATTAATTGAGGCATTATGGAAAAGTGCACCCCCAATGAAGAATTAGAATGTGGAGGAGAGAGACGGTGGGGGAGAGGGGGGGAGAAAAGAGAGAGAATAAGGTAGGGAGAGTTGAAGAAGAAGATGCCACTCTCGGTGAAGTCCACTGATC
Organism: Taxus chinensis; assembly: GCA_019776745.2. Taxonomy (NCBI): domain Eukaryota; kingdom Viridiplantae; phylum Streptophyta; class Pinopsida; order Cupressales; family Taxaceae; genus Taxus; species Taxus chinensis. Next base: position 559,745,040 of record CM034154.1, read on the forward strand.
CTTGTTGGATGATCTAATTAAATTCTCCAGTGTGATGAATTATGAATCCTTTGGCACATCTCAATCCTCCTTTGTCGATGCTTCATTGCCATTTTTAGTATGCCTTTCCATGGACACATGGTATTTTTAGTAAGTCCACTGAGAAAAATTTGATCCAAGAATTATGGGGCATGATAGAGCAAGGCAAGACACACGCAACGCAAAAAATTTATGCATGGGAATATTTTTATATCCTTATTCCACCAAGGGAACGAGAGGGACATAAAAACCCGCTTTGTTCCTAGAGGCTGATTTTGCATTTAAGACCTGCAAATGAAGGGAGAGATGGGGAGCTCAAATACACAAACAATGTAAAAAAATTAGGATCAAACGAAGAAATGGAGAAAAATTTATGCATGGGAGAATTTTATTGTCCCCATTTCACCTTTGCAAAGGGACATGAGGGCACAAAAATGCACCATGCACTTTTGAGAGGCAAAGCATGAGAATTTTCCCCGCCGGGAGAGGGAACTTGAAATTGAGATTTCCAAAGCTCCAAAAGGTATTTCTGGGAAAAATTTTATATGATTTGGACTCTAGAAAAACGTCCAAGATCAATGGGATGGGTATCATATTTCAATTCTTCTTGAAACTCCATGAAATGGCCCCTTTTAATCAGGATTTTCAACTGTCAGTACAAATAATGAGCTACACTAAAAATTACTAAGAGGTTTTGAAGAATATTATGATTCCACCTTTTAGAGGATTATCTTAGATTTCCAATGAATATTTTTTTGCTTCCTGATTCTTTATGGAGCTCTTGGAATTGTCCATCAAAGATCAGGTACCGGTTTTGAAGTGTGTAAGAGACAATTTACTATTTCTAGTAAGTGTCATAATCATTCTCTCTGAACTCCAATTGATGATGCCAACTTGAATTTTCAATCCATTGTACACTCCCTTTGTGAAATCTATCCTTTGGAATAACTTACTATTTATAGCAAGTGCTTATGAGACAACTTATTATTTTTAGGAAGTGGTGATTTTTGGACCAAGATGACTGAACTAATGAGTTTTCTTGAATTACTTTCCGTGTGTACACCATTTTTTCCTACGTTGCTCCTCTGAAGTGAATTATTAAAAATAGAAGGTACCCATGTAGGGGATTTACTATTTTTAGTAAGTGACGAATCTTATTGTTTTTGACACCAAATGATTGATGTGACCTCCTTTTCTCTCTTAGTGTACACGGTTTCCTTTGTAGCTTCTTCTGATGGTGACTTACCCAAAATAGTAGGTATCCACCCATGTAGGAGGGATTACGATTTTTTGTAAGTGGTTATTTGGTGCTAGAATTTTCATGGGGCACATATTTTTGGACTTATATCGTCGTCACAATCTTGTACCAAAATTTTACTTGATTTTTCCCACCAGAATGCTTAGAAATAAAATTTAATTTTTTCATAAAGTAGTGGTTTTGGGCACAGAGTTGTAATGGTTGTCATTAATGGAGCTCAAAATTTTTAGGTATTTTTTTTTAACCTCTGATTGTGATTAAATTAACTCCATTGCGATAGGTTTTTCATTTAGAGTATGTGTGCAAGTTTTTAGATCGATCCGACTGCCAGATTAGTGGGAAATTCGACGAATGAGAACTAGGGCACCAAAATATTTTTTTTTTGTAAAAATTAATTTGGAGCATCATTTGAACCTCTATCTATTGCATTGTGATGGCCTTTGATAATGAGGATGTCTACAAAAAATCCATCTTAATCCATGCTCCGGATTATGAGATATGAGAATTTCTTTGTTTTCACCACGAAGGTTTTTTCGGAAAAACTTCATTTTTCTTTGTTCTTCATAATTTTGATCCAGTTATCTTATGAGATCCTTGTATTTTAAGTGTGAGGAAGATTTTTCAGAGATGGTTGATTGCAACAATGGAGGTTGGAAGGTCTGGAATTTTTATTTTTAGAGTTCTAATAGGGTATGGGGGTGTGGGGGGGGATGAAATGAAGAAAAATTGGCTAAGACTGGTATATATTCATTCCAAAAAAACAAGCATGAGGGTTTGGAAATTTTTTATGTCCCCTATGTCCATTTTATAAATTTAAGAAAGGAACATCAATTTCCACTTTGTGCCTCATCGCAAACTTGGCAAACATGCTTGCAGGGAGAGGGAAGGCTCAAACTTAGCTCTGAAGGGCTTTACATGAGTCATCGGGGCCATATGGGGATCTAGGAAGATAAAAAAGGGTTGGGTGCAATTTTGTGTCCCTTATGTACCTTTTATAAAGGGACATGAAATCCCTCCAAGCTTCTGGTGTTGACACGTGTCCACTTTGAGAAATGACTAAGTACCAAAGAGTGCACCTTGTGAGCGAACTTGTGAAGGCCGTATCTAGAGTTCCCGGTGGAGTTTTTTTGGGTGAAATTTTATAGTTTTTTTGACTATAAATGGCCTTATAAATAAAATGGTTGGGGTATAAGCTCTTAACTAATCCATTTGTGCCTTTATTTGTTCTAAACATTTGACCGAGCATTAGAAAAACTAGATGTAGGCATATTACACTTAGGTGTTATGAAAAATATGACTCCACCACATTTTAGTGCTCTTAATTACCTTTCCATTGATATATTTTTATCTCCTAACTCCTTATATAACTCCCAAAATTTCTTCCCAAAGCTATGATGTTTTTTTAACATTGCACGCTTATTAGGCTTGAGAACCTGCTTCTGACCAACTGGCCCCAAAACTTCCAAATCTTCCTTGAATCATCAAAAATACTTTCCTTGACACTCTTAGCCCTTGAATACTCCTACATGATGAAATTTTATCCTTTTATTTTCTCCAGGTGTGGTGCACAGGTCCTAGGAAGGCTGATGATAGCCCATCCTAAAACTGATTGAAATATTGAATGCTCTAGAAGATCCTAAATCACATAGGGGGCCACTTTAAAATCACATAGGGATCATTTTATTGACATGATAGGACTGAAATTGGGGATGGATTAGCCTGGGGGTGTCTTGGGAAGGTATGACTTCAAAAATTTTAAACATTGTGGTCCATTTTCATGCTTGAAAATTAGAAATTTTTGTGTTACACATTTGCTCGAAAAAAATGGCTCTATCTTGGGGACATGCTATGGACTGGGCACAAAAAAGACATGGCATGAGAACTCCTAGAATATCAATTTACAATATGTTGACCAAGCCTTATCCATTAGGATTCACAAGAGGCATATACAAATTACATGAGATAGCTTGAAAGGAAGAACACACACACACAAAAACACACACGAACAAATAAAAGGAAAAAACACAAAAAGGGAAAAACAACACACAACATGAAAGGGAAATTATATACATGGGAGGGGTATTTACAGAGGTGGGAAAACAATATGTACATACCTGGTGATGGATTGAGAAAAGTACATGCCATCGTGAAATAGCTGATTGAAGTCTGACATTTAAAGCACAAAAACTGTTATTTGATCAAACCATTATTTTTTTTTGATGGCCTTGCATGACCTGAGAATAATATGAACGATCATGATTCCATCCTCATAATCACACTGTACTGAGAATGTTCTTTCATCCATTGAAATTTTTTTCACCTTCTTGAAACTTTTTCATTTTAAATATTCCTCTTGATGTCGTACAACCATGAGACACCATTCCTCCATACTTTCAAGATTAGAGACATCGACCTTAGCATGGAGACATTCTTCATCCTTAGATTTCAACTTGAAATCATATCCTATATTAGCAAGGTACTTAGAAGGAGTGAGGACAAATGGATTTCCTTCCTGTTCAAGAACTTCTCTTGACATCTCACTTTTTTGTCCAAAGTGATTACTTCCCAAAATAGAGGCTATGTCATTGAGATGGAGGACCCCATAAATCTTTGTGAAATGTTACAACATGGGAACATGTTCAAGGCATATTGGAGCTTAAAGAATGGTGAGCATATTTTGATTTTGAATTTTTTGACAAGAGTCATGCACACCTTCACCTTGTTGTTTGAAGGAATTGTCATCATCATCTATCTTCTCGAAGTTCATCTTGGTATCATTTTCCAAATTGTAACCCTCAACTTCTTCATAGAGACATTTTTTACCTTCGAGTGCATTTTTCCATATGAGATTTTGTTTTGTACTGGCAGAGCATTATTAAGTAGTGGAAATCAGTTGGCCTTGAAATTTTTTACTTTGTTTAAAAGAGTTTTCTTCAATGTAAATCTAATCAGCATTTACCTCATTTTCATCCTTCATAGTGGAGGTGTTGTCCTCAAGATTGAGGAATTCCAAAAGAGATTCAATAACCTTCCTTCTTTTTCACTCATGAACCTCTTCACACGATGTAGAAGAAAAAGACATATCTTCACACTCCCTCTCATCAAACAAGCATCTAAGAGGTATTAAAACTTGTCCATTTGCTTTGCCTTAACATAAAACATTAGTGAATCAAAATGAGAAGAAAAAATTGATTCATACATATTTTTCATCTCCATAGCCAGGGTCAAGAGTTCAAAACTAAGTTGAGGATATTTAGTTTCTTCTACAACCTTAAAGATGTCTTGCACAAATGATTCTTCCAAGTTCACCATAGGCTCATCTTCATTTTTATTGAAAGAGTATTTATGTTGTGCCTCCAGGAGATGGTTAAAAATATGATTCATCCATGCCCATGATTCATTTGAAACGTCCTCATTCACACCTCTTTCATGATTTTTGTTTCCCAAGATTCCACTTTCTTGCAAGCGCAGGCACACTTGATTCATGAAACCTTCTGATAAGGAGAAGAGGTCCATGATTTGTGGGAATGACACTCCTTCGAGCTCAAAATTCCATATCATCATCTTGATGGGACCATGTTGAAGCACCAATGTGGGAAGAACTTTCAACATTATCCTGATCATCCATTATTGAATCCTCATTCTCAGATGGACAATGAAATACTTCATACTCACCATGATGATCATTCTAGTCCTTGGGTGAGAAGATATTGTGTTCAAACTATTCATTCTCTTCAGTTTCAAAAAGAAAGTGAGATTCTTCCATTAGATCATCCATGATTGAATTGGAAAGAGAATCTGGTTCTTCGACTGTCTCCATTTCTTCATGCATCATCTCTACATCACTTGAAGGATCAAAATTGGAGGGAAAATCATCCATGACCATATTGAATTCATCATTTTCAATTAATGATGTCGGGCGGATTTCTTTCACTTCTTTATATATGTCCATTTCATCATGAATTGAAACATCAAATTTTGAAAGGAGATTATTCATGCTTACTTCAGACTAGTCATCGTTAACCTCTTCATCGTTGGTGGAGTCTTCAGAAAGCATTAAATCATCCATTATGTAACAAGTATCTTCTTCTCTCGAATATATTACTCCTTTAATGGCTTGGGTCTCAAGCCAAAAAGAGTTGATGAATGGCGGTTCCACCTCCATGTCTCTTTCATTATCATCTTCTATGATGTTGCTTTGGTACTCATCGGAAGGTTCAAGGATAGGATCTTCTTTAGGAGCATCCAAGAATCTCCTGGGGATGAACACATCGTAGCATGGAAAATCATCAGGATCCTCTTGAGATTATTCATTGTGGACAACAGGAAGTGATTCGAGGTATTCGTACCTTATATGTAAAGCTAGAGCGTACCTCTAAATTTCTTGATAGGATTTGTGATCAGAATTTCCCTTCTATTATGATTTGAATCCTTTTCACATATTTTCTTTTCAAGATGTTCATTTCTTCATTTTCGTATGCAATGAATCCATCTATAGAGTGGCATAAAAAATATGATGTTCTCAAGTTTTTAATGAGTTACATGAGGTTGCAAAATTATTCTTTAGTGGATTCCGCACCACCTTATCCTTCAAAATATTCTATAAGATTTTTTTGATTCACATTGGATGACTCCAAGATAAGATCTTCTTAGGATAAATTTTAATTCCTTTTGGGGATGAATACCCAATGGTATGAATGATCCTTGGGGTCTTCCTCCATAGGGAAAATATCTTCTTCTTCCTCCTCTTGATGAAGTGCTTCAAGATGTTTATATCTCCTCTACAAAGCTAAAGCATATCTCAAGACTTCATGGTAGGCTTCGGGGTTGGGATTTCCTTCTGTTGTGTCCAGAAACCACTACACATATTATCTTCTCATAATGTCAATTTCTACATCACTATACATAAGAAAGTCATCTAAAGGAAGGGAGAGGAAAGACAATGTCATGAGTTTCTTGGTCAACTGCGTGAAGTTGAAAAAATTTACCTTTAGTGTATTATGCACCATCTTGTCCTTCATACTACCTTTCATATCTCTTTTAAAGATTCTTCATCCATCTCTTAGATTCTTTATTATTGGCAGGAGTAATTCCCAATCTTTTTCCTTTGGCTTCACTCTTCTTGAATTGTAACCACCATGAATTGATAGGTAGCTCTTCACATATGATGATTTTCTCTATTATGGAAAGTCTCTTTCTAGATTTTGTGGAGATAGTGTGATCCTTCTTTCCTTCACATTTCTTGGATTTTACAAGAGATATTCCAGAAGGATGGTTGATAAAAAAATTTCAATTCTCGGTAATCCTCTTCTTCTTATTATTCGATATCATTTATTTGTACTTCACTCTAAAATAGGATTTTTTTCATTGTGATGCGGAAGAAAACATGACAAGGGTTCATTCCTTGACAAATTTGACTTAAGAAATGATTATCTATTGAAATTTGATTTTTTTTTTTCATTTTCAGACCTTGCAATCATATTTTTGGGTGCAGATGTTGCCAATTTTTCCTGATGGTGGGCACCAAAAATTGTTAGCAAGAAAAATTTTTAGGTGGAAAAATTTGTGGGTTTCTTGCCAACACTCTAGGGAATCAAAGTCCCTTTACTTAAACAATGCAACTTTCATATTTGCATGCACTTAAAAAAGTGGGATTTTCTAATGGCCTTATGACTAGGGATCCAATAAGGACACTCCACTGATCCTATGAAAAAGCTATGAATTTCTTGCTAGAGAAGACTTTGTCTAGAGAGTAGGAAAGGGGAGTGAGAAAAGAGGTAGGGGAACTACTGTTACAGGTAAAAATTCATATTCTTACACACACTAGTTATAAATTTTAACACATACATTTAAGAGAAGAAAACAAAAAGATTTCAAAGCTAATGGCTAGAGGAAACCATGCATACAAAGATGCACAGATTCATATGCCTTGGAAAATAGAAGCTTCTTCCTTCATTGGCATTTAAAATCAAGAGTTGTACATGATAGGAAAATAGAGGAAAATAAAGAGGGGGAAATGGAAGAAAATGGCTATCTCCTTTGTTCTCTCTAAGTTAAATGCACTCTTGAGTTTACAAAATCGATCGCCAACCCCTTAAAAAGAGAAGGAATTTATAATTTATAGAATAAGAGGTGACTTTTCATCTATCCCCCCATTGACCCTTCATATGCCTTTACATGACTTAAAACTTTTAGCATTCTTAGTAAAATATTAAGTCCCCTTTTATAACTTAAGGGTGACTTATTAAATTAAAAATAAAGTCATTTTTAATTAATTGAGGCATTATGGAAAAGTGCACCCCCAACGAAGAACTAGAACATGGAGGAGAGAGAAGGTGGGGGGGAGAGGGGAGGAGAAAAGAGAGAGAAGAAGGAAGGGAGAGCTAAAAAATAAGATGTTGCTCCTAGTGAAGTCCATCGATTTTTGTTGGATGATCTGATGAAATGATCCAATGCGATGAACTTTGAATCCTTTGACACATCTCAATCCTCCTTTGTTGATGTTGCATTACCATTTTTATCCACTTTTTATTTGTAGTATGCATCACCATGGACACATGCTATTTTTAGTAAGTTCACTAAGAAAAATTTGATCCAGGAACTGCGGGGCATGATAGAGCAAGGTAAGACACATGCAATGCAAAAAATTTCATGATGAACAAAGCAGTAGGGAAAAAGCTATGCATGGGTGCATTTTCTGTCCCAATTGCACTAAGGGGATGAGAGGGACATAAAAAATCACTCTGTTCCCAGAGGCGTGATTTTTCACTTTAAGACCTGAAAATGGAGGGAGAGTTAGGGAGCACAAATATGCACACAATGCAAAAAATTTGGGATCAAACAGAGTAATGAATAAAAATTTATGCATGGGCACATTTTATTGTCCCCATTACACCTTTGCAAAGGGACATGAGGTGAAAAAAAATGTGCCATGCACTTTTGAGAGGCGAAACATGGGAATTTGGCTCATCGGGAGAGCAAACTTGAAATTGAGATTATCGGAGCTCTGTTAGTGCGAAATCACAACACCCCCAAATGAGTTCTATAGATTTTCTTTTCTAAGGCAGAGTCATTTGGTGTGATTGAATAACATTAAACTTTCCCCAAGGCGTGGGACCTTGCAAAAATGGGAAAGCTCTCCAGATTAAAGGGTTGGTTCCTATTCCTCTGTTTGGGTGCATGCGTGAGGAATTGTAGAGGATCTATTTCTACACCTAATCTAAAATATGCCAATGAGACAAGGATAAAAGAGATATAAGAAATAAGAAATAACTAACTATAAGGTGATGCACCGAAGGAATTATGAACAATAGTTTTGCTAGTAAACACAAACAACAAAATACATTCAATAATCAAGCACAGTTGACCAAATTTATAATGAAAAGACTGGATGCGAGCAAAAGAGATAGAAAGGATCTAGTTTCTATCAAAAATGTGTTTTATTGCTCTGTAGATTAATACAATGCATTACAAAAATAGCCAAGAGGCAAGAACATACTACAAGTTTAATGGGAGGCCTAGACTCCATGAATCCCTTTGCTAGAAGGAAAAGGGAGCCTGTAAAACAAAGAATTTCCAACCCTTTACAAAGAACGGTTCTTGAATGTGTTTGTATTCTTCTCATGAACTTGCTTGGACTGCTGAAACCAATGGATTTGTCTCTTTCAGAGTCGCCAGATGTACAATTTTAGAGCTTCTTAAAAGTTAAAATCATAGAAAGTGCACATCAACCTTACTGTAATGAGAAGGAGACTTCTTTGTCCCATCGGGCATGCCAAAACTATCAGTGAAAAATCATAACACCCCCAAATGAGTTCTATAGATCTACATTTCTAAGGCAGAGTCATTTGGTGTGATTGCATAACATTGAACTTTCCCCAAGGTGTTGGACCTTGCAAAAATGGGAAAGCTATCTAGATTAAAGGGCTAGTTCCTATTCCTCTGTTTGGGTGCATGCATGAGGACTTGTATAGGATCTATTTCGCAGAGTCATTTGGTGTGATTGAATAGCATTGAACTTTCCCCAAGGTGTTGGACCTTGTAAAAATGGGAAAGCTCTCTAGATTAAAGGGATGGTTCATATTCCTCTATTTGGGTGCATGTGTGAGGACTTGCAGAGGATCTATTTCTACACCTAATCTAAAATTTTCCAAGGAGATAGGGATAAAAGAGATATAAGAAATTAGAAATAACTAACTACAAGGTGATGCACCAAAGGAATGATGAACACTAGTTTTGCTGGTAAACACAAACCACAAAATACATGCAATAATCAAGCATAATCATCCAGATTTATAATGAAAAGACCATATGCAATAAAAAAAGATAGAAAGGATCTAGTTTCGATCACAAATCTGTTTTATTGCTTTGCAAATTGATACAATGCATTACAAAAATAGCTAGGAGGTAAGAACATACTACAACTTTAATGGGAGGAATAAACTCCACGAATCCCTTTACTAGAAGGAAAAGGGAGCTTGTAAAACAAAGAATGTGTAACCCTTTATAATGAATCATGCCCTTGCATTTATAGATTCAATAAGAGAGAAGAAAGAGAGAGAGAATCGGGAAAACAAGTTGAAACTAAACCACTACCATTAATGCCTCTAATAAAATTTTCCCCCAAATTTGTTTTGACTACCTCAACCACTGGTTCAGCACCTTGGAGGGAGAAGAAAAGGTGGAATAGATCGAATCCGATCTGGTTGTTGAGGCAAAAAGATCCTGTATTAAAGTCCTAAAGAATTTTCTCTAATTTTCACCTACCAGGGCCTGAGAAAAATGAATTTTAATCTTTCCATGGCATAAAAGATGTTGAGACACTTCCAACGGTGTCAAATTTACAATATTTCGAGCTCTGAGTCGAAAGATATGCTCCTTTGAAGTTTGTATTGGGTCCGTACAAAGGAGTGGGGAAACTAGTTTGAAAAATGGGCCCCTTCTTTAATATGGGACACGTGGTAGCTAGATTAGGGAAAAATCAGGTTTATGGCTTCAAAATCTATATTTTCCCCTTTTTTGCAAGAATAAAAAAATCCAGAAAACTCCCGCGGCCCCGCCACTCCACTTGGACACGTGGCACCCTTTGGTTTGCTGGCGAGATGCGTTTCAATTTTTTCCTTTGTGCCTTTTTGTTAAAAGGAAAAATTTCACCTTTTCCTCTGACTCTGTGCTTTGGTTTGACTTGGGCTCAAACACTAAATTTTTCCTTTTGGGAGAGTCGCAGCCCATTTTGTAACTTTTACACCTTTTGGGGTAAGGGGAAAAAAACCAACTTTTCCCCTGACTCCCCACCTTGGCCTTGACTCGGGCTCAAACGCTAACTTTTTCCTTTGGGTGGAGTTGAAGCCCATTTTACAACTTTTGGCTAAGTCTTTTGCTTGGTAGGATCATATCTTTTGACTTGGGACACGCAACAGTCTGACACTCACTTGGAAACCTTTTCTCTCTTTAATCCTTGAATCAGCACCATTTAGACACATGGCAGCCTCCGCTGGTCTGCCCCATGCATTGATTATTCAACTGACTCTGTCCATTTATGAGATTGGACACATGGAGGCACCACACTTGCTTGGAAGCCTGGTTCAAAGTTTTCCTTTGGAGGAGTGTCGAGTTGACATCTGTCGAATTTCGCTATCCATGGAATTTTCAATGGTCCTTCTTACTTCTGTTGGACTTTGGGCTATGTGGCAAGCTCACGGTCATTTGGGTTTCCATCTTGGGACTAACTCTTGGAGATGCGCCATAATGACACTTGGCATTCTCTACTTACACTTTCATACTTAGCCAATTTTGAGGCCCTCGTTATCCACCTTTTTACTCTGTTTGACCACTTGCCATGTGGAGGGTCGGCACAAGTTTGAGTCTCCACCCTCAGCTCCCGTTCAAGATTTGTGTCAAGGCGACACCTGGCACGTGCTTTTTTAGTTGAAGAATTTTCAATGGTCCCACAACTTTTTGGGGCTCAGGACGTGTCGAAAGACAACGCTCTCCACCCAACCAAGACATCTAATGAAAGGAGAAGCCATCCTTCTTCACTGTCCCCCGAGCCCCAACCACAATGGAATAAGATATATATTTCAACTCATGGCAACAACATGATTCCACAACACAATGCAATCTTTCAACATGCACATTTAAAATTAAAAACACAGTCTAAAACAAAACAGTAGTTTTACAACCACATAAAATACATCACAAAAAACTCAGGCTTCATCATGCAAGCCAAAGGAGCAAGAAACTATGGGGGATGCTATTTATGCCTCCCAAAGGGGAAATGGGTATCACCACCTGAAAAAATTTTTCTAAAACGCTTATCATTCAAATCCCTGACATACCCTTATGCCTCCCCCAAGTACCCCTTATTCCTCACATTTCCTTATGCCTCCCATACCTCTTATGGCATCCCATAATGAGTAAACAAATGCAAGCTATTTCTTTTTACAAGGTGGAACCCAAAACCCAACTCCCTCCACACTTATACCTCCCCAAAACACTTATGCCTCACTCAAGAGTACCCCATAGTATTCTCCTACACCATCCCTAAGCCATCTACCCAACATCCCACAACAATAACAAACATAATAGCATTTACATATTCATAAAAGGGAAAAGAAGAGCATTTTCAAGAGCCAAGCTCTTACCTCTCCTTGATGGAGTTTGTTCTAAGTTCAAAATAGAAAGCTCATTCCAATGCAAGCAATCCAAAAATCAACCCAACACAAGTATCCAACAAACTTCCCAACTTCTCCAAAAGCAAGAGCTCTCCAAAACCAAAAGGGAGTATCCAAAAAATGAAGTGATAAAAGTGAAGCAACCCAAAAACAAGCTAAAGAATTTTAATTTATAGAAGAGGGAAGAGAAGAGGATGAGGTGGATCCATGTAGGATGCCACCTCACACATACTCAACTTCCCACACATAAGTCAACTTCATTCTCCAATGCATAATCAATAGGTTGGTGAATAATATGATAGATTTACTTACACACTCAAACAAGCCCATACCCCATAAGGACTGAAATTAAATTATGTAAGAAAAGTGCAATTACAACATTCAACTTGACTTGTAAAAATGCATAAAAAAATTCTAAATCTAACCCTCCAACCCTAGGCAAGGTTGGTATGTAAATTTAAGAGGTATGGGACAAGTTTAACTTGTCCCACAAGCCTCCAAAATCAGCCTCCAAGGACAAATTTGAATTTCCAAGAAGGTGGAGTGTTTCACACTCAAAAGTTAACTTACACATCACTTACAGGGTCACTTACACATTACTTACTCATTCTTACAACACTTTAAATCGTAACCAACAACCATATTAATTACATTCTCATGATATCTTTTAATTAATTAACTTAACAATATGATTACTCCCAATATTAACACCACATTAAATAATTAATGAAAGGGTAAGTGCACCACATAAAACACATGCAAAAATTAAACAAAAGGGACCAAATTAAAAAAAAAAACATAAAATCCCTTTGTCACATTTAAAGGTGATCCCCCCATGGGAATTCCTAGCACAAACAAACACACACAAACAAATACAGTTGCCATGGTGACCTTGTTGAATTCATCTAGAATTCCAAAGTGGTTGGTCTCCAATCCCCTGATGTTTATTGTGATATTTTTAACTTGCAACACACAAATACCTCCTTTAGCCTTGTGGCGATATCAGAACATCCAAATGAATACAAATATAATTTCAAGATCATCAATATATATGTGAATCACAACAATTATCATGAAAATCAACAATATCACTCACAATTTCATTAACAACTATATCCTCATCCAATAATTTTCCATTTCTAGGTCTAATCACAATATCCAAATATCACAAGTCTGAATAACATTCATAATATAACCATGTTAAACAATATATCAACATCAACATATAAAATGTCTCTAATAATCATCATGCATCATAACTGAATCAAAGTCAACAATAATCCATTATCAAATATCTAACATCATACTAAATCAAAACTATAATAATGTCCATAATATAGTCGACAGTGTCATGATCAGTATAAAAATGTGTCAAAGGGAAGTGGGCAATACACCCCCCTCCCATTAGATTCAACTTCCTTCTAGAAGTCACTGGAAGAAATGTGGAAATTGAACTCATAACAAAGTAGCATCCTCCCATGTAGCTGTAGTCTCATCATATCTGTCCCACTGCACCTGAACCTGATCAACCTCTCTATGTTGAAGGCCTAGGGTCCTACAATCTAGGATGTGAACAGGCTCCACCATCACCTATCCCTGATCCTACACCTACAATGATGTCCAATCCAACACATGAGAAGGATATGTAACATATCTCCTAAGAACCAAAACCTGAAACGCATCATGTACGTGAGACAAGCTAGGTGGCAATGCTAGATGGTAGGCCAAAGGATTTATACACTCCAAGATCTGAAAAGGACCCACGAATCTAGGAGCTAACTTAGAACCTTTTCCATAATAAATAGGGATCTTATGTGGCTTGACACAAAGGAAAACCTTCATGCCCACATCAAAACTACAATCGGTCCTATGCTGATCTGCGTATTTCTTCTTCCTGTCATGTGCTTCTTGCATTTTCTGTCTAATCAAAATCACCTACTACTCCATGTCCTAAAACAAAGCTAGTCCAAGAGAAACCTTTTCCTCTAGCCTGTCCCAGCTAAGAGGTGTCCGAAACTCCCTACCATACAAAGCCTGAAAAGGAGCCATGCTTATAAAACTCTGAAAACTATTATTGTAGGAAAACTCCACCAAGTACAGGTACTCCTCCCATCTAGACTGCTGATCCATCACATACATCCTGAGCATGTCCTCTAAAATATGATTCACCCGCTCAGTCTATCCATCTATCTCGGGGTGATATGATGTGCTGAAATTAATCTTCATCATGAGGTCATGCTACATGGTAGTCCAAAATGGGAAGTGTACAAGGGATTGTGGTCATTAATGATCTTCCATGGAATCTCGTATAACCTGACAATCTCATCCAAATACACATGTGCCATTGCTCTAGCTGTATACGTGGTCTTTACAGGGAAAAGTGAGCCAATTTTGTCAATTTATCAATTGTGACTATGATGGCATCATGGTGATATATTGACATTGGTAGCCCAACAATGAAGTCCATGGAAATGGTGTCCCATTTCCACTCTGGTATAGCATGAGGAAAGAGAAGGCCAGCTAGATGCTGATGCTCGACCTTCACTTTCTGGCACTCTAAACATCATGAAATGAACTAGGCCACATCTCTTTGAAGTCCTCTCCAATGATACAACTATCTCAAGGTGGCGTGCATATTCTTCACGCCGGGATGGGCTGAATAGGGTGCATGATGTGCCTCTATCAAGATGTCCTGCCTCAAGCCTCCCTCTCTGGGAATATAAATCTGACCTCTGTGCCTGAGAAGACCATCTACCTCTAAAGGAAAACCATCAAACTTCCCCTTGAGGGGTATTTGAGATTCGATCTCTAGTCGAACTGCCATGTAGAAGCTATCAAGAGGAAGTTGCTGAAGAATCCTACTCTGCAAATATATGCTCACTGAGGCAGCCATAACCACATGTCTCCATCTGCTGAGAGAGTATTCCACCACATTCTCCTTACCCTTCACTTTCTCGATCTCCATATCATACTCACAAAGTAAATCCATCCAATGTCACTGATGAGCGTTGAGATTGGGCTGCGTGAAGAGATGATAAAGAATCAAGTGATCTATCCTGAGTGTGAATCTCTGACCAAGAAGAAAGTGTCTCCATCAAACCAAGGCATGCACAACTACCACAAGTTCAAGATCATGAGTCGGGTAATTAAGCTCATAATTTTTGATTTTGCGAGACTCAAAAGCCAATACTCTACCCTCCTGCATCAACACACCTCCAAGCCCTACTAAAGAAGCATTCATGTAAATGAAGAACTCACCCTATGGATCTAGCACTACAAGAATAGGTGCTATAGTGAGGCATTCCTTCAATGTATTGAAGGCCTTCTCACACCTACCCGACCAAACAAACTTCTTCCCTTTCCTATGTAGGGAAGTGATGGGGTGTGCAATCTGAGAGAAGTACTCAACAAATCTCCAATAGTAACCTTCTAATCCCATGAAGCTGCACACCTCAGTTACAATAGTGGGTGTTGGCTAATCCATAATAGCTCTAATATTGGAAGGATTGACGGTGATATCTTTCCTAGAAATGATATGGCCCAAATATTGTACCTCCATATGAAAGAATGCACACTTCTCCAAGTTCCCGAAAAGCTGTTGCTCTCGAAAAATACTGAAGAACTTGGTGAAGGTGCCCTTGTGCTCCTCACGCATACGTGAGTAAATCAAAATGTCATCAAGGAAGATGAGCATGAAGTGATCTAAGAATGTCCTGGATACCCCATTCATCAAACTCATAAACATTGCGGGGGCATTAGTCAAACTAAAAGGCACCACTGTGAACTCATAATGGGCATATCTCATACGGAAGGTGATATTATGAATGTTCACCTCTGAAATCCTTAGCTGATGATAGCCTGACTTAAGATCAATCTTAGAGAAAATCATGGCTCCCTTCATTTGATCAAAGAAATAATCAATACGCGGAAGGGGATAACGATTCTTAATCGTTACCTTATTCAACTGGTGGTATTCAATACACAACCGCAAGTATTCATCCTTCTTCTTCACAAAAATCATGGGTGCACCCCAAGGGGATAAACTAGGATGGATAAGGCCTTTTTCCAAAATCCCCTCAAGCTGCAACTTGAGCTCACAAAGCTCTAGTGTGGTCATTTAATAAGGTGCTCGTGAGATAGGCTCTGCTCCCGGAACTAGGTCTATATGAAAATAAACCTCATGTGGGGGTAGTAACCTCGGTATCTCCCATGGAAAGAAATCTACAAACTCTCTCAAGATTTCCTCTGATGATCTTTAGCAGGTTCTTGTTTGTGGACTCAACTTGGCCATCACCTTGAGGGTAATAGTTTGATGAAGTGCTCAAGTAAGTCCCGTTCTTAATAGCCCATCATGTGATCTTAGAACTTATGAATGCTAATGCATTGTCTGATATCATGGTGGCTAGCACTCCAAATCTGGTCATTGTCCCTTCATAGAAATCTAGTATACTAGACTCATTAGCTTCTTTGAGTGCCACTGCCTTAGTCCACTTGGTGAAATAGTATGTTGCTGTCAGAATCCATTTATCACCTTGGCTCAAATTTGGATTTATGAATCTAATGAAGTTCAATCCTCATTATATAAAAGGTTGGTCAACTGAGATTAGGTGCAATGGAAGTGTTGCAATCTTTTCTTTTCCCCTGAAGAATGCACAATTCTTACACCTTTTGATCCTTGTATAACAGTCACTAAACACTTTGGGCCAATAATAACCCACCTTCATGTTTTTTAGTGATGTCACCCTTGGAGCAAAATGACCTCTAGCTGCTCCAACATGGAATTCTTGTAACATTCTCTCAACCTAATATGTCCCAATGCGTTATAGTATAATGCCATTTATGTCCCTTTTGAACAAGACACCATCAATAAGAACATATGGGATGGCCTGCAGTCTCAAATGTCTCCTTTTTTATTTACCCATCTAATGAGGATGCATGCATGTTTGAAGGAAGTGCACCATATCTTGAATTGAACAAGGAGCAGGTACATCAGCATTTTCTTCCCCTTGAATATTCTGTAGAACAAAAACAACCTTCTTTTCACTGTTTGCTTCATCTTGTTGACCCAAGGCTATTTGTTCACACAACCCATTCCCATGGACCAGCTTAGTGAACTTGATCTCAATGTCATATTCCAGGACACGAGTGATCCATCCTGCACATTTTTCATTCAGGTCCTTGCTGAGAAGGAATTCCTTAACTTCTGCATGGGAGACCAACAATAAGATTTTATTATTTGAAACCAGATGCTTAAACTTATTTAATCCTCTGATTACTACCAGGACTCGCTATTCAATGAAGGAGTATCTCACTTCATAGTCTTCCATACCTTTACTGAAGAAAGCAATTGGCTGTTCTGTACTTTCTTTGTTCTGCTGAACTAAGATTGTAGAAATTGTGTCACTACCACTAAAGGTATATAGTGTGAATTTTTTAGAGAAATTTAGATTTACTAGAGTTGGGGCTTGTGATATAGCTTCTTTAATGGCCTTAAAGCTTGCCTTTCCTTCAATTATCCAACTGGATGCTAAGATCTTCTTTAACATCAATGTTATTGGCTTAACAAGGGCTGTAAAGTTTGGTACAAACCTTCGAACAAAATTGATCTTTCCTAAGAAGCTTTAAAGATATTTCTTGTGGCTTGGCAATGACAATACTCTTATTGCTTCAGCTCTCTCTGGGTCAATTGCCAATCCTTCCTTAGACACAATGTGGCCTAAAAGCATGCCCTTATGGGATTAGAATATTCATTTTTTAGGGTTCAATGATACCCCAAATATCTTGAATCTTTGAAACACTTGCCTTAGGTGAAAAAAGTGGTATGCTACATTTTTGGAGAACACTATAATGTCATCCAAATAGATCAACACCATTTTTTTGATTAGCCCTTTGAATGTCATATCTATAGCCCTTTGGAAAGTGGCTCCAGTATTGGACAATCCAAATGGCATTTTTCTGTAGGCATAGGTGCCCCATTTGGTGCTGAAAGTTGTTTTGAATTGATCATATTCTTTCACCATGATCTGGTTGTACCCTGAGTAGCCATCTAGGAGAGAGAATCTCTCTGATCCAGACACCACTTGCAAGATCTACTCCATTGAAGGGAGTAGGTAGTGATCTTTGAGAGAGGCTCTGTTCAAGTCTCGAAAATCCACACACAACCTAATCTCTCCATTTTTCTTCCTGACTGGACCAGATTTATAACCCAACTTGAGTGTTTGATTGGAAATATAATACTTGCCTCTATCAGCTTGTTCATTTCTTTCTTCACCAGAGGCTCTCAACGTGTGGGTTAACTGGTCTCTACTTTTACTTGATGGGCTGAGCAGCTGGATCTATTTCAATTGTGTGTTGTGCTAGCTTTGGGTTGAATCCTCTTAGGTCTTCATATCTCCAAGAAAATACATCTAGTAATTCTTGGAAAAGTTGTATGAATTCATACATTTCTTACTCGGTGGCCACTTTGCCAATCTGAATTTTTTTGCCTTGTCTAACTAGGATTGACTCTGAATCTTCTCCTTTGATCTGTATGTTAGCCTTCTCTTTTCTAAACTGATCATTAGGATTGAATATAGAATCCAATGTCACTAAGCCTATGGGAAGCTTGTTTGTATGCAGTTGTACTATTTTATTCCCATATTGCTACTCTAATTTGCTTTGATTTCTAGCTGAGAATTCATCTTCTTCTTGTAAAAAATTAATGATCTACTGATCATTCTCAAACACCTACCAACATGTGTTGTTATCTGGCATTTTTGGCCTCATAACTATATGGATATGTGGTTGTTCTTTGACTCTTTTAATGCTGTCGACCACATCAAATGCTGCTGTAACTACTGTAAGTTTATTAGTAGCTTTATTCTCCTTCCTAGGTATGGACACAATGTTGAAGGCCTCAAAATCCTCCATGTGATCCCATACCCTACTCTTGTAGTTCTTGAGAAGGTAATTTTTGACAACATTAAGTCATCTGACTTGATTGGTAACCAGTTCACTGTCACCGAATACTTGCAAGTTCTTGATTCTAAGCTTCCTTGCCCAATGAAGACCATGGACCAAAGCTTCATATTCAACAGTGTTGTTTGAGTAGGAAAATTGAAATCTGAAGGATAAATAATTTTTCATACCTTTGGGGGACACAATCATATCTCCTCCTCTAGCTCCTTGTCTACTCCTTGAGCCATCAACGAACAATTGCCATACCTCATTGTCATCCTTATATTCTATCTTAATTAGGTCAGGAAGAGGATGATTCTCTTCATGTAGGTAGTAAACACCTAGCTCAAATTCTTCCATCTCCTTATAGGGGTCAAAATCTATTGGTCCAAAAATCTGTTGCGAGAGTAGATCTATGGATAGACGAGCCAATAGTGTGTAGGGCATAGCCCCTCTTTGAGACAACAAAGTGAAATCGGTTTATTGTTATTCTACCTTCGGGGGTTTGGGATCTTATCCCAATGGAGGTGCTTCCAACTATGAAAAGAAAGGAATGGAGGAAAAGACGAGGAAAGAATGGGTCCGAAGGGAGAAAAGAAATGAATTCCAAAGTAGAAAGGTCAGAGGATTTATGTTTTAGGATTGGTAATAAATGGAGCCAAACCTACTTGTATAAACGAACAAATCAATACTGATGAACAAATGACAAGAAAGTAGAGATAGATCCAACACAATAAATGCACATATCTGACATAAGAAAGATTAGATGCCCATAACACACATATTCAGCACACAGTCTTAATATTTGTATTAATGTTTCTTCTGTTACAAAAAGTACAAAGCCTTTTCTTCTCACTTCTATTTTTCATCTAAACAGTGTCCACTCCCTGAATAAAAAAATATTCAAGTATTTATAGGAGGAGAAGAGAGAAGGAAAAAAGAAACCAATTAATTACAAAAATTTACAAAATATCTAAAAGTCAACTGTTGACTTTGGGCAACTTGGTGGATGACAACATCCCATGGTGCAACATGGATGATGTCATCATTTGTGCCAACATACTTTTAAATATCACAAAAGGAAAGCCAAGAGGAGGGAGTTATTCGTCATCATCTCGCGGCTGGAAGGGAGTATCCTGCTTCTACTCAGGAGAGGCAATGTGAAATTGAGCCTGATACTCCATGAATTTTCTGACCATCGGCTGAAGTTGATCCTGGGTAGGACCCTTGGTGTGATCACCGATGACTTCATAAGTCTCCCGTTCATCTCTGAGTTTTTCGGGGAGCTTGAAGTATTCATTACCTGCCTCCATCAAGTATCCTACAAAATTGCAGCAAGCCAGAAGGTTATTGATGGATTCAGTGTCAAAAGTAGCTTCTAGCCCTAACCCTTGTGAGATGATCTCTTTGAAGATCTAGATGGTTTCAACTTACTTCCTCAAGGTGAATGATGGAGTGAGCAAGCTCGAAGATATCCTTAGGAAAATTTTCTCCATTTGATGCATTACATCTAGAGCTTCCTCCTTGACCTCGTCTATCTTCTCTAGGATAAATTCCATCTGATCGACTCGGTAGTCCAAAGCAGCAAGGACTTTGTTGGGTGCTCTGGGGTGATCGAAGACGTAAAATTTAACTAAATCATCGATTGAGTAGTCGAGCATCTTCTGGAATGTCTCATGTTGCAACCTAGCATGGTCCAACTCTTCGGAGATAGGTCCTGCGATCGCCTAGAGTTCCTTGTTTGCCTGATCAATGTTCTGATATAGCTCGGTGAACTTGACGATTACTTCCTCACTATCTTTGAGGATCTGGTCTCTCCAAGTGGATACTGCCATGCCTTGTTCACCAATCTTGGTGTATTCATTTATCTTATCCTGACTAAGGGCCTCAGGAGTTTTAGTGGTAGTTGTAGGAGGTGCATTGCCCATTTTCTGTAGGGCATGGAGAAGATGTTTATACTGCTCTTTTAGTAGCCTCTTCTCTTCCTTTTCTTCTTAAATCTTCTTGCAAAGGGAATTCACCACAAATAGGGCCTCTCCTTGAAGGCTCTCAGATGATGTTCTCATTGTGACCTATGTCATCGTATAATATGTAGGGGACAGATCCTTTTTATCCTTCATGGGATCGGGATACGTGATCTCCATTACTCTTTATCCTGATGCACTCTGAGAGAAGTGGGTTATTGGTTTTTGCTTCTTAGCCCCTTTTGTTGGGATGACAGAGAAGTCCATAGGTACAGTGGGGAATTTCCTCTTATGCTGACTCAGGTGTTAGGAGATCCATGTTGGACTTAAGGGAGTGGGACCAGAGGTGGAAGAAGGAGCAGTTGCAGTGGATGAGGGGAAATGGGTCAAGACACTTGGTGGAAAAATTGAGAGAGAGGCCAAGAAAGTGCTCACAGGAGGAGAAGACATTGTAGGGGAGGTAGTCGTGGGAGTGGAAGGGAGTTGAGAGATGAGAGAAGAATGGTGGGGGAAAGCTCCGTGAGGGAAGAGAAAATGGAGGAAGAAGAATGGTGAATAGTAGAAGATGGGGGAGAGGAAACAACCAAGGGAATGGTTGGTTGAGTCACATGAGGAGGGGAAGGAGGAGAGGGAGAAGGGATGGTGGGAACCTCAATGGTTGTAGCAGTGGAAACATCCTGAGTGGATGTACCTGTTGGAACACTCTCTGCCACTTCTTTCTCCAGAGATACCAAGGTTACAACTTGTTCTTGTGTGGTAGAGGGAGGGCTCTCAGGAGCTTCTTCTTGAGTGGAACTTGATTCTCCCTCTCTGTCCTTTCCTTTTCCCTTTGGAAAATGCTTCAGCCTGGTAGGTGCATTTCTAAAAGGGGAAGTGGTGAAATCTACCCCAAGGTAGATGAGGCCGTTCATTCTGCACCAATGCTATGTGCACTGTAATGTGCCCTTAACCCTCTCCTCAATGGTCTGAGGTGCCGTTGTCCTGTCAATCTCAGTAAATGGCCAGTCGTCCCCATTCGTATCTAGATATACCTAATCAACTTCTTGATCAGTTGTTTGGAAACCTTTTGGAACAATGGCCACGCCATATTGAATAATTTCCACCAGGGCCAGGTGGGAGTGATCCTTTCTTCTGAGTTTGACCTCGTGATACAGGTCGATGTAGATGTCCTTGATTTGTGGAATGTGGATCGGATCGAGTTTTACCTTTGGGAGGAAATTCCATGGATCAAAGGTTGGCCTTGCCAGGAAATTGTGCTTCAAGTTGAGCAGTTCCAGCTCCGCAGACATTTCCTGGGCCTTGGTGTGAGAAGTGTAGGTGTACCTGCCCACTGTGAGGGGGAAAGGAGTCCCTCCTTTCTTCCTTTTTAAGCACTTCTCATGATATGTTATGATATGTCTTGATAGCTCCAATAGGATCAACTTAGGGCCTGCATACCTTGGTAACTTGGTGGGCTCCCCCAAGAAGTTGGCTGCTCTAAGATAGGTAAAAGTGGGGAATTGTGTAAATAACTCCCCCCACTTCTCGGTCACAGTGACTATGCTCTTGGTCATCTGACCATGAGTCATATTGGTCCTTAATAGGCAGATGATTCCGTAGAAGAAGGCATCATTGATCTTACTGAACTGTGGGATGCTGCTTTCTAACTTCAACTCTAGATAGTATTCAAATATTTTTACCTGGGGCAATACCCCACATTGACTCAATGATAGATAATCTCTCTCAGTGGTAGTGTAGACCACATAGGAGTTCATGTAGAACCTCCCCATTGTTGTGAGTTGTTGAAGCTTCTCAGAGATGGTGCTGCTGATGATTTCTACCCACTCAAAACACTGATCAGGCACGTTCTAGTCCATTGTTTCCAGGTACCTGAGCATCCATTTGTGGAAGTAATGGGCATAAAAAATCCCAAATACCCTGCTTAGGAAGGTAATGGTATCGCTCAGTTCCTCAGAGAAGCTGCTGCGGTGAATAACCTGTGGCCACCTGGTTATTACCTTCTTATTTTTTAGGTACACATCATCCATTAACTGCATGCATTTGTCTTCATTTTCTTCCCATGCCTTTATGCAATCTTCCTGGCTTATAGACACAAAATAGTGGTGGTGGGGAATACCCAACATGATCTCAAAGTTCCGGGAAGTGAGGTTGATTATGACCTCGCCCTTTTCATTCTCGACACACCTTGTGTCTTTGTTATAGCAGCGGGCCACCATCATCATGAACTCATTATTTACTACACTAACGGGGATTCCCCCCGTGAAATGTAGACCACTGCCCACCAGTTTTGTCCATCCAAGGGACTGCCTATGACCCTTTTGGTTCTAGCCCAAAAATCTCTTCCATGTCTATATGGCCAAGTTCAGAATCTCTGATGTCTAAGTCACATTCTGCATGGGACTCGAGCATCCTGACCTTTTGATACTTATATTTCATTTCTTCCTACATGCAGTTTGGCCTTACCCTTTGACTTTGGTTGGCCTTTTGATTGATGTAGACATATGTGAATCTGAGTTCAGTTGCTGATCTGCAAAAAGAAGGAGAGAAGTCCAACGCAAAAGAGCCATGTTAGCTGTTAGATCGTCTATTCAAAGATTTACAGAATGAGGAGTTAGAAATTTAAAAGCTTCTGGGTGCATAGGGCCCAAGAATATTGCAGGCTACAGGGTCAAAAGTATGGCGTACTGATGTGAAGTGTTTCAAGGAGGAAAGCAGTGCCAAAGGGCGTAGGGCTTAGGAAAATTACAGACAACACTTAGTGTTGATGTAGATAAATTTGTGCCTGCTCCATTGTGTAAAGTTTAAACTGGGCACAAATAATGCTTGTGTTGCATGGCAGCAGAATGCACCGATGGCGTAGAGATGGAACGTGTTACACAACATTTTGGTGCATGCCAAGGGGCCTTTGGAGTAGCGCAAGAAGAGCTTGCATGACACCCTTTGTTGGTGTAAGCGGGACTATGCGCCTACACCTGTATATGGATTTTCTAAGTTTTATACGGTGCACAGGAAGGATGCGTGTTGCAGGCAAGGACAGTGCACCCTCTCGGCATGACTATGTTTTATGCAACAATGATGGTGATTGTGCCAAAAGAAAACTGTGACCCAAAACTGATAAATTTTAGGTTTTATTTCTTCCTGATTGGTTTGTCGGTCTTAGGCCTCCTTCGACGTGGATTTTGACAGTGAAGGGGGATAGAGCGAAGAAGATCTTGGGTTCATTTTTGAGACAAAGACCTCCAGGCCAGTAGATCTGGAAGGAGGGTGAAACTGGCTTGGGAGGGAAGATTGCAAAATGGGTTGGAGGGGTTTATGGTTTCTTTAGATTCATTTTATTACTGTCCCATCAAACAATCAAACCAAAACAAAAACCATAAGAAAAGAAAAGACCACTTACCTGGGATATATAGATTGATAGAAACAAAGTGGGGCCTACGAACGTGACATGAGGATGATAGGGGTGCTGACAGGTGTAGAGGAATAAATTTTTCACGTGTTTTTCAATTGTGAAAACGACAGGGTAGATGCGCCTATATATAGCAAAAGGTGTAATAAATGTACCACTAACTTTTTCAAAAGGCGCACCAAAAAGTATGTTGACATGAAAATATTTGTGCCCTTTGGCACGGTTATGTGTCTGTCAACAAGAAATTATCTGTGCCTTTGGCACAAATTCAGGACTGTCAACATGGGATTTTGAGCTGCTTTGGCACACTGCTTAAGGGTGCAACATTTTTAGTGTTGACAGGTCGGTGCATGCGCCTTGGCGCGAGCAAGAAAGGTGCATCACGGGGAGCCACAACAGTTGTTGTGTTAACACTCCAAAGGGTGCACCAAAGGAATAGAAGGGGGCGCATATATTCTTTGTGTTGTATGAACAAAATTTGTGCCCCAGCCAAAAAAGGACCAAAATGACTAAGTTCGAAAAACCAAATTTTCTGGAAAGAGATTTTATGCCATTTCTGAATGCTGAGGGACCTTGGCAAGGAACCAGAACAAAATTTGGTATGGTTACCTGCAAAATTTCCCTTGTCAATTTTACATGATAACAAAATCATGTATTTTGTTGGCCCAGTCATCGAGAGTCAAGTCTAAGATACATCCCACCTTGGTGTCTGCTTCACAAGTGCTTAGGAGGTCTTCTTGATCAAAAGATGAGTAGTTGGCATTGATTGGGCTAGGCACATAGGATTCAATATGATAATCAACAATAGGTTCAGATATGATTGTGGCCTTTGCCCCATACCTTGTTCTAAAGAGCATATGTGACCATTCAGTAGACATATAGCCTCCAATTTTGGTAGTGAAGTCCCTGGACAAACACAAAGCAAACTGTGGTGGAAAATCTATGATGGATGCATTCTGCAAAACTATCACATTGGGGTAGGCATGCAGAGTAAGGCTTAGATCCTTAATGATCCCAACATTTTTCACTATTTTGCCTTCTAATTATACTACCCCTCTAGAGATGACTTCATATTGGAGACCCAAGTGATCAGTTATTTTCTTGGGCATTACAGAACTACTTTCCCTAGAATCCATCATACAATTGTGCACCAATTTGTTGCCAATAATCAATGAAAGATAGAATGGAGGAGGTTTCAAATTCTTAGCTTGTTGTTCTCCATGGTTTCCCTTAGGTAGAGCCACATTGGTAAGCAATTTCTCTTGCTGATTAGGGGGTTGGTTTGAGTTTGACCAATTATGCATGACAGTCTGCTACAAATCCCTCTTCCCTGGAATGGCTAGTGACTCCCATAGTGCAATGTTCACACTAGTTTTCTTCATTTTCTCAATGATATTGAATGAGCTATCTTTCTGTTGCCCCTTCCCAGGAACATTTTTTTTCTTGTACATGGGTTGTCACAATCTGTGCTTGAGTGGATTTAGAGGGCAACTTGGATTGGTTCTACATGTTGGGAGTTATATTTAGAGCACCAACATCTTACAGAGTGATGGAAGATTGAGGGTTACCTAAAATCAGTGGTTGATCCTCTCCAATATTTCTCTTTTCGGACCGTGTATTGGTAGTCACACTTTGAGAAGGGAATTGATTCATCCCACAAAAGTCCTTAGCCTACCAATTGACAAGCATAGTCTCACCTAGAGGTCCCCCTTGTTGAGATCCTTACTGTTGATCTCCTTCTGGGCTAGGTTAATGTGGCAGCATACTGGTTTACACCATCAAGGTCTAGTTTATTGCTTTGTTAAAGCACATTGATTGGTTATGTGGCTGATTGCATGGGAAACACCAATCATAGTATTGTGCTATATTGTTTTGTGCTGGAACCAATGCCCTTGATGTTGAGGTCATGTTTGGATCATATGACCTAAAAGTTCTAGCAACTTGGGGCTATCCTTGGTTCTAGATCTGATTTATAGTTTGAGATGGTCACCTATTTTGCTGGTACTGGGGTCTAGTCTGATACTGACCCTAAAACTTAGCCTGAGACTGATACAACCTAGAACTCTAAGCTTGTTTCCTTTTGATGGTTACTAACTCATTCCCTAGGTTCTGAAGTTGTTTCCTGACTTCGTGGAGTTCCTTAGAGGTGTTAGATGATGAAGTGGAGGCTTCAGCTAAGCTTTGACTCTTGGGAGTAGGTACATGGGCTAATGTGGACATTTGGCTGGTATCTGGGCTTCCTAACTTAGGGTATAGAGGCATGGATGGCCTAGGAGTGATTTTACTAGCCTGAATCAAACGGTTCTCAACCCCTATGGAAAGGCTATAGGTTGCAGGTAAGGTTTTGCCCCCCATTGAATGAATCATTAAAGAAATATCAGAATTTAAAGCCCTAAAAATTATAAGAAGGAACCTTCATTAGTGGGCTTTACTACTGTTGGAATCCTGTCCCTAGTCCACTGGAATTTGAGGTTGAAGTCTATCAGCTGCTCATTCGGGGCTCTCTTGATTGTTGTTAGCTTCTGCAATAAATATAAGTTATCACCCTTTTCTCTAAAATGGTTGTGAAGAGCTGTGCACAGATGGTTCCAATTTTGGATAGAGCTTGCCTTAAGGCTCCTGAACCATTGTGAAGCTTTTTTTGAGTGAAGAGGTGAGTAACTTGACTGCAATGTCCATCTCATGGATTTCGGGGATTGTAAAAATAGTTGTAATATCTTGGAGATGATCACCAGGAGAAGTCTGGTTTTCCCCAGTGAAATATGGGATGCTCTTTAATGCCACTATCGAGACTAGATTTTGTGCATTCAGAGTGAGTTGGCTGCTGTTAGTGAAGTTAACATAAGGATTTGGCTGAGCCATCCTGATTGGCCTGAGCACCCCTCTTGATTGAGAGAACAACCTGCTGAGAGGAGGTGTTGATAGGCCCTGTTTGGTGGAGATAAAGACCTCTAGGTTCTTCTTCCTTCCTTCCTTCTATCTAGGGATAAGTCTATATAGACAAATAATCCCTCTTCTCTGGTTCTTGACCATGTTTGTATTCTTCTCATGAACTTGCTTGGACTACTGAAACAAGTGGATTTGTCTCTTTTGGAGTCGCCAGATGCACAATTTTAGATCTTCTTAAAAGTTAGTATCACAGCAGGTGCACATCAACCTTACTGTAACGAGATGGAGACTTCTTTGTCCCATCAGGCGTGCCAAAAATATCAGTGCAAAATCACAGCACCCCCAAATGATTTCTATAGATCTACATTTCTAAGGTAGAGTCATTTGGTGTGATTGCATAACATTAAAATTTCCCCAAGGTGTTGGACCTTGCAAAATTGGGAAAGCTCTCTATATTAAAGGGCTGGTTCTTATTCCTCTGTTTGGGTGCATGCGTGAGGACTTGTATAGGATCTATTTCACAGATTCATTTGGTGTGATTGTATAGCATTGAACTTTCCCCAAGGTGTTGGACCTTGCAAAAATGGGAAAGCTCTCTAGATTAAAGGGTTGGTTCCTATTCCTCTATTTAGGAGCATGTATGAGGACTTGTAGAGGATCTATTTCTACACCTAATCTAAAATTTTCCAAGGAGATATGGATAAAAGAGATATAAGAAATAAGAAATAACTAACTACAAGGTGATGCACGAAGGAATTATGAACACTAGTTTTGCTGGTAAACACAAACCAAAAAATACATGTAATAATCAAGCACAATCATCCAAATTTATAATGAAAAGACCAGATGCAAGAAAAAGAGACAAAAAGGATCTAGTTCAATCACAAATGTGTTTTATTGCTCTGTAGATTGATACAATGCATTACAAAAATAGCCAGGAGGAAAGAACATACTATAACTTTAATGGGAGGCCTAAACTCCACGAATCCCTTTACTAGAAGGAAAAGGGAGCTTACAAAATGAAGAAAGTCCAACCCTTTACAATGAATCATGCCCCTACATTTATAGATTCAATAAGAGAGAAGAAAGAGAGAGAGAAGTGGGAAAACAAGTCGAAACTCAATCACTGACATTAATGTTTTTGATAAAATTTTCCCCCAAATCCGTTTTGACTGCATCAACCACTGGTTCGGTGCCTTAGAGGGAGAAGAAAAAGTGGAATAGATCGAATTTGATCTGGTTGTTGAGGTAAAGAGATCCTACATTAAAGGCCTGAAGACTTTAATATGGGACACGTGGCAGCCAGATTAGGGAAAAATTGGGTTTCCGGCTTCAGAATTTATCTTTTCCCCTTTTTTCGCAAGAATTATAAAATCTAGAAAACTTCCACGGCCCTACTACTCCACTTGGACACATGGCACCCTTTGGTTGGCTGGGGAGATGTGCTTCAATTTTTTCCTTTATGCCTTTTTGTCAAAAGGAAAATTTTCACCTGTTCCTCTGACTCCCAACTTTGGTTTGACTTGGGCTCAAACGTTGAATTTTTCCTTTTAGGGGAGTCACGACCCATTTTGTAACTTTTACACCTTTTGGGGTAAGGGGAAAAAAACCAAATTTTCCCACAACTCCCCACCTTGGCCTTGACTCAGGCTCAAACGTTGAATTTTTCCTTTGGGTAGAGTTGTGGCCCATTTTAAAAAATTTGTCTAATGCTTTTTCTTTGTGGGATCATATCTTTTGACTTGGGACACGCGGCAGTCTAATGCTCACTTGGAAACCTTTTCTCTCTTCAATCCTTGAATCAATGCCATTTAGACACTTGGCAGCCTCCCCTGGTCTGCTCCATGATTTGACTATTCAACTGACTCTACTCCTTTTTGAGATTGGACACGTGGAGGCACCTTGCTTGCTTGAAAGCCTGGTTCAAAGTTTTCCTTTGGAGGAGCATCCAGTTGACACCTATCAGCTTCCGCTAGTCCATGGAATTTTCAACGATCCTTACTTCTTTTGGACTTTGGGCTACGTGGCGAGATCACACTCATTTGGGTCTTCGTCCTAGGACTAACTCTTGGAGATGTGCCACAATGACACTTGGCATTCTCTGCTTACACTTTCATACTTAGCCAATTTTGAGGTCTGCCCTATCCACCTTTTGACTCTGTTTGACCACTTACCACGTGGAGGGCCAGTGTAAGTTTGAGTCTCCACCCTAGGCTCCCGTTCCATATTTGCACTGAGCCAACACCTGGCACATGCTTTCTTAGTTGAATACTTTTCAACGGTCCCGCAAATTTTTGGGGCTCAGGACGCATGGAAGCCTGGTGCTTGTTTGGGCTTCCTTTTTTGGATTAAACTTTGGAGAAGTGTTATTAGGACACGTGGTTCTTTCCACTGCTTCCTCCATACTTAGTCAATTTTTGACTCTTTCTTGAATGGTCTTGAGCCCAAAAAAACTTTGAAACATCACCCTTTTTTCCCCTTCTTGCTCCTGGCTCTTTTGCGGCACTGCCCATTCTTTTTTGACATGCTATTCCTTTGTTGGGTCATTATGCAACTTGGAAAATGGATTTAAGACATGGAAATGACCTGATAGATTCAATTCTTTTGCATAGGTTCTCTCTTAGCCGCTACCACTCCATTGTTGAGTCCCTCTGTGACCAATTTATAGATCTGAAGGAGTTTTCTCAGGTTATTTCTATGCAAGGTTGTGGCTGATCCAATATTTGGCCTAGGGTTTCATATGGATAACAATCTCTAGGAGGTATTTTTGGGAAATTTTTTAAATTATTTTGACTCTAAACAACCTTCCAAGATCAATGGGATGGGTTGTATGTTTAAATTATTCCTAAAACTCCATGAAATGGCTCATTTTGATAAGGATTGTCAAATGTCCATGTAAATAATGAGCTACACTAAAAATCACCAAGGGGTTTTGGAAAATATTATGATTCCACCTTGTAGAGGATTATATTATTATTTGTAATGAGTATTTGTTTGCCTTTTGAGTCTTTATGGAGATACCATAATCGTCCATTGAAGATCAGGTACTTGTTTTGCAATGTGTGAGAGATAACTTACTATTTCTAGTAATTGTCAGAATAAATCTCTCTGACCTCTAACCGATGATGCCAACTTGAATATTCAATCCCCTATACACTCCCTTTGTGAAATAAACCCTCTAGAACAACTTACTATTTATAACAAGTGCATATGAGATAACTTACTATTTTTAGTAAGTGATGATTTTTGGACCGAGATGACTGAACTGATGATTTTTTTTCTCATATTATTTTCCCTGTGTACACCATTTTTTCCTACGTTGCTCCTCTGAAGTGACTTACTAAAAATAGTAGGCACCCATATAGGGGACTCACTATTTTTAGTAAGTGGTTAATCTTACTGTTTTCAATGCCGACTAATTGTTCTGACCTCCTTTTCTCTCTTAGTGTACACCGACTCCTTTACAACTTATTTTGATGGCAACTTAACCAAAATAGTAAGCACCCATGTAGGAGGGATTACTATTTTTAGTAATTTGGTCTTTGGTTCTTGGGTTGTGATGGGATACATATTTTTGGACTCATCTTATTGTTGCAATCTTGTACCCCAAATTTTACTTGATTTTTCCCACTAGAATGCTTGGAAATAAAATTTAAATTTTTCACTTGGCAGTGGCTTCAGGCATAGACTGTAATGACGGCCATTAATGGAGCTAAAAAAATTTAGGTATGGTTTTTACCTCTGATTGTGATGAAATTAACTCCATTGCGATAAGTTTTTCATTTGGAGTCTGTGTGCAAGTTTTTTAGCTTGATTCGACTGTCAAATTGGTGGGAAATCTGACGAATGAGAGCTTGGGCACCAAAATAAGTTTTTATTGTAAAAATAATATAGAGAATCATTTTAACCTCTATCTATTACATCATGATGGCCTTCAAAAATGAGGATGTCTGTAAAAAAAATCATCTCAATCCGTGCTCCAGATTGTGAGATATGAGGATTTCTCTGTTTCATTTTTTGTCATTTTGATCTAGTTCTCTTCTAAGATCCCTATATTTTCAATGTGGGGAATATTTTTTGGAGCTGGTTGAGGGGAGTAATGGAGGTTGGAAGCTATGGAAACAATTTTCCAGAGTTCTGGTAGGGTATGGAGGTGTGGGGGGATGAAATGAGGAAAAATTGGCTAAGTATGGTAATATATTCATCCAAAAAAAGCATGAGGGTTGGGAACTTTTTTGTGTCCCCTATGTCCCTTTTATATAGGAGTGAAAGGGACATCAATTTTCACTTTGCGTCTCATCGTGACACTTAATGAACATGCATGCAGGGAGTGTGAAGGCTCAAACTTAGCTCTCAGGTGATTACCACGAGTCATCGGGGTCATATGGGGGTCCACGAGCCTAAAAAAGGGTTTGGCATAATTTTTTGTCCCTTATGTACCTTTTCTAAAGGGATGAAAGGGACATGAAATCCCGCTAGGCTCCTGGTCCTGACACGTGTCCACTTTGAGAAATGACTAAGTACCGAAGATCGCGCTTTGAGAGTGAACTTGTGAAGGTCGTATTTGGAGTTTCCGATGGAGTGTTTTGGTTAAATTTTATATTATTCTTACTATAAATTTCATTCTGAATCCAATGGTGGGGGTATCAACTATTTATCCATCTATTTGGGACTTGAAAAAGAGGATTTTTTTTTCTGAATATTTGACTGAGTATGATAAAAAAAATGGATGTAGACATATGTCACCTAGGTGTTGTGAAAAATATGACTCCACCAACTTTTAGTTCTATTAATTACCTTTCCATTTATATCTTGTTTAGCTCCTCACTCCTTAGATAACTCATGGAATTACTTCCCGAAGCTCCGGGTACCTTTTTAACACTATGCGTTGAATGCCTGAGAACCTGCTTCTGACTAATTAGCCCTAAACATTCCAAATCTTCCATGAGTCCTCAAAAATACTTTCCTTGATGATCTTAGCCCTTGAATACTCCTCCGTGATTATTTTTTCTTCTTTTATCTGCTCTAGGGGTGGTGCATAGGTAGTAGGAAGGCTGATTGTAGCCCCTCCTAAAACTGATTGAAATTTTTGAATGCTTCAGAAGATCCTAAGTCACCTAGGGGGATTGATTTTACTTTCGTAAATCACCTACGGGGACACTTGAAAATCAGGGGATCAGTTTATCGAAAGATAGGACTAGCATTGGGGATGGACTGACTTGGTGGTGTCTTGGGAAGGTATGAATTTGAAAATTTTCGACACGGTGGTCCGTTATCATGCTTGAAAATTGGAAATTTTCAAGTTGCACATTTGCATGACAACAAACCTATTTATGAAAAAATAATCCAAATATAAAATATCAAATCAAAAACAATCAAATAAAATGCACCTTAAGACTTTCTCTAGGGGTGTTTCTATCATTTCTACCGAGGCTATGGATGCATGGCTGATAGTAGAGAAATGATGTGACACAAATCAAATGCATATTCATCGAGGCTATGGATGGCTGGATGGGTAGCAGAGCACTACATGGCTTAGCCTTCTGTTCACCCTCCACCCACCTATATGAATTAACACTCCCTATACATTGGTGAGTTTGTCTTCACTTACTACCCATTAAGTATTCACTTCAAGTGGTAATTAACCATCAAAATCACACACACTTTTATCTCGTAGAGACATAAGGCTCGCATGTCACCAGGTATTTTTTAGACCTTGGCCACACTTCTGTTTTATTCTAAATATTTCCTTAAAACATGTGTCTTTCGTCTCATCTTTTGTTCATCATTGATGTTATTTTCCTTCCATCCATCATACCCACATCTTTTTCCTTGGATTGAAAATTCATGGGTAGACGATGATCCTTTCCTTTTCATCCAATCCTCCTCATGTCCCTTTACCAATGTCATCATCATGACTGGGGGAAACCTTACTATCATCCACTGAGGGCATCATCCATTTTAGATACCCATCCTACCCTACACTTGGGGAAAATCAAACCCATCCATCTATCCACACAAGCCACCCTAATTTTCTTTCATCTTACCCAAACATTCTTAGGGACTTATAGGATAAATTCACATCCCACCTTACATCCCTTCCCATCCCCCCATCAGCTATCAAATCCTGAATAATTTCATCTTACCTCTCCTCAACCATTCCCCCCACCCCCAACCCAAAATCTCAACCTCCAACATCAAATAATCTAAACATCCAAAATATAAAATCTAAATATCAAAAATTCCATAAATCCATAAAAAGATAAAAAATTTACACAAAAAAAAAATACAAAAATGCAATCTATGTGCTTTAGCTTATGTGTCTTTGTTTGTTTATCTGCATTTACAGTTTGGCTAATGATATGAGGAGACTTTTGTTTGTTTTTATTTTTCACGGTCCAAGGATATGAGGACCATATTTTTGTATTAATTTTTCCAATGATATGAGAACAAGGGAATTTCATGATTCAATCATCACAATATTTATACCTTCGTGTATCTTGCTCTATGCCACATGTATAACATTATCAATGATGATAATCATGGAAACTTTATGGTACCAAACACCTTTATATCATCATATTTTATCCTTTTAATCATCCACACTTAATCCTCATCATCATCTAACTCACCATCTAACCCCCCTCATCCTCCTATCCAATCAATGCTTTCATCAATCAATCAATATCCACATCCAAATATTATCCTATCACATCCAACATCCAAAATACTCACCCCTTTTCTTGGGAATCTTCTAACATCCTCTCATTAATCACACTCAAACATTATTTCTCATCGCTTCATCAATCATCGTCCCAATCTGTTCCTATCATCCAAATCGCTCCAAAAACCAATCCTTATTCTCTCATCTAAACATCCTCAATCCTATAATCCTCCAAATACAATCAATCCTCAACTCCCATATGACCACATATAACATCGTTAAATGGAGCATCCTCACATCTAAAAACATAATCGTAAAAACCTAACCCCTTGAATGGGGCATCCTCTAATCCACCAATCCTAAATATTCACCCTCATTATACATCATTGACTAAGGAATCCTCTATTCCAAAATCCAATATATCATAATCCTCTCTCCAATCTTCTAATCCTCTAATCCTACATCATCATCAACAGAAACAATCCTTATATTATCCTCGAATCCAATATCCTTAATCTCAACATCTTAACTAGGGCATCTTATAATCCAATCCCTTTCATGAATCTTCTAAACCTCTAATCCTAATCCTTTGACTCCTCAAATCTTCTCATCCTCTAATACTCTCTTGTCTACTAACTTGGGACTCTCTTCTTTTTGAGTGGTTACCCACCTCATTCCTCCCCTCCTAACCCCTTGATGTAACATTCCCATTTTAATACTTTAGAAACAAGGAAATTTTTTTTGATTAATGTTCTCTGTTCTAAATACATAATTTAGAACACACATCTCACAACAATCATTCTTATAACAGAATACCATATGTAGCTGTAATGACTTGGTGTACCACCGATCTATTCATTCCATGACTCGGTGAACTACCGATCTATTCATGTGTAACTTTGAGCTTGGATTTTTCTATTGAATACTTCATATTCGGTTCTCTTACCCCATTCCGGGTTCTGAGTGATCTGTCCAAGGAACCTATATAAATAATTATTACCACTATTCATCGACATCACTATCCTTAGGTTATGTGACATAAGACAACACAATCAGTAGCTTGTGATACTTTGGCCAAATATTTATAACATAGTGTTCATATTACTTATTCCTTGACGGCATACTCATCAATCCTAATCTTCTCGAAGGTATAACCTTGCAGTTGACGTGTGTAAAAATCCTACGGAACAACCTCAGAAAGATGTACATACCTCCAAGAATTTACTTACGTTAAGTTATATTTGGGTTATAGGACTACAAATTTTGGTAGCCTTCCCTAACCCCGAGTCCAACACTCTTTTAGTTACCTTTACATAATTAGGGTTCAACTTACAAAAGGATCTTAATTAACTCTAGCTTGCTTCTTGGTTGTTAGTTGGGACCTAACAACCTTTTATCCAAACAAAATAGGAAAACAACAATCTAAGTTTCGTCATTTAGAAATAACTTATCCAACGAAGGAAATGTATCAACCTAATAGGATGAGACATATCAGACTTAATACTGTTAAGTCTTAGTGATATAGAACCATATATTCCTTTTTTTAATTAGTGCATTACAAGAGGGGAAGGTCCTCCTCTTCTTATAGATACATTTTAGGGCTTAACCCACTCTCGATGTTCCCTATAAATGCAGTGATCTTGTTTACAGTTTTTAATCACAATCAAAAGTTATAATGAATCACTAATTAAGAATGTAGTATTCAGCCACATAATTAGCTATGGCTTACTTAAGACATACATCTATAATCCATTGTTTAAAACAATAAGAAAGCACACTCATCCATATAGACAATAAGAAGATCATCCCTAACAATATAAGATACACATTCTACATAGGTAATTTTCTCACTATTTCATTCATTTCCAAAACCATACAATTACAACTTATTCACTTCTGGCGTACTTTAAGACAATAGCCTTCAACAAAGGAGATAACTTTTCTTTTCACAAAATAGTTTGGAAATCAAATCAGAATTCTTCATAAGAACCAATTTAGAACAATCCATGCACCATATCAGATTTTTTCTTCCTTTACCACTTATGAAGACCATATGCAAAAATTGCTAGCACAAGTCAGTTCAATGAACTGAGCATGAGCATGATAAGAACTAATCCTTAAAACAATTGCATTCCACTAATTGTTTCAATTAAATAACCCTATTATAATGACATCAATTACTTCAAACTTTCTAGCTTAAAATAAAGTCAATATAAATAGTCCTAGTACACTGTTAAAACCCAAAATGGACAGAAAGAATATTCTATTCTGCTTGTCCTAAATTTAAAGTATAATTGAAACCAACACTTACCTTCACAATCCAATATCACAATGCACTATAAGATTTCTTCCTACTAATTATAATACAACTTCATATCATAACTAAAGTTACAGATGTAATTTCAACTTAATCTATTTTGGATGATTCATCTCATTTCTTGCAAGAAAGTAAGAAGGAACATCTTGTTTATTATGCGCCTAATCATCCGAAAAAGCTGAAACAATGTATATCATGATTTGATCACCTTTATATAAGACTAACCACTTGAAGTATTCATTCCAAAATGTTCATACAAAAGTAATTTAAACCAAAGAAATGGATTACTGCCACTTGCAAGTTCACCTACCAATCTGTCCTTCATCTCATTATACTAGATTTTCAATCCATGACCATAATACAAGCAATAAATATTGAATAAATTTGCAAATATAAATAGCAAATAGTAAGTTCGAAACAAGATCTTAACATGCTGTAAGATGAAAGGAGTCTTCCAGATTAGGATCCTGCTTCCTACTATTCCTTTCAACTTAATATAACAATCCTGTCATCTCATAACCTTGTTGTTTGAGTTCCTTATAGAATTCTAAAGAATAGCACACTAACATAAAATAAAGGAGAGTATTAAAACTTTCTTATTTTTAAAACCCTTTCAAATTTTCCTTTTTAGCTCAGAGAGAGAAAACAGAGAAGATCAAAACACTACTGTAATCGAGTTCTAAATGATATCAACTTCCATGAAGTGATAAACATTCATTAGTCCAATCAAAGAAGGAGAAGACGAGAAATTCTAACACCTATGTTCACCCATTATCTCGGGTTAGGTAGAAATATATTATTGGTTTGTCAATAGATCCCTAGGGAATCTACAACTATACATCCAATAAAACTAAAATCAACATTTGACATAGACACATTACATCCTATTGAACTCGATACAAACCTGATCCAAAGGAACAAGCTACTTTCCTTCTTATGCTCAAACCATTCGAGATTAAAATCAAGTTAGGTCAACTTAATGTTTTCCCTTGATTACATGGTAATCCAATATTAATCTAACTGGACCGATTCATCATCGGATGCCATTTCATTACAAAACACTAAAAAAATTTGAATATTCAGTATTTAAAAACGTATCCAAATCCTATTTTTGAAAAACACCTAAGATCGAAATGTTCATACCATTATAATGAATATATAATAGTAGTCAAATTAAATACAGATCTTCCACAAGCTTCAACCCATTTCAATTCTAATGTCAATTTCTAAGTATGTTTAGAAACTCATAATTGATAAACACAATTTCTCATTACAACTTTTCCAAAAATCAACCAAGAATTCACAAGAAGAACACGAAACCCATTCAACAACTAATCTTTCAGTATAACTCATATTTCCAACATTCATGGATACCTTAAATACACAACTAAACCATACAATGTATTACTCACAGTACGTATGAAATTAAAAAGCAAACAAACACCTTCACAAGAGGAGATACGGATTCAATCATTTAATAATTCCAAAACACGCAACTTGTAACAGTCAAGTTTTTTTTACCGAGTTTATGAACAACCCTATCAAAAAATCATTTTCTAGTTCTCTTGATCATGAACTTGTTACAATAAGAGTTTCTCATGGCAATCAACAATCTATTACTCCATTCATAGCCGAAGCAAAAGAGATTACCATAGCATTAAAAATACATAGTCTTTAAAAACATTTCCTTCCATGGAGTGAGTTTTTAATCTAGTAAATCATTCAAATAGGAGCTTACAATAGTCGCTAGATATTTACCCAAATGATTATGAAAAAAAAACTGTTCACAAAAACCCAGCTCAACAAATACAACCAGGTTGTTAACAACAATAAGGGTCATGAGAAATTGAACACAATCACGGATTTCATCACCAAAAAAAATAAACCTTATAGAGTCTGGTATAGTTTACTTATTTACAAATTCATAGTGAAGAAAGGTAATGTGACAGTTCCAACTGAATAAAGAAATTCATGTTAATCCACAGTAAAGGAAGAAAAGAACAATGAAAACAAGTTTCCTTCAGAACCCAAGTTTACATAAAACCCACAAATCATTGTTACTAGCTAAGTCGATAATGCATATAAATCATCAGAACAAAGTTGTTTTAATGAAAAATTTTAAAGGAAAGCAATATTTTAACATTTAGGGCCTATCATTCCTGATAGTGTCACTTACAACTCGAAGAAGACCTCTGGACGAGCTCGCCCTTTCTCTTCCTTTCCACAAAAGATTAAATAAAAAAATATTGCTTCCTCCATGCCTTATATATTCCCCATGACACATAAGTAAATTTGAAACTTTCAAAATTGCCATGCAACAAAGAGTAAACTACTGGTTCGAAAAACCAGTGCTCATGTAGAGCAAAAAATGGAAGGCATAAAAAAAGAAATAACCAAACAAAATTCCCTTTGCATGTCTCTCAAGGTGGTCTGAGCTCGAGAACCCATGCAATTTAATTGCATTAAATTCCTTTCTGTTAGGTTTTGGAGCCTATTTTCATGTGTGAAAGTGTTGAAGACTGTACACTAAGAGTATTGTACACTTTTTATGTATCCTTGCCAGGGTTTGGGGCCGGGCCAGGCCTCGAGCGGCAGTCCCCAGTAGTAGGGGTTCGGGGGCGCAGCTCCCAAATTTTTTTTTTGCGTAAATTTTTTTTACCTCGAAAAAATGCACCGGACATATCGGGAAACGTGCTCTTCTCATATGGGTGATATTTTTGACCCATAGGTTTATGGGATGGGTTTTGCCCATGGTTTTGATACCCACAGTTTTGTAAAACTACTTAAGTAGTTGTCTATTTATATGGTCTTATGCATATGATAGATAGACAAACAAATGTATTGCAGATGTGTTTTGAATTCAGGTGTGAATTCTGTAGAGTTTGTTGAGCATATCTCTAAACAGATATGGGTATTGTATTGAGAGAGTGGAGGCTTGTAATAAAATATGAGTAAGTGATTCTTGTTGGACGTAGCCCAAATTGGGTGAACCATGTTAAATCTTGTCTCTATGTGTTGTGTTATTTATTCTGCACTTTTACTTGAGATCTGTAATATTTTCTGCATATTAGTTTCTACTGTTTCGATTCTGTAAGGGATTATTCTACATATTTTATCTCTTATTCCCTAACAATTGGTATCAGAGCCTGGTTTGGTTTGCTAAAGTGTTGAATCATAGGGAAAGTTTAATTTTGAGTGGGAGCTATGGCAGATGATGGAAGATCTAGGGTTGATGAATTCAATGGGCAGAATTTCAGTCTTTGGAAGATGTAGATGGAAGATTACCTTTATCAGAAGGATCTCTATATTCCGTTGTCTAAGAAGGTGAACAAACCCTCGAGCATGACAGATGTGGAATGTGATTTGTTAGATAGGAAGGCACTTGGGACAATCTAGTTATGTCTTGCATCTTCAGTATTATTTAATGTTTCAAAGGAAAAGACTATAAAATAACTGATGGATGCATTAGGGAAGTTATATGAAAAACCCTCTGCCTCTAATAAGATATTTTTAATGAAAAAATTGTTTAATATGAATATGTCTGAGAATGGTTTAGTAGGAGATCATTTAAATGATTTTAATATGGTTGTAAATATGCTAGCTTCAGTTATAATAGAATTTGATGAATAAGTTAGGGCTTTATTAGTTCTGTGCTCTTTACCTGAGAGTTAGAATAACCTGGTAATGGAGGTAAGCAACTCGGTTCCAGCTAACTCAAAGTTTAAGTTTGAGGATGTTGTAGGGGTGATTCAAAGCGAGGAAATGTGAAGAAAAATATTTGGGGAATATTCTACTTCAGGGAATGCTTTAACAGTGGAAACTAGAGGGAGACAGAAGAATAGAGGAAGCCGTGGAAAATCAAAGGATCGAGAAAGGTCAAAATCCAAAAGGAAGATAGTATGCTGGCACTGTGGAAAGTTTGGGCATGCAAAGAAGGACTGTTGGGAACTTCAGGACAAGAAGAAACAACATGAAGAAAACAAAGAGGCAAATGTGGCAACGGGTAATGTATGTTAGGATGCTTTGATTCTTTCTTTGCACAATATTATTGAATCTTGGGTTTTAGATTCAGGGGCTTATTTCCATGCTACTCCACATAGGCATTATTTTTTTGATTATGTTCAAGGAGATTTTAGGCATGTTTTTCTTGGTGATGATGAGCCTTGCAGAATAGTTGGAAAATGTTTTTTTTTAGGTTAATATGTAGAATGGGAATACTTGGCTATTGAAAGATGTCAGAAATGTGCCTACATTAAGATGAAATTTGATATCGACAAGGCAGTTGGGAAGTGATGGTTGTACTATGATATTTATAGCAGACTCTTGGAAGGTTACTAAGGGTTATTTTGTTGTGGAAAGAGGTAAGAAGGTTGGAACCTTGTATTTAACCACTTATAGTACTAATATTTGTAATCTTGTGGCTTCAAAAGTAGATACAACATTGTGGCATTATAGGCTTGGTCATATGAGCCATAAGGGCATGGAGATCATAAAGAAGGATTTTCCTGGATATACAGAAACATGTTTGGATTTATGTGAGGACTACATATATGGGAAAAATAGGTGAGTAAGGTTTCTCAAGGTTAGACCTATAAAGAAAGAGAGTAAGTTAGAGATGGTGCATTCTGATGTGTGGGGGTCGACTCAGGTATCATCTCTTGGGGGTTCA
The DNA here is from genome assembly GCA_019776745.2 of Taxus chinensis. Taxonomy (NCBI): domain Eukaryota; kingdom Viridiplantae; phylum Streptophyta; class Pinopsida; order Cupressales; family Taxaceae; genus Taxus; species Taxus chinensis. The sequence goes on from CM034154.1 coordinate 559,785,834, forward strand.
AGTTATTATGTTGCTTTTATTGATGATGCAACAAGGAAAGTTTGGGTTTATTGTATTAGAAACAAATCTGATGTATTTGACACTTTTTTAAATGGAAAGCCTTGGTAGAGAATGAAATAGGTCTTAAGCTAAAATATCTCAGGTCAGATAATGGAGGGGAGTATTGCAGCAATGAATTTGATGATTATTGTTCTAAGGATGGAATCTACAGGAAAAATATGGTTCCAGGAACTCCACAGCAGAATGGGGTGTTAGAAGGGATGAACAAAACAATAATGGAACATGCTAGGAGCATGAGGTTACATGAAAGACTACCTCTTTCTTTTTGGGTAGAAGTGGTGAGCACAACTGTGTACTTGATAGATAGAGGACCCTCAAGTGCCTTGGATGGAGGCATAACTGAGGAGGCTTGGTATGGTAAGAAATTTGATTATTCATTTCTTAGAGTATTTGGATGTGAGGTGTTTGTCTATATAGACAAGGATAATATGACCAAGCTAGAGGCTAAATTAGAAAAATTTACTTTAATTGGTTATTGTGGTGATGACTTTGGATATAAATGTTGGAGTATGAAGGACAAGAAAATAATCTGATCTAGGGATGTGGTATTTAATGAGAATGTCATGTATAAGTAGTAGTTGCAAGAAAATAGGGAAGAATCTAAGAAAGAATATGCAGTGGTGGAGGATCTTTCAGATGGGAAAGTGAAACATGAATCAATTCAGGAACCTCCTCAACAGGAACCAAAAACTCCTGTATTAAGGAGGTCCTCTAGGGTAAGAAGAGAACCTGAACATTTTTCTCCTTCTCTTTATTATTTATTACTCACTGATAGTGGAGAGCTAGAGAGCTTTGATGAAGCAATGCAGGTAGATTCCAGGAAGAAGTGGGAGCAATCCATGGATGAGGAGCATCAGGCTCTCATGGAGAACCAGACATGGGATTTGGTGAAGCTTCCTGAAGGAAAAAGAGTATTACAAAACAAGTGGGTGTTCAGAGTCAAAGAGGAAGAAGGAGGCAAGAAAAGATACAAGGCCCGGTTGGCTGTCAAGGGGTTTGCACAGAAAAAAAGTATAGATTTTGATGAGATTTTTTCTACTGTAGTAAAAACGACTTCTATTAGAACTGTTCTAGGAATAGTTGTAGCATAATACTTGCACTTAGAACAACTTGATGTAAAGACTACATTTTTCCATGGTAATTTGGAGGAGGAACTATGTATGTAACAACCAAAGGGCTATGAGGTAAAAGGTAAAGAGGATGTGGTGTGCAAACTGAAGAAGAGCTTGTATGGCTTGAAACAAGCTCCACATCAATGGTATAAGAAATTTGATAGCTTCATGATGGAGCAAGGTTATATTAGATGTCATTATGACCATTTCGTGTATACAAATAAATTTAAGAATGGTAGTTATATTATCCTTTGTCTGTATGTGGATGACATGTTGGTTGCTGGTAAAAACATGCAGGAAATAAAAGTACTCAAGAAGTAGCTAAGTGAATCTTTTGCTATGAAGGATTTGGGGGCAGCCAAAAAAATCCTTGGTATGAGTATATATCATGATAGGAAGGAACGGAAGTTGACTTTATCTCAAGAAGAGTACATTAAGAAAGTCTTGGAGAGGTTTAATATATAGGATGCTAAACCGGTTGGGACTCCTTTGGAAGAAAATTTCAAGTTATCAAAGAGCAGTGTCCCAAGATTGAGAAAGAGAGAAAGAAGATGCCCAAGTTAACTTACTCATCAATGGTTGCTAGTTTGATATATGACATAGTGTGCACCAGGTCTACTATTGCCCATGAAGTGGGAGTGGTGAGTAGATTTATGAGTGATCCAAGTAGAGATCACTGATAGGAAATAAAGTGGATCCTTCAGAATTTAAGAGGGACTATGTTGATAGTTTTGTGCTACAGTGGTTCAGACACCACTTTGTGTGGTTATGTAGATTCAGATATGGCTGGAGATGTAGACAACAGGGGGAGCACAACAGGTTATGTTTACACTGTAGGTGGGACAACAGTAAGTTGAATTTCATGACTATAGAAGTTGGTGGCTTTGTCAACCATGGAGGATGAGTATGTTGCTGCCATAGAGGCAAGAAAAGAAATGATTTGGTTACAACAATTTCTTGAGGAGTTGGGGCATAAGCAGGAGGAAGGAAAGTTGCATAGTGATAGTCAGAGTGTTATACACTTATCTAAGAACTTTGCTTTCCACTCTAAGACAAAGCATATATAGTTAAGGTACCATTTCATCATGACAACTTTGGAGGAAGAGAATTTGAAGTTAGAGAAGATTTATACCAGTCAGAATCCTACAGACATGATGACCAAGGTGGTCACAAGAGAAAAACTGAAGCTATGTTCAACTTTGGTTGGTCTTCATGGAAACTAGTGAAGGGTTGAGAAAATTTCTCAAAGGAAAACTCGTCTCCAAGTGGGAGATTGTTAGGTTGTGGAGCCTACTTTCATGTGAGAAAGTGTTGAAGACTGTACACTTTCCACAGTTGTCTCACTGGGGTTCGGGGGCATAGCCCCTGAGAATTTTTTTTGGCCTTAAAACGTGCCCGATATACCAGGAAACATGATTTTCTTATACGGGCGGGATTTTGACCCATAGGTTTATGGGACAGTTTTGGCCCATGGTTTTGATACCCATGGTTTTGTAAAACTACTTAAGAAGTTGTCTACTTATATGGTTTTATGCATATGGTAGGTATTATGTAACATTGTAGATGTGTTTTGAATTTGGGTGTGAATTCTGTAGAGTTTGTTGATCATAGATCTAAATAGATCTGGGTATTGTATTGAGAGAGTTGTGGCTTGCAATAAAATCTGAGCAAGTGATTCTTCGTGGATGTAGCCCAAATTGGGTGAACCATGTTAAATACTGTCTCCTTGTGTTGTGTTATTTTACTCTGCACTTTTATTTGAGATTTGTAATATTTCATGTTTATTAGTTTCTACTGTTGTAATTTTGTGAGGGATTATTCCACATATTTTATCCCTTATTTCCTAACAAAAGCTTTAGGATGTGTAGAGGCACGAGCTACTAAAGGATGGGTTCCCACTTCTTCTGTAGAAGAATTACGTGAAACCTTGTGCATGGAAACTCGTGCTCTATGACCGTTAAGTACCTTAGCTACATCTCCTTACTTTTGAGAATTATAATGTATGACAAGAGCTAAAGGTTACGTGCTGGAATCTAGCATTTTATTCTTATATCTTGTGTTATCAATAACCTGGACGTGGCCTATTTATATAATTCATAGCTTGGTTCAACACAAAGAAGTATTTGACACCAAAGAACATAAGGTTAGCCTCAGGAACGACTTCTGGTGCCTCTTGATTTTCAGGCTCATGCACACTAATGAAAGGTTCACAGTTAGAAGAATTATGGATCATATCATCCTACATGTGCAAGCTATTGGCATAGTGTTCATGACTTTGAGACATTTTTTTAAGGAAAATACCATTCTAACACATGAGCTATATTGTTATGTACTGGTACTAGTGCTCGGCTTGCTCTGAACACTAGAAGGGGTTGTGCAGGGGGAATTAATTGCAATGGGAGGTGCACATTAGCATGCCATATATCATTTTAATGATTCTTCCCATATCTTTGGTTTATATATTTATTTCTAAGGAGCTAATTACTCAAGTTATACCCTTGATTAGAACTATTTCTAAAGGCTTGCACCTGCTATTTTTCTAATGATATAACTTTATTAGACAAGTTACTAATTAGGGCCTTAATTTATTCTTCTTCCTTTGGCTACATGGGAGAGTAGGATATGGGTGCAATAAGGTGTGCAATCTGTTCAAGAATAGGAGAAATAGAAGGATGGGTCACTTGAGAAATTTATGGGAATAAGTATAGATGACCTAAGAGCTGACTTTCCTACCTGAATGAGACTATTTTCTGCCCTTATTGCAATATTGTAAGCAAAAAGTAAGGTTCTACCCCCATAGACTGAATCATGACTGAGATGTCACTATTCAAAGTCTTTATATAATACAAGAAAGCATGTTGGGATGTAGGCCTTACCACCTTAGTAATTTTGTCCCAAGTCTTTTGAAACCTAATATTAAAATCAGTCATTCGCTCATTGAGTTCTCTTTTCATTGTTGTCAGTTGATCCACCAAAGATATATGATTTTAAATTTCTTTGAAATACTTACAAAGATTTGTTCCAATCTCATCCCAGTTAGTAATGGATGTAGGTCTCAAAATTTTGTACCAATAGAGCACTTTTACTTTAAGTGAAGATACTAGTAGCCTAACTACTACATCATCATGTGTGACATGGTATACAGAACACACGTTTACGAAATACTGGATATGCTCAAATACCTGCACTTACCTACAAGTTACACAGCTCACTCCTTTGATGTGTTGGATTTTGTCTTGGATCATTGTTGGTTGCTTCAGATGTTGGAAGAGACACATGAGCAACACCTCCCCTTGATTTTATTTTAGATTGATTGATGAAGAATGATAGGATGATAGGATTGAGAGGTGGATGGAGTGATGATGATAATGGATTGAGATGCAAATAAAAATGCATATATTTGTTATGGAGTTCTATGATGCATGTTGACTCTCATGGAGGAGGAGACTCAATTTATAGTTATGAGGTGGAGGATGTCAATGACTAGGATGTAAGCCAAGTTGGATTTGGATCAAGGGTGGAGACTATTGAAGTGAGATTCTAGATTGGAGACTCTATGTGAATTTGAAATAAGATTCAATGGAGAAGAAATCTTATTGAATTTAAAAAATCAATGGAGGTAGAAATTTAAAGAGGCTTCTAGAAATAGAAGCCTCTATAATTTTAGAGGTGGAGAATGTGATTAGGATTAAGGTTATTAGGTTAATAAAGACTATGATTAGGGACCTTGTGATTACATGGAAACCTCCTAGGTGTAGGCTAGATGTAAAGTAGGTGGGTAGGTGGGTGTAGGAATATTAAATTCCTAGAAAATGATAATATGGATTAATAGAGGGATAATAGGATATAATAAGGGATAAAATAGATTAATGGGAAAGAATGGTATAATTAAGATGAATGAAAATAATTAAGAGGGAAATGTGATAAAAAGGATTGATAATGAATTAATTAGTTGCGATTAATGAAGATTTAGATAGGATGATGCACAGGATATTTGTGGGACAAATTAATATGTAATTAATTATGTCGACATTTTAGATGTCTACATTTTGCCTCTTTTTGAAGGGTTATTGCAAGGAGCAATGATTGTTCAAAAGAAAAAAAGAAAAGATGTTAGGATGGTGATATGATGCCCCCTCAAGAGGCTAGGTGGGGAGGAACGAGGCAAATAGTAACCACTTGAAAAGAGGAGAGGCCCAAGTTAATTAGATGAGAGAGGATTAGAGGATGAGGATTTATTGAATGGATTGAGGATTCCCCAGAGGATTTAGAAGATTTATTAGAGAAGGGGATTTGGATTAGATAGGAGAGAGGATTTATTTAAGGGGTTGGATTAAAAGTTAAAGGGAGATTTGGATTTAGATTTTAGGATTAGAGATAGAGAATGCATGATTAGAGGATTAGAATGAGGATAGAAGATTGAGGAAGAGGAGATTAGGATTAGGAAGGAAAGAGGATGAGAAGAAGAGGATTAGAGGATTATAAGAGATTAGAGGATTAGAGGAGTAGAATATTAGAGGATTAGGAAAATTGGGAGATTAATGATTTAGGAGATATTGGATTTTTGAGTAGAGGATGTCTCAGCCAACGATGTATGACAAGCACGCAGATTGAAGATTGGTGGATATAGGATGCCCCAGTAAAGGTGTTAGGTTTTGAGGTTGTTAGATGTAGATTTGAGGATCCTGTATTTGAAGATGTTAGAGGATGTTATATTTGAGGATTGATTGATTGGATAGGGTATAAGATGTTGGATTTAGAGGATTAAAGATTGAGGATGTTTGGATGAGAGAATAAGGATTATTTTTTGGGATCAATTTGGATGATAGGCCATTGATGAGGAGAGGATTGGGATGATGATTGATGAAGTGATGAGAAATAAGAGTTTGATTGTGAGAGGATGTTAGAAGATTCCCCATCCATGGGGTGAGGATTTTGGATGTTGCCATGTGAGGTGATAAGATTTGGATGTAGATATTGATTGATTGATAAAGGATTGATTGGATAGGAGGATGAGGAGATATATAGTTAGTTAGATGATGATGAGGATTAGGTGTGGATGATGATAAGTATAAAATATGATGATAGAAGGGGGTGTGCTACCATAAAGTGCCCAATGTTATCATCATTAGTAATGTGATTGATGTGGCATAGAGAAAAATGCTTCAAGGTATAAAGACCATGATGATTGAATTGCCAAATGCCCTTGTCCTCATATCATTGGACAAATTAATACAAAAATGATGGTCCTCATATCATTGGACTAATGTAAAAAAAAAAGAAAAAGAAACAAAAGGGGCCTCATATCATAAACCAAAATGTAAATCAGACAAGAAAACAAACACACACATTGCAAATATACACACATTGCATTTTTGTAAATTTGTGATTTTTTATGGATTTGTTTGAATGTTTTGATTTTTAGATTTTGGATTTTGGATGTTTTAGATACTTTATTTGATGTTGGATGTTTGATATTTTGGATTTGGGATGGGGGGAATGTTTGAGGATAGGTAAGATGAAAGGATTTAGGATGGGATAACTCATGGGGGGATGGGAAGGGATGTAACGTGGGATGCGAATTTCTCCTTATAAGTCCCAAAGTGTGTTTGGGTAGGATGAAAGGGAAAGGATTGAGGGAAATTGGATAGGTTGGATAGGATAGGAATTGGTTTATGGGTTAGGATTAGATTGGATGTGGGATGGGAGATAGATAGGATGAGGGATGTGGTATAGGATAAGATGGGGGATATGGAAGATAATAAGATATACCCCCCAAGTATAGGGGGATGGATTGAGGGATAGATGTGGTGTGACCCCAAGTGTAAAGTAGGGTGGCCTGTGTGGATGGATGGATGGGTTTGATTTTCCCCCAGGTGTAGAGTAGGATGGGAAGTGAGGAGTATCTAAAATGGATAATGCTCCCAGAGGATGGTAGTAAGGCTATCCCCCAGTCATGATGATGATAGTTGAAAAGGGACATGAGGAGGATTGGATGAAAAGGAAAGGATCATCGTCTTCCCATGGATGTTTGATCCAAGGGAAAAAGGATGTGGATGTGATGGATGAAAGGAAAATAACATCACTAATGAAAAAAGATGAGCCTAATGGACACATGTTGTAAGGCAAGAGTTGGAATAAAACAAAAGTGTGACCAAGGTCTAAAACAATACTTGGAAACATGTGAGCTCTATGTCTCTACAAGATCAAAGTGTGTGTGATTGTGATGGTTAATTACCACTTGAAGTGAAGACTTAATGGGTAGTATGTGAAGAAAAACTAGCCAATGTATAGGGAGTGATTAAGTCAAATAGGTGGATGGAGGGTGAATGGAAGGCTAAGACATGCATTTCTCCACTGCCATCCAGACGTCCATAGCCCCAATAGAGATGCATCTGATTCTTGTCACAAACATTTCTCTACTACCAGTCCAGACATCCATAGCCCTAGTAGAGTTGTTGGAAACACCCCTAGAGAGAGTCTTGAGGTGAATTTTATTTGATATTTTTAATTTTGATGATTTTGATTATTTTTTACTTTTTGATATTTTGATTTTTTGCATAAAGAGGTTCCACTCTCTTGAGAACTCTCAAGGGGTTAAGAATCACTAGTGGCTTGATGGGGGGATGGAAATGAGTGTGGAGATGACATTGGCTAGAGTGTCAAAAGACACGCCCAAGGGTCTTCACCACAAGTTGATTAAGTGTGTTAAAGTGTGTGGATCTCTAGGAGGAAAATTGTGCTTGAATGTTAGAGGTAATGATAGACCAAGGTCACATAGTTATAGTAGGTACTATTTTCTTACAACATGTGTGAGCAAGCTGATCAAGTGTTTAAATGAATGGATTGGAAGAGGATATGAATGGATGTGATGATAAAAATGGATTATATGCAAAGGGATTTGGATTTGGATGGAAGGAGGATGGGTGGGAAGGAAAGAACATTTGTGCGTAGATGAAATGAATTATGTGCTCAATCCATTTTTAGGTGTTTGGTATTTCTAGGGGGATTAAATTTGTGATTGGGTTGAGTGGTTAGGATGGTAGGATAAACATGAGGAGTGGTAGAAATGGGTTGTGATGGAGTAGTGGGAGGGACATTGTTAGTGTTAGGTTTATATCCCTAATCCTAAATGACCTGGATTTTGATGAAGGGAGATGGGTTTACAAATGCCTTGTTCATGGATGCCTAAGCCTTTGCCTTGATGTTTCATATTAGCCAACATATTTTTGGCTATAGGATATGAAGTGGATGGGGAAGATGATGTCCATGTGGTCATCATGAGACTGGGGGGTTGTAGTTTTGTCATCTGATAAGAGGTCAGACTTAACAAAGGATGGGAGGTGAGATTTGTTTTGGTTTTTGGTTGGTGAGGGATGTTTGGATGTACGATGATATTTAGATGGTTGATGATGTTTGGATATCGAGTGGGATTTTGGATGGTGGATGATGGTTAGGGAGAGGATTGGGATGGAAAGGTGGTGGATAAAGAGGTACTAAGACAAGAAGACTTTGGTTAATGAGGTTTTGGACATAAGACCTAAATTACATGCAATGATTGGTTGAATGTCCATGGGTGCGATGGAAGTCACAATAATAGTGTTCTCGATACCAAGATGGTTTGGGAAGGTTTTGATTGTGTGATTTTATTGGGGGATGGATGATCATGTTGAATTTTTTTAGACGATGGAAGATGGTGGTCAAGGATTCTTCTAAAGGAGTGAAGTGGTTTGGGTTAAATGGTTTTGAGGGAGTAGGAAGTAAAGGTGCAAGATTGGGTGGATTATGATATATGTTTTGGTTGATTTGGATTTATGAGTTGGATTATATTGTTGTGGCTTAGAAGATGAAGGGGATGGATTAGGCCTAGGGGATGAAGTGGATGGTTTGGGCTTGGAGGATTAAAGTAGATTTGGTTGATTTTGGATTGGTTGGAGTATGTGATTTTGAGGTAGATGGTTTTGGCTTAGGATTAGATTGTTTAGGATTAGTAGATGTAGATGAAGTATTGGGTATGGGGTAGATTTAGATGAAGGGGATGGGTGTGATATGGTGGTTACATTAGATTTGGGTGATGTTGGGGATGAAGGAGATTTGGGAGATGGGTGTGGTGTAGGAACCACATTAGATTTGGTTGATTTAGGGGATGAAGTAGATGAAGGTGGCATAGGAGCCTCATTAGATTGGGTAGGATATGGGGTGGGGAGAGGATTGGTATTGGATTTGTTAGGTTTGGGAGTTGGTGACTTAGGAGTCATGTTAGATGTTTTAGGATTGGGGGATGGTGGATTTGAAATAGGATTAGAGGATAGGATAGTGTTAGGTTTAGGTGATGAAGGGGTTAAGATAGGATTAGGTGTGGATGAAGAGGATGAGGGTGGCAGTAGGAGCCACATTAGATGGTTTAATTGGGGATAGAAGGGGATGAGGGTTTAGGAGTCATGGTGGATGAGATAGTTTTGATAGGATTGGGCTTAGGTGATGGAGGGGATGAAATATGCTTAGAGGATGAAATTGATGGTGGATTAGGGGATGTGGGAATATCTAGGAGAAATTCCATAGGATTGGATTGGGATGATGAAGATGATACGAGGATGGAGGACTAAGATGAGATGTGGGGGATAATAATTTTGGGTTAAGTTGTTGGGATTGTTGTGGATATGTGAATGGGAATCGATTATAGGTTTTATGATGATTGGATTTAGGAGTTGATATTTTGGATGGTGGTGGATTATCCGCATGATTTTTGATGGGATGAAGGTGTGGGTCATGATGATTGATAGGGGATTTGGAGGTTGGAATTTGGGATGGTTGTGTGGGCTTGAGATTGGTGCCTAGATTAGAAAGGACATAAAGGAGGTCCTTCTTGGTCTAGGTCAAAGTTAGTGAGGGTCAAAGTTGATGTAATTGGCTTTTGGGGATAGTGGTTTATGTTGATTAGGTCACGGGGTGTGGATTGAGATGATTTGGGTTCCTCAAAGAGGAAGTCAATGGGGTGAGGGGTAGAGATCTTAGGAAAGGGTAAATTTTGGATGGGGTTGGTTGGGAGATGATGGTTTAGAAGGTGATTGGTTGATACATGATTTAAGATCAGATATTTTTTGATTGAGTTGTTGGATGGTTTTTAGGATGTTAGGATGAACATGGGATGGTTGATTTGGAAGGATTGAGGAGGGGATTGGTTGAGGTAGGATGTGAGATTTGAGATTTTTTATTAAGGTGTTGGATAGTGTGTGGGAATTCATGGTTAAAGTGAGATGGTTGAATTTGATGGGTGGGGGATGATGAGATAACTTCATTGATATATTTAGAAAAGAGGTAGGGTTTGGATGTTGGTTTGGAGAGGATGGGGATTAAGGATCAAAGGCCATGGTTTGATAGGATGTGTGGGGGATTAGATTTGGATTAGGTTTGTTGATTAAGGATGGTGATGGGATTTGGATTGGGATTTTGATTAAGGATGGTTAATTATGATGATGTTTGATTGATTAAAATTTTAAGGTGATAGGATGGTTAAGGGTGCTCACAAGTAAAAAAAAACATGCAACACACACCCTAACTAGTCAAGTGGGATTGAAATCAAGATATAGCCCACTTTTAATACTACACACCAAAGATGGCACACAAAATTGGCTCTCCACCTATGTGTCAATGTGGGGTTGGCTAGCGAGTGATCTTGGGGAGTGCGGCCTCCTTGCACTATAGCTTGATATGCAACAAAAAGGTTTCCTAAGTCTAGGATGTATGAGCTCACTAGGGGAGTTCATGATTGATATACCTTGATGGTACAGTGGGGCCCAAGTCCATGTTACAAGGATGTTTTCTAAGGCCTGGGTATTGGGACGTGGAAGCCCCTCACTTCACGCCACTCTTAAAACAAACAATCACTTAGCCAATAACGACATCTCTCTAAGAATTTGTATACCCCGCCAGAACACAAGGTGTGTCTACGTGCGTGGAGATGAATCCCATGGTCATGAGACCCCTAGGACTATGGAAAGTGTGTGGATATCACTTCCACATCATGTTTCCCCTATAAAATAAAAATGGGAAGGCTAGCTCATCCTCAAGATCATCCTAGGACGTGAGAGGAGAGCATACACAGTTTTGCCTTTGGGATGAAAAAGAAACAAAGGAAAACACACAAAAAGGATGATAAATGCAAGATAATTAAATTCTAGATGATAAAATGAAATGGATAAATATTGGTAGTTTGATGATTGGGTCTTCAAGAGGAGGCCCTACAAAACAAGGGTTAGTAGTTTGATTTTTGAGCCCAATATCTTGGACCAAACGAGCTGCAAAACAAAAGGATTAGTAATTTTGAATCCTAAAATCACCAAAAATTTAGATTATATATGAAAATGGATGGAATTCCCCTTGTTGCTATGTAATAAACCTATAAAAATAGAATGTTAGACCTATAAAAAACCATCAAAAACACTTGAAAACAAGGTTAGACTGTTAATTGTAAGTAAAAATTATGATTCTGCAAAAGTGCTAATTGAAAGGGTCATAGGCAAAAAATTATGTAAAAAGGATCAAAATTATATAAAAATTGAACAAATTTAAGGCATAGGTGCCATTCTATGTAGTATAGGCGCCAATGTATGACAAAATACTTAAAAATGGTAAAAAAACTGGTAAACAAATAGGGTTTTAGGGCTAGAAAAAAGGCTAAAAGATAGAAAAGGTATCAAACATAGGTGCCAATTTAGGTTAAAGGTTTATGCATAGGTGCCAATCTTGAAAAAATACAAAAACATGGTAAAAAACAAGTAATTTCAGAGATTTCAAGCTACAACAAAAGGTGTTGATTTTAACAAAGGCACCAAATTTCATGCATATGCCATGTTAGGTAAAATTCACAATTCTTCTGCATAGGCACAAATACATGACAAAGGTGTTGTTTTGCGCTAGAAACAAAGTTTGATCCTGAAAATTTCAAATTTGAAGGGGTAAACGGCAATGAAACTTCTTAAAACTTGGACAGCCTGTTTCAAGGGATAAAATAAGATAGAAAATGAGTAAAAATGGGGGGTAAATCCCCATGGTGGGCACCAAAATTTATACGTTAAAAATATTAGTGAGTAGAATGTGATAAAACAAACAAAATTGATTCCCTAATCTAATCTTCTCAAACAATACCTCAGATAGAGCAATGGATTAGAAAGAGGGGGAGATATTCAATACATGCACTTACCTACAAGTTGCAAATACTCCTTGTTTTGATGTGTTGTATTTTCTCTTGATTGATTTTAGGTTACTTTAGATGTTGGTGGAGACACATGAACAACACCTCCCCTTGATTTTCCATTGGATTGCTTGATGAAGATCAATGACGATATATAGATTGGATGATAGGAAGTGATGATAGATAAATGGATTAATTGGATGAATGAAACAAGAGCAAAGATATTTTTATGGATTCTATGAATTCATGGCTCTCATGGAGGAAGAGAGATAATTTATAGTTAATGGGTGGAGGATTCAGATGGCTAGGATGAAGCCAAGTTGGATTTGGATCAAGGATGGAGAATTGATGAGAAGAAATGGAGAATTCTAGAATGAAGAATTCTAGAATTTGAGAGAAGTCTCCATTGAATTAAAAATTAAGTGGAGGGAGATATATTTGAATTTTTAAATATGAAAGAGGGAAATTTAGAGAGGCTTTTAGAAATAGAAGCCTCTAGATTTAGAGGTGGAGGATGTGATTAGGATTAGGTTAAATTAGGTTAATAAAGATGATTAGGAGTGATTACATGGAAAGGCTAGGTGTAGGGTAGATGTATAGTAGGTGGGTAGGTGGGTGTAGGAATATTAAATTCCTAGAAAATGTTAATGAAGGATTAAAATAGGATAATAGGATATAATAATGAATTAAAGGATTAGTGATGAAATCGATGGGATAAAAGTATTATATAAAGATGAAAATAATAGAATAAAGGGGAAATGTGATAAAATGGATTAATAATAATAATAATCTTGTGATTAATTATTATATGGATTTAGATAGTGATGATGTTAGGTTATTTGTGGGAAAAAATAATCGTAATTAATTATGTCGACATTTTAGATGCCTACATTATTGATCCATTTTATGACATTTTCCCCTTTTATCATTCATCTAATATCACATTTTATCATTAATCACTTTAATTCCTTATTATATCATATTATCCTATTTTAATCCTTCATTAACATTTTCTAGGAATTTAATATTCCTACACCCACCTACCCACCTACTCTAAATTCTACCCCTACACCTATCATTTACATGTAATCACACCACTAATAATATGTTATTAACCTAATATAATCCTAAAGCTAGTCACATGCTCCACCTCTAAATCTAGAGGCTTCTATTTCTAGAAGCCTCTCTAAAATTCTCCTTCTATTGAATTTTTGATTCTATGGAAGCTTCTTCCCTCCATGAATTTTGAATTCAAATCCTAGAATCCTCTATTCTATAATCCTCTAATCCTCACATGCATTCTCCACCCTAGATCCAAATCTAAATTAGCTTCATCCTAGCCATTGTATCCTCCACCCCTCAACTATAAATTGAGCTCTCCTCCTCCATTGAAGATAACTTGGAAATCCATAACAAACCTTTGTCATTTTATCTTCTTCAATCCTTCAATCAATCCAAAATTCATCTAAAATCTATCATCATTCAATCCTTCAACCTTCATCCTTTGAGCAAGATCAATTTACAAGGGGATTTGTTGTCCAAGTCACTCCACAAATCTGAAGCAACCACGTTCAATCCAACATCTTGAGCACTTAAAATAAATGAAAGGGAGCCATACTTTGGTAAGTAAAGGTTTTGCACTTTATTTCCCTTTCCATCTAGTTCAATCTGAGGTAGTGTATTATAGTGTTAGATTAGGAATAAATTTTCTTTGTTTTTTTGTTTGCATTTTGCACTAACCTCTTTTTTACTTCTACACAAGTGATGCAAGGTATGGGACTTGGTGATTATATCAAGATAGAGGATTCCATAAATTTTATTTTTGAGATATGGATATGTGGTTGAATGCATGAACTGTCTCACTTTATGAATGCAAAATTTATGTGTTTGAAATCCTATTAGGTTCCTATCCAAATTAGTGTATCCTTGAATGAATGAAGGTGGAAGGATTAATCCATGCAATTAAAGGTGATCTAAAGGTCACTCACCATTGTTTCCAAGCCTTGAGAATGTTGTAAGACTCATGTAGTAAGAGTGATGAAGAAATTCTATGAATGGTTTCCAGGTCCTCCATAACTGTGTATATGAAGCCATGAAAGAGACTTAAAACAAGGGCTCCGTGCTTTGTTATGATGATCCCAAATCTCATATTTATTGTTAAGATGTATTGAATATTAATTTCACCTAAATTCAATACAATTCCTGAGTTTATAAAGCTACTCATACACTCAAGTTCAAGATTGGTTTTGAAGCTCTTCCACCAAGTATGGCTCTATAATGAAGTCTTAAGGAAGAAATGACGAGGTATATAGGTTGTCAAGGACTTAGAAAACACGAAAAAAGTCTTGTAATTCTCAAAAATCATCATGGAATCAGTTATTACGGTCTAGAGGAGCTAGAAGAAGACAAAGTGATGTGACAATTACAAATGAAGAATGCAGATGTCAGATGTGAGATTAGGTTGTAGGAAGAACATTTTTAGCTATGTCATAAAGAGGGATTCAATTTAAGAGAGGTTTTTAGTGTTTATTAGGTGTTTTAACTACCATTAAAATTTGATGATAAGTCAGATATTGCAGCTAACATATTTACAGAGATAATGATGACCTTGCATCAACTTAGATGGTGTCATCTTCTTCCTTGTGCATGAGTTGAAGGAGAAAACAATTGAATAGTTTGTAGTTTGAGTTGAAGAGAAATGATTATATTTCATCCTTGAAAATATAAATTCCCAAAAATGTACAAGAGATTTTGTTATTGATGACCATGTTTTGAAGGATCTTGATGACATGAAAAACAACTTAAATCAAGGAGTATTCCTTTATGAATGAGTTTTTTTTCAGCAGTATGAGTACATGAATGAGTAGGTTCTTAAGAGTGCAATCTAGGAAGAGAAGCATGAAAAGAATATGTGTGTGGAAGAAGCCTTGTATGACAATGTTTTGCAATAGGTTAAGAAGATGAGAAATGAGCTGAATCAAGGTGAGAAGGAGGGTGAAAAGTGAAGATAGATTAGAGATGATTTAGAGATCACAATTTTTTGTGTGGAGACAACTAAATGTGGGTGATCAAAACCTTGTAAGAATTCAAGTAGCTACCTAGAAAATAGGGAGTTTAAGATTCCTTATAAGTTGTAGCTTATAGAAGATCAAGTAGGAGCTTGATTGAAGTTTTGGGAGTTGGAGCTTCCATGTAAGTAGGAGCTTGCTAAAGATCAAGTGAATGTTTGGTCAATTTTTTGAGGTGGGTGCTTCAAGTTGAGTGGTTTCTCAACAAGTTGAAATATTTGTAATCTTTATATGACAATTTTTTCAAGCTAATGGATTGATTTTAGTGGTTTTTTCTCCCTTGAATGGTTTCCCACATTAAGCCTTGGGTTCATGTGTACTTTTCTTGTCATTTTCATATGTGTGAATACCATTTTATTAACATGGTAAAGATGAATTAAGATTGAATGTCTTGCTAAGAATTTGAAATGTTTTCAATTTTTTTTAAAAGCATTGATTCACCCCTCCCCTCTCATTGCTTATGTTTTCCAACAATATTTTTTAAGGATATAGATGTTATTGATGCATATAATTTACACATCAAAGGGGAGGGAATGCCAAGATCTTATGTCCCTACTCATTTTAGGACCACAAAATGTGATTCAATACATGAGTTATAGGGTGTTAGTCATTTTAAACCAATAAAGGGATGTTTTTTTCGACCAAATGGATCCTTATAGTGCCACTCCCTACACCTTCTTCACCTCATTTAACTTTGAAAACATCCTAAACAAATACAATCTAAGGGTGTTAATCAAATAAACAAAAAAAGGAAAGGAAGACTAGAGAGAAAAGAGGAAAAATCCTAAAACAGACATGTTTTAAACACTTGATGCTTGATTTTAAGAAATAACATATTTTCCTTTTTAACCTAGAGCACCAAATATAGCTTAGACTCAAATTTTAATGCCTACTGATGTAGAGATTTAAATAATATTTAAAAATTAGTTAAATTGAAAGTCGGATTTACCAATTAACCAACTAAATTGTTAAATTGCACATCTATCATATTAATACAATATAAAAATGTTATGGTGATTTACTTCAAATTTTCACTGCACAATATAAATACCACCAAGGAAAGAAATTAAATACACATCAAACAACAAGAACTCTCAAGACATAAATTTGTAACAAAAGAGGGAAATGAGACCATGACAATATCAGCTAGCATGAATTAATGTTCGAACTAGCTTGTATATATTGATAAAAATTCCACCCCCCTCCTTTACAATTAATGCATACACATTTATACAAATTACCATTTCATTTTATCATCATTATAAATGTTTAGCATGAAAAAAATGATTTTTTTTCCGATGATAGCTAAGCCCACACTACAAAATCCTTGAACCGGGTAATGTAAACCTGCCTTCTGGCCAATTGCTGACTATGTAAACCCCATAATTTCTAAGAGGGATGTGATAAATAGATTTTTTAAGTGTGTTTCATGTGTAAGTAAGTTGGTGGGAAGTAATTCATGGATTCATTTTGATCCAATTTGAAGGAACTGCTTCAAGAGGCCTAAAAAGGCATATTTTTCAGGGTTTTGCACCTGGTAAGCATCCTCTGGGGATCAAGCAAGATTATATAATATATCTAAGTAGTGGGTGACAAATATATGATACAATCAAAGGTATTTTAGGAAATTTTTGGAAGGAAAATCAGGTTTAGGAACAAGCTATGCAACATCGAGCTACTTATAACATGATGCAAGGAAATGGAAGTACATAAGAATCTAGTGGGATTGTTGTGAATGATTCAAGAGCCTTGGGATATTTTTTGAAGTGAAAAAATACTCATCAGAAATTGAAAAAGTCCCACTTAAAATTGTAAAATGTTTCAAGAGATTCTATAATCCGTATTTTGAGATACTGCCACGACAATACAGATGAAGATCCTTGATCTTGGTGGAGATTCAAATGAGAATTTTCAGGAGTTATTTGGGGATTTGAGGCTTGATTAAAATCCTAATGTTACCTATGAAATTCCCTCTTCAATCTCAAGGTTTTGGTTTCCCTTTTAATCGTCATTATTTTTTGTGGTAGTCACTTTCACCGGTGCACAAGATCAAGTAAAATAAAAAGGGGTTAAATTTAAAATTTCATGCCAAATTGGCTCCTAAAGCTTGTGTTAATGATATCATAAGACCTTTTAGAGTCAAAATTATATAAGGTTTTCCTAGGTAACTCTTAGGGAATCTCCTGGGGTAAATAATCACTTCCTAATGTCTATTTTTGGCAGTTGTTGTTGAAGGTAGGCTTTCTAAAAGTATCCATGGCACATTTTCTAACCTTTGATGTAATTAATAAAATTTTTACTTGGTGAAAAGGTGTATTGGGTTCATAAACATGCACCACCAAGGTAAGGAGAGATGGTTATAAGGATTTAGTCACTTAAGTGACCAACTTAAGTGTTAGGTGAGTGTTAACAACTCACAACTTAAAATGAACCCCTCTCCATGATCAAGAACACACATAGAACACTTGGTAAGCACTACTGAACCTTGACACTTAGTGAAAAAACATTCACAACAAAGGTAAGGAGACATGGTTATAAGGCTTTCATCACTTAAGTTACCAACTTAAGTGTTAGGTGAGTGTTAACAACTCACAACTTAAAATGAGCCCCTCTCCATGATTAAGAAAAATCATGGTGCACTTGGGAATAACTGATGTACCTTTCCAAATTGTGAAAAATTTTATGTGGTGAAAAAATATGTGCCAAAAATGGAGGAATAATATTTCCTCACTTAAGTGACAACATCTCATACTAGGTAAGTGTTAACAACTCACACCTTTCAACCACCCCCTATTCATGATAAACCATACCCATGACGCACTTACAAAGCCCTAATGAAAATTTTCACCTAATGAAAAAGTGCATCAGGTGTAAAATTTTTTTCCACCATGTAAGCCTTCTCTCTCCCGACACTCACAACTTCAAACTAGCCTCGTAGGACATGTTTTTTCACTTCTCCACTCATTAAGCTTGTCCCCCCTCCTCATGTTGACTATGCCCATGGTGTGTTTTTCCAAGAATGATGCACATTTTAACCTCATGTACCATTAATAAATGTGGTAAGGGACACTAGAGGCTCTCAAACCCATTTAGTAAGTCCTAACACACCCTCAAACTGGGTTAATGCAAATGTTCTCAAAGCGAGTCAAAGTGGTGGGTTTCTTAACCATGGTTAAACATTTGAATACTTAAACCATCCTTATGAAAATTTGGAGCCTATTTTAAAAAATACCCTCCCTCCCTTTCTACTTTAACCTGGTCATGCTTAGATTGCACTAAGAAATCCCATTCTCAAAAACACACATTTGCTCTTATCTCACCCATTGTTGATTTGTTTCTCTGCAAATTTAGACTATGCACTCTAACGGTGAACGCCTTTGAGATGATCCAAATACAATCACCATTGATCCTATGAGTTTTTTAATATTCCCCACCTAAATAAATCAGCAATAAAAATTTTCCTTTTCAGATTCAAAGAGATCCGTAGGATAGAAATACACTAAAATTGGAGTAAGAAATCATATTGCAATTCATAATCCAACGAGACAATTTCAATCGGTCAACCAAAATGCCTATTTATATTTTATAGTAATTTATCATCTGAGAATTAATAATAATATTAATTCTAATAATGAAGAAGCAAACACTCTGAATCCTTTGTGAAATCCTCAATTTTGGGACTCCAAAATTGAAAATTGTGAAACTAGGGAAAATTGGCTAAATTTAGAAAGTAAAGGTGAGGAGTAACTTACTAAAAATTGTAAGAGCTCAGATCACATAAAATTTTTGCATACAACCTCATATCATCATTCCATTTCCATTCTGATAAATAATTAAGATCAAATACACTGAATATGAGCCAATTTCAACCCTGTCTACTGAATACCCACTTGTGGGATGACAATGATGTAGCCCACATGGATTTGAAAGAAATGAGAAATTAGATGAAAAATGAATTAAGAGATCAAAAACAGGAAAATATAGTTACCAATGGAATTTTTAGTGTAGGAGGTCATCCAATTTTAGTTCATAACACTGAATTTTTCTTAGTTTTGACAACTCACTATTGGAAGTCCTAAATCCAAAAGGGATTTCAAGTTGCCTATAAATTTTGACTCAAACCAACATAGTGATCATTACAAAGTAATTTTCAACTCAACATTGGCTCAGGAAAAACTCATGTTTGTAAAGGATGGATAATGGCATTATGTCTCAAGTAGGAGAAGAACCTTCTCAGCTCCCAATTTTGGTCACAGAGGAACATTTTGGTTTTGGTGCATTTCTCACTTTTCCGGATGGGTTGATAAAAGGATTGAAGTATATTCCATTAAATCTATTTCCTTCACTCATTAGACGATCATAGTACTCTTCACCTCATCTTATGTATGAAATGTGAAGGAAATGGTCTCAAGTTGCATCAAGAAATTGGAATTTTGGGACGAATTACAATGTTTCAAAGGTTTCAATTTTTATTCAAGTGAGAGAAATATTCCCTCATCATCTTTAATGGTCTTTACCTCCCCTTCCATTGTCCAATAAATTAAGTCATGAGCTCACAATGTGAAATGTTGTAGAGTTGGGGGTAGTGCCGATCACTTCCCTTCTTGGTGGGTTCAAACAGTGTTACAAAGGTTCATCATTTCAAGAGTTTTCAAAGGGATCAAAGTGTTCAAAGGTCTTCATCAATGCATCACAATATTGTGGAGGGTAATTGTGGGTCAATTTTTTATCTTCACCACCATCGGAGCTGATCTACATCGAGGGCAAAAGAATCTTTATCCATGTTTTGGAGCATCCTTCCTCTCCTCTCTCAATCTTTCTCCTCTTCTTCCCTCCTAATTCCTCATCGCGTGATCATGATGTTTTTTCCTATTCATTCAAGTGATAATGAAATATTTTAAATATGTATAATTACTTCCTCAAATTATAAGAAGGGTACTTGATTTTTTTTTCCTAGGATAGTGAAAAGTCACAAGATGAATAGGAACATGAAAAGTCATGTGGGGGATAAAGGAAAAGTTAAATTTTGAATATATAAAAGGAGATGATATCCTCATTTTCAAGGGATGATTAATTATTGTTTAATGTATCCCATTGTCTTTCTAGAAATAAGTGCCTCCATTTCCTTTATTCTCTTGTCTATTGAAATTATGTCTCTATCTTAACTTACACTCCAAGAGCATTGTAAATTGTGGAACATGATGCAATAAAAAATTTTGTTTCTTGTCGGTTATTCCTCTTTCTATGTGAATTATTGATTTTGATTGATGCAAGTGAAATAATATGACTTTAATACAACAAACTCAGTTATGGTATTTGCTTAATGAAATGCCCCTCTCATTTCCCTATCCCATATCCCTCTCTAAACAATTTTCCTCCCTTGTATTCCTTACAAGCAGTTGTCATAGTTTTAGGGAAGTATTCCTGTGTGATCCTCGGTCTATAAGAAACCTCTAGAAATTAGTTTAGTTTGCATTTATTTCCTTGATTTCAATAAATGGAGCTATCCCATTCAAGCAGAGGGACCTAGTGCCAGAGTGTTGGTGAAATACCACAATTTCCTTAATGAAAATTCCACCCAAAAAAGTTTGTTAATAATTTTTGGCATCCACCATGGTGAATAATTTAAAATATTATGCACCCAATATACAAACCATAGAATCCAAATAAATAAAAATATTACAAAAAAATACGAATCTAAAAAATCCCAAATTTTGAAATTCCCACATAGTCCAAAAATATGCAATCCCTTTGACAAAACTTGCTGTTGAGAAATTTTCTTATATTATCACTTTTTCCCAATTGCAAATTTCCCTAGATGCTGGTTGAGAGAAGATATACTATATTGGATAGATTGAAAGGAATTTTTGAACCCTTATTTTGAGGCTCCAAAAAATCAGTAAGGGAAAGTCAAAGATAATCCATACTACTATTCTCAAGCTTCATCCCCATATGATTCTTTAACTAGTACTCCTGAAAATCATATCAAAACTCCTGCTAATTCTCCTCCTACAAATCTTCTTGATATCTGTTATCATTTAAACATTGTTGAACATTGAATTCATAATTGAATCAGAACTAAAGTTAGAATTTGAGAAAGAATTTGAAGAAGAATAATAAATTTTAGAAGAGGGAGAAAGATCCAAAATAATTGTTCCCATGGGGAATGAATACACATCCACTTGATCTTACACCTCCTCTTCTATGATGTACTGAAAAGTTACTATAGTAAATTTTTGAACTTAAAAGGTGAGGTCACAACAACTTCCTAAAGAACACATTTGTTCCTCAATCACATCATGTGTAATTATTGGAATAAAAAAAAGATGTTGCTATGCAGGTTGTTTATGGAATCACTTCAAGAAAAAGAAGTTGGGTGTTTTATCTCTTTCCCTCCCACTCCATAACATGTTGGGAAGACATTTCTTAAGAAAATTTCATAGAAATATTTAATTTATAGTCGAATCTATTCTACAAGACCTCCTCATTCAATCGGTGCAAATTAAGCAACAGAATCATAATGAAACTATGAGAGAATTTGTGGCCTTTTCAATTGGTTACTCCAAAAAATACTGGAAGGGATACCCATCTGAAGACAATTTAATTATAAAACCTCTTGAATTTGGACTGTTTCTTACAAACAGGTCAACCTCATACTCTTGATATTTCTCAAGAAGATGTAATTCAGATATGAAGATTGATCTAATCTTGTCTGGAAAAATTAAGAATCCAAATGGAAAGAATTAAGGGGTCATATTTTTGAAGGAAAATACCACTTACTCTCTTATCTCACAATAATCAAGTAATATTAGTGGGGAATGTAGTAAATAAACAAATGGTTATAAAATATTCCTCTTCACAGTATGAATTTATGAATTGCATTGTCAAAGAATCCCAAAGGATTAACATTGGAAGCTCCATTGTATCCAAGCATGTTGTGCAACTTGGGATGATGAAGAGGATGATATAGAAGAAGAGGTCAGATGTGCAAACATCAAGCACTTCAAATATTCATCTAATGAAGAAGACTCAGTTGATCTAGCTACAACAATGCAGTGTTCACCTGATTCTGAATATCAAATGAAAGAGGACATGTCTAGTGCAGTGTCTAGTAAAAAATCACAGGACCCCAAATGACTTCTAAATATTTTATTTTCTAAGGCAGAATCATCTGGTGTGATTTCATAAAATGGAACTTCATCCTAAGGTGTGGGACCTTAACAAATTTTGGAAAATCTCTCCAGATTAAAGGTTGGTACCTTATTCCTCTCTTTAGATGCATACGTAAGGATTTGCAGAGGATCTATATCTATACTTAGTTTGAAACTTGCACCAAGGAGATAGGGATAAAAGAGTATCAATAAATAAGAAATAACTAAAGTGCAAGGTGATGCACCAAAGGAATGATGAACATTAAGTTTTCCTTCAACATGAATTCCAATGAAATGCATTACACTAAACAAGCACAAATAGCCATATCTGTACATGAAAGATTCACAATAGAAGAACTTTCGCGGGAGAAACAAGAAGCATCTTCCCTTTTAAATAGATCAAAAATGTATTTTACTGCTCCATAGATTGATATAGATCGTTACAGAATAGCCAAAAGGTAGAAACATATTACAATTTTAATGGAAGGCTTGAACCTGACAAATCTTTTGCTAAAAGGAGAAGGGATCCTGCAAAACTAAGAATATCCAACCCTTTACAATGAATCTTGCCACCAAATTTATAGATTTGATCGGAGAGAAGAAAGAGAGAGAGAGAAGCGGGAAAATTCGGGTCGAAGCTCAACCACCATTTTTAATGCTTTTGGTAAAATTTTCCCCTGAATCCATATTTTTGCATCGATCCTTGGTTCAGTGCCTTGGAGGAAGAGGAAATGGAAAAATAGATCGAATCTGATCTAGTTGTTGAGACTAATGATCTTGCATCGAAATCTCATAGATTTTTATCCAATTTTTCTTCCACCTAACTTCCCAAAAGTTAAAGTTTCAAAACCCCATGGTGTAGATGAGATTGAGATCTTTACAATGGTATTAGATTTATGATCTATCAAGCTCTGGGTCGAAAGATATGCCCCTTTGAAGTTTAAATCGATTCCGTACAAATGGCTTGGGAAAAAAATTTGAAAAATGGGTCCCCCTTTTGGATTGGGATCACTATTTGACAACTAGAATTGGGAAAAAAATCACGTCCATGGGTCCTCAATTTACATTTTTTATTTTGTGCAAAAAATGCTAAACTTTCAAAAAAATCCCCGTAGACCGCGAAGCTCCGCACAGATGCGTGGCTCCTTTTCATTGGCAATGGGAAATGTGCTTCTTCATTATGGATTTACCTTTTGTGCCTTTTGGATGAAAGGATAACTATTCACTTTTTTCCCCGACTTCCCACTCGGCTTTGACTCAGGCTCAAACTCTGACTTTTACCTCTTGAGTGGAGTCACAGGCCTTTTTGAAACTTTTATATCCTTTTGGGGCAAAAGGAGAAAACTAAATTTTTCCCTAACGCCCTGCCTTCCCTTAGCACCACGCGTCAGTCTAGCGCTCACTTGGGAACCTTTTCTCCTTTTAACCCTTGAAACACTGCCCTATTGGGACACTTGACAGCTTCTTCCTACCTAACTTATGCATTGACATATCTCAACATTTAACTCTATCCCCTTTGTAGGACACATGATAAGGCACTGCACTTGCCTTGCAAACCTGACCCAATGTTTCGCTTAGAGGAGCATCGAGTTGACACTTTTTGACTTTCGCTGATTTGTGGAATTTTCAACAGTCCCTCTTACTTTTTGACTTTGGGCTACGTGGCGATGCTCACACTCACTTGGGTCTCTGTCTTTAAAAACCACCAACTCTTGGCAATGCCCCAGGCTGAAACACTTGGCATTCTCTTTACTTACACTTTCAGGGACTTAGCCATTTTTTGAAGCTTTCTACCCACCCCTTGACTCTTTTTTGACCATTTTCTATGTGGAGGACTGGCACAAGTTTACTTGCGCCCCTTTTTTGGATTCACTTTGGAGAAGCATTATCGTTAGGACACATGTCTCTTAAAACGGCTACCTCCTCCATACATAGTCATTGTTTGACCTTTTCTTGAGTCATTTAAAGGAGCCCGAGGACTTTGAGCCTTCATCGTTCTTACTTCCTCTATGCTTCTTGGCTCCTTTTTAGTGTCTTCCCTTCTTGTCTAACCCTGCTATTTTATAGTTCTACCTTTTTGTAACTTGGAGAATGGATTTAAGATGTAGAAATGGCATGACGGAGTTGTTTCTTTCTGTACAGTATTCATTTCTCTTTCTTCATCTCCATCATTTCATTTCTGAATCTTTTTTACAACCAATTTGTAGGATTTGAATGAGTTTTCTCGGGTTCCTCCTATGCAGGGTCATGATTCGATCCAATATTTGGCTCAGGGTGAAATATGTATAACATTAAGGAGAAATAAAAAGTAATGAACCCTCCACCGGTGACTCTACAAAATAAAAAATCAAAAGGAGGATAAATTCTACCCTCTCTTGTGTGAAAAGAAGGAAGAATCCAAAAGTCACCTCTGAATCAAAATCCAAATCTCGTCTTCTGAGTAAGTATCCATATTTTTCTCATGGGAAGTAAATTGCTATTGTTTTTTTTAATAATGGCAAATAGTTTTTTGAAAGGGACTATACCCTTGAATACAAAAAAAGGCCTTTAAGCTGGAATAAGAGTGAGAAACATAGCAGGACTAACCAAGTCCAAGAGGAACAATGAAAATCAACGTAGCCCAGAAACAGCTACACAAGCGAGGCTTAACAGCAAAACAACACAAAAAAAACAGTAACCCGACAGCCAAGAAACAATAAGAATAACAAAAGAGAGCAGTAGAAGCATGTAGGACTACTTTTTGGCTGCTTGATCAACACTAATCTTGACTTTTTTCCAAGCATGAAACATACCCAAAGCGGTCATGTGGGCAGCATCCGTCTTATCGAGCTCCTCGATGGTTCTTTTGCTCTCTTTTTCATTGCCCCAAAGTGCAGCCGGGATACCGCTGAGGTTGGAAACACTTTTGGCATGCCCCACGATGAACTCCTCAATGGCCCTAAAGGCGGAAATGTTGTAATCATGCCTAGTCTTAGCCTTCCCAAGGCGGGAGTCCAAGGAGGTCAGCTTTTTGTATATGTCTTCAACCTGACTATTGTCAATGCTCCCTTCCCCCTCCATGCTTTTCTTACCTTTTTTCTTAGCTAGATTTTTGACCTCATCCTTCAGCATTTTTATCTCAGCCTCTAAGGCCTCCAGTCTCTTAGAAGGGTTATCCATCTGTGCTTCCCAGGGACTGGCACTACTTATGTTCAGCAAGTCACGTGTAATGTCAAGATCAAGAGGCTCTTTCCCTGGTGCAAGAGTCTCAAGGTTGAGTCTCCTAGAAGCCCTGGTGAGAGGTTGTTTAGAGGAAGAGGCAAGGTGAGTGTCAGGAGGAGTAGAAGGAGGAATAGAAGGAGAAACATGTGTAGCTGGCATGGGGGTAGCAGCACCGGTGGCAGGGGCAGCAGCAGGGGCATCAAGGGTAGCAGGGGAAGCAGGACTGGCAGCAGCAGAGCCCATCGGAGCCAGGCTAGGAGAGGAGGGAAGACCGGGGTACTTGAGAAGGCAGTGTTTGTGGATAAGAAAAATAAGCCCTTGATGCAAGGGAACCACCCGGGTATGCTTCTGGAACTCCAAAATGGAGCGCTCAAGAGAGTTTAAAAGATAATGAGGGAAGCAAACCAATCTATTCCTACAGAAGTGATTTAAAAAGATGAGATGCTTAACTGGGACAGTAACAAACCTACCTTCCAAGGATATGAAACGAATCATCATGCGAGTGACTTCATCAAATGGTGATGGAATTGAGCTTACAAGCAGACCCACTGTGCTGAAAATAAGCTTCTCATCTGCCTCCACAAATCTTCTTTCTTCAGTTTCTTTGATAACCCTTTTGTTGAAGAAGCGGTACCCATCCAGGCTGAGACCGGTCGCTTCAGCAATGAGCTCTTCATTGACAAGAATTTTATGTCCCCCATAGTCAATAGTCCTCTCTTTCCACTCCTTAGCAAAGCGTACTGAAATACTTTGATCATGCCCTTGCACTCTTTCAACAAAGCTGGTGAAGCCGCCTATGCTGAGGATGTTCCAAAGCTCGGTGTTTTCCTTCCAATCAGGGTCCGCGCATGGCTCAATTTGACAGGGAGGTCCTCCCATCTTCTCAGTGGTGTGCAGGTTACAACAAATTCCAGAATGCCATTGGGCATGAAGAACAGTTCGTTTCTTACTGTTGAAGAATGCACAAGACTGGGTACTGTAGCCGTTGGTCTTCTCACGAACGGCTGCGTAATTGCTGAACTGAGCCTTCGGGAAGTCGCGTGTGAAAACCCTTTCCCTTTCAACAATCACTTTGTAATTATCATCGGTTTTTGTGGAGTTTGGCATCCGGATATCAACAGCTGTTGTACCCCCCGCGTGCATGATTTTCAAATCTGGATGACTCCACTTGAAATTTCTTAAATAGATCTTACTATTATTTGAAAAAGATATTATTTGCCTCGCCATATAGAAAAAGAATAAATGATTTTGATTTTCCGCCAAAGATTAAGGCTTATCTCTAGAGATTGCTTGCTTGTGAAGATACGCATGGATGCTGTTGTGAAGCTGATTAGGGATACTATCATTATCCCAGACAGATGATACCAAACTTGTTTACGGAGTTTGGAAAATGCTTACGTCTGGGTTTTTTTCCGAACTGCTCCAATAAAATTGTCAAAAATGCATTTTGAAATGAATCTAAAACTGATTAAAATCTGATTTTTAAAATTTTATTAACTAATCTAGAACTGATTTTAAGATTCCCAAAAATCAACTTTAACCACCATTCGGTCAAAACCATTTAGATTTAATTTACTTAATTTTTGTAAATTGTTATAACTTATTATAAATTTTCTTAACTGCATTAAAATATGATTTAATAAATGTTGAAAATTACCATAAATTATAATGTAAGAAAAATCATATAAGATGATACCAAACTTGTTTACGGAGTTTGGAAAATGCTTACGTCTGGGTTTTTTCCGAACTGCTCCAATAAAATTGTCAAAAATGCAAGTACAATCAAACTTACAATTTACAATAATAGATCCAAAACTTGCAACTCATGCCCTCAGAACTTCAAGAGATTTTGGTGATGCTCAATGTTCATCCTCCACCTTCTTAAAGAGATTTTAGAATCTCTTCCCTTCGTTATATGTCAAAAAGTGACTTTCACTCCCTAAAACAACATCAAAACAACTCCAAAACGAGAAAATGATATATGCACCAAGAGAGACTCATAATTTTGGACAACTTTTATGTTTACACTGAAATCTGAAAAGACACTGAAGTTTCTCAAAAATTTGGTTCTATAAAACTACTCTATTATCCCCAAATACACAAACACAAACTTAACCTTCAATAAAACTTAACTCACCATTATATAGGATTGATAAAATTTGTGTCTCAATGACCAAGCATACTTTTGGTATAAGTGAGGTTGGCGGTTCAAACCACCCCAACCTCTCACTACCATTATAATTTTTTGTTGGAATGTAATATCCCACATCTCGCAAGTGTATGTTTATATAAGCCTTTAAAAAGGTTTTCACCACCCACATTGCACGTGGTTATGGTCACGTCATTATTTTTTTTTGTTATGTTGGTTAAACCATCCACCATGTTTAGAATCAATTGGGTGAGTCAGTGGAGAGTTGGCATGCGGGCGAGATGACTTGGTTTGCAGGCAAGTTAAGCGGTATTACAAGTTGAGCTGGCAACCGAGTTGGTTAAGATAGCTCAGCAAGGTGGTACCAAAACTTAGCAAGTTAATGTATGGTAAAAAATACATAATAATAGTTTAAAATTACAATGAGCTTAAATCCGACATGTATTTTGTGGAAACATATAGAGGCATATATAAACAAAAAATTGTAACATGAAGATACAGAGGAAAAGGTGCCCCTTTGTAAAAAGAGTGTGTCGACCCTAGTTGAGGGCCCACAGTTAGAAAATAGTGGCACCCACTTCTTAGAACTCGAGTGTGAAATATCGGAGGTGAAAACCAAAAAAACACCCTTTTACCAGTTTTATCTTTTTTTAATTGTTTTTACACTTGACACATGTCGATGTGTGATTGGTCTACTGCCATTATTTTTTATCCTCCAATAGGGAAATTTTGTAGATGTTATCTTACTTAAATGGAGTTTGTTTTTCACGTTCAAATAGGATACAAAAATCTCTTAGAGTATTCTACCACAATTTCATCATTTTGGGAGATCTAGGGAAACTATGTGCACTAAATTGATCTTTGGATCACACCTCCCTACTGAGAAGGATTTTATTCCACAAAAGTTGTTTTCACCAACTAAAATTTTCAATCATCTTCCTGCATCTCACAAACACACATGATCCATAGAAATAACATTGTATGAAATTTTTTACTGTAAATTATTGAAAATCATATCACCAAATTGACCGATTTCAAAATAGACAATCTACATGATGAAAAGAGGATAGAGTCCAAATGATTTTCTTGTAAATTTTTCAATCTATGCAAACAACATAGATAAATTTGAAAATAAAAACAAATTCCAATAATATGTGAATGTATAATTGAATCCCTGTAGAACTGTCAAACCACAGTGGCTGCAAATACCATCACAAAATCGATCAGTTTAAAAATAGACAATCAAACGCCAAAAGAGGAAATTGTCAAATTGATTCCTTATAACATGGAAAATATCTACAAATACAATCTCACCCAAAGTATATTAGTAATAATAGACACCAAAATACAACAACTAAGCTAATAGCCACTAACGCTATGAAACTTCCAGATCAATACAACTGCATATATGTTTTTCAGTGTAATCAGAATGCATTATAACATTGTAAGTATATTTAGAAATCACATTTATTTCCCACATGGGTCTTACAAAACATGTGATTTAAAAGCATGGAAAGAACACTATTTTTCATTGTGATCACAATTACAAATACTTCTCAACATATGGGTTTTTAAAATGCATCCAACATCTACATGCCAAAAATAGATGCATTCATAAAACAACAATTACTATGAAAAAAGAAAGTATGTAAACCGAACATTGCCAATGTGCCCAAAAACCTACGTAAATTGTTATAAAAAATCTCCAAATCTAAAAACATGAGTTTGATTCCCTGTACACAAACTATATCAGGACTCCAAAATTCTAAATAAGAGATTCAAATGGAGTATTTTCAATTTTTCAAAAATAAGAAGATAAGTGAGCATGATGAACCTATCTCTCAGTTCTTATCATGAATATGATAACTTGAAAATTCATTTTCCCTTTTAAAATGGTTTATAAAATATATGGGTTTAATTCCTGTACCAAATTAATCAGAATCCAAAAAGCAAAGGTAACAAAATGAATTAAAAGCATGTTATTCATCAACATCAACAATGCTATATAAATCTATCCATTAAAATAAATGATTTTTCATTTTCCATATCAAAAGAAAATGGTTTCATATATGGATAATCTGTGGATAGATCCAAGGTTTTATTATTTTATGTTGGTGGATTAACAACTTATTTTTTATTTACCTTATAAACCAACTCTTTATAAAACAACATCTTTCAACCATATGTCCACTCATATGACAATGAGTGCAATAGTTCCTCTTCTTGTGTGAGAAAACTTGTGTGCCATTTCTCACCTCTAAATGATGAGATTGGTCTTTAGAAAAAATCTCATTAGGAAACCAATTTTGCAATAAATACTTTATCTTCTAAAAAAAAGCAACATAATGATTACTTAACCCACAAAAAGTGCACTTAAAAGCATAGATCATTTTTTGTATATAAAAACCATATTGTTTAAACTGAAAGAGTGGATCATCAGAAGTTTTACAATTTCCCTTTTGCTTATAATTATGATAAGAATGAGGAGGTGAAATATCATTACCTCTTCTATGGATTGTCTTACCCAATCCTTCATCAATATGTGATGATGAATCAACAATTTCCTATGTAGAATCCTCCTGTAGGACTAGTGAGGTAGTCACTTCACTGTCAGAAGCTTGTCTCCCTTCAGCTTTCTTGGATCACTCTCCAATTTCCATTACCACACTAGGATAACCAAAACCTACAACACAATTACAATTCCCTACCTATATTGGAATAGAAATACCTTGGCCATTCTTACCAAGGCCTCTTCCATCAAATCCCATTTTAAACAATCATTTGGATCCAATTCTCTTAGTATATTTTTTAAATTCACCAAAAGTATACTTGAATTTGAATTTGAATGGGAAGAAGAATAAACATGTGAAAAACTGATAATGTTTTCATATGTCATAGTTTCTACATACGAAGTAGAAGGCATATACTTCTTCTACTCACCACTGTAATATGATCAAGAGCTCATCCTTGAATTCTAGCTCTGGTTTCAAATGTTTAATTTAATCTTCAAGGGAGTAGAGCTTGCATCTCAGGAAAGAATTATCATCTTGAATTTATTTGTTGATCTTTCAAGCTCTTCTAGCCTCTCTGTTTTCAAGGCTTTACCCATGGCTACCTACAAAAAACTTGTACTTCCCAAATAACACACAATGAAAATGGAAGATCAAGCCAAAAATGTTTGTAAATATGATGGATTTATAATAATAAATTGATATCTAATGCAAACTGAAAGCAAGCCACTAAATTCAATCAGATATGATACCAAAACTTGATCTGTAAACAACAATAAATCCCTTATTGTTTTGATATTTTACACACAATCATTTAAACTTAGGAGCTTTCATGATTTTGAAATGAATATAAAAATAATTAAAATATGAATTTTTAAAGTTTAGTAACTGATCTAGAACTGATTTTAAGATTCCTAAAAATCAACTTAAAACATCATTCGATCAAAACCATTCAAATTTAATTTACCCGATTTTTGTAAACCGTCGTAACTGATTATAACTTTTCTTAACTAAATTAAATTCTGATTTTAAAAATGTAAAAAATGATCAAAAATAAAAATGTTAGAAAAAATAGATAAGATGACACCAATTTTTTTTATGGAGTTTAGAAAATGCCTACGTCTCCAGGTTCATTTCGAACCAATCCATTAAAATTGTCAAAACTGCAAGTATAATCAAACTTACAATTTATAATAATAGATCCAAAACCTATAATTTGTGCCCTCATAACTTCAGAATACTCTAACGATGCTAAGTGTTTGTCCTCCACCTTCTCGAAGTACTTGTAGAATCTATTCCCTTCATTCTTTGTTAACAAGAGACTTTCACACCTTAAAACAACATCAAAAGAAATCCAAAATAGGAAAATGATATTTTCACCAAGAGCATCTTAGAATTATGGAAAACTTTCTAGTTTACACCAAAATATGAAAATTCCCCAAAATTTTTCAAAAATTCAGTTCTCTATAACTGCTCTATTATCCCCAAATACACAGTCACAAAGTTAACCTTTAATAAAACTCAACTCTACCTTATATATGTTTGATAAAAGGTTATGGCTCAATAGCCAAACATATTTTAGGATAAGTGAGGTTGGGGGTTCGAACCACCCCAACCTCCCACCACCCATATATTTCTTTGTTGGGATGTAATATCCCACATCTCGTGGGTGTATGTTAATATAAGCCTTTAAAAAGGATTTCACTACCCACATTTCATGTGGCTGTGGACACGTCGTTTCTTTATGTTTCTATGTTGGTTAAACCATCCTCCAGGTTTAGACTCATTTTAGTGAGTCAGTGGAGAGTCGGCATGTGGGCGAGATGACTCGGTTGGAAGGTGAATTGAGCGGGATTAGAAGTTGAGTTGGTGGTCGAGTTGGTTAAGATAGCTCGATGAGGTGGCACTCAAAATTGGAAAGTTGGTGCATGGTAAAAAAATGCATATAAAAATATTAAAATTGTAATGAGCTTAAATACCACATGTGTGGTGTGGAAACATATAGATGCATATATAAACAAAATCTTGACAATGGTAATATGAAGATATAGAGGAAAAGACACCCCTTCACAAAAATATTGTGTCGACCCTGGTTGAGGTCCCCAAGCCAAAAAATAGTGGGACCCACCTGTTCAAACTTGAGTGTCGAAGACCAAAGGTGAAAACCAAAAAAAAACCTTTAACCATTTTTATCATTTGTTTATTATTTTTTCACTTGTCACATGTCGTAGTTTGATTGGTTTGTTGACCCTATTTTTGCTCCTCCAACTAGGAACTTCCATGGATTATATCTTTCTAAAAATGGAGTCCATTTTTCACATTCAAATAACTGACTGAAAACTCTCCGATTCTTCTACCATATTGTCATGATTTTGGGAGATCTAGGGAAACTCTATCCATTAAATGTATATTTGGATCAACATTAGCACTGAGCAGCTGAGAGGTGAAGGTAAAAATTTGATATCCATTTGGTATGGTCCATTTTGAATATTTGAAAAAGTTAGTAATAATGATTTCTGGTTAGAGTTACCTCCTTACATGCAAATTTATTCAGTTATAAATGTTAAAAATCTGAAATTGTATGAGCCTCATATGATTGTGGATTGTGATGATAGAATTTATGTAGCCTTTGTTGATGATTTTTCTCCTGAGTATTTGAATGAGTTTCACAAAGATACCATTCTAGATAGGAAGGTGAGAACTTTGTGAAGGGGTGACGTTGAGTATCTTCATTTGGGTTTTAAAAGGAATACATACGAACAAGGAAAAATGGATAGAAATAAAAAAGGTGAGAGAAAAGTACCATCACCTCATTATCAATTAAAATAATTTTGGAGGTCCAAAATTTTCTCACTGAGGAGATGTGATCTAGAGGATCCTTACTAAGAAAAACTGATATGAAATATACCCTAAATATTTTAAAATAAATTTCAGTGCATAGAGCTAGTTGAGAGATTTTAGATAGTATACGGTACTTTGAACATGAAGGCGGTATGCTAAATTTATCATACGGTAATTTTTTGGACAATATGGTAACAAATGGGTCTGTGCGTAGGTTTGAGATGACATGGACACGTTTACACTCACTTTGTGGATCAATCAGAATGTGACAAGCAACAATGCAATTTTGAATAAAAGAGTGTTTTTTTCCTCCATTCTTAAACACTCATTAGATTTACCTCCTTACATGTAAATTTATTTAGCAATAATTGTTGAAAATATGAAATTGTATGAGCCTCCTATGATTGTGGACCATGATGATAACAATTATGTACCTTCTATTGATGATTTTTCTACTGAGTATTTGAATGATTTGTAAGTAGATACCATTCTGGATAAGAAGGTGAGAACTTCAAAAAGAGGTGATGTTGAGTATCTTCGTGTGGGTTTGAAAATAATGCATCTGAACAAGGAAAAATGAATGGAAACCAGAAAGGTGAGGGTGAAGTACCCTCGCCTCATTACTAATTAAAGTACTTTTGGAGGTCCAAAAGTTTCTCAATGGGGAGTTGTGATCTAGAGGATCCTTACTGAGAAACATTGATCTAAAATCTTCCCTAAATATTTTACAATCAATTTCATTGAGTAGAGATGGTCGATAACTTTTTAAATTTATGCAGAACTCTGAAAATGAAGGCAGTATGCAAAAATTATTGCATGCTGAATTTTTGGTCAATCTGGTGAAAAATGGGTATGTGTGCAAGTTTGAGATGACATGGACACATGAACACTCGCTATGTGAATTAATCAGAATGTGATAAGCGGAAATAAATTTTGAATAAAAGAGTGTTTTTCACCTCTGGTCTTTGACACTCATTATCAGACAAGTGGGCCCCGCTATTTTCTGGATTGGGGGATCTTAGCCATGGTTGATACACTCTTTATAAAGGGGTTCCTTTTCCTCCTTTACTTTATATTACCTTTTCCAATTTATTGTGTATATATATATATATATATATATATATATATATATATATATATATATATATATATTCCTTTCTATTTCCCCACACCGTGCATGTGGGATTAAAGTTCTTTGTATTTTAAATCATTTACCACATACCATATCAACTCTCACCATGTATGCATCGAGATTGCTCAGGCCATGAGAAAACTCACCCAGCACACACGTTACCTCATGCATTACACATGCCACCTACCTAACAACTTTGGTTCTTATTCCAACCTTGGAAAACACAATAGCCCAACCAACTCAAATGCGATAGGTTCAAAAACAACTCATAAGCCACCTAACCTAATCCATTGCACCATATTTATACATTGTTAGCAAACGTGGCCTAGGTTATGTGGGACTAAGTCCCAATAAAAGCAAAAATAATTTCATTGAGGTTGGAGGGGATCGACCTCCTAACCTCTCTCATGCAAAAAAATAGCCAAACTATTGAGCCATAAATCTTAATCACAAGTATATATAGGTGAATTGGTATTTGTAGAAGGGTAATGAAAAAGACTGTGTAAGCCCAGAGGAGTTTTTGGAGAGATAAAGACATTTTGAGGGTAAAAATTGTAAAGAGACTAGGATTATTTTTGCAAGGATATTATTGTGGAAATTGGGGAAGATCAATTATTACCTTACAAGCAAATTGTAAGTGTTTTTAAGGTATATTTTTAATAGATCGATGCACCTAGAGACATAGGATTTGTGCCAAACTCTGTTATCAATTGATTGTCTTGGAATTCTCTGGTTTTTCTCAGTATCATGTTTTTCCACAACCTTATCTCATAGTTTTCAATTATTTATCAATTATGAAAAATTCATAAAGTTAATTTTAAATTTGAAAAATCGAGTTTTCAAGCCATTTTAAATGGGTTTTGCAAATTGCTATTGATTACAAATTATTAGGGGAACAGGGGGTGATGGTGTCTGGAGATGATGTTGAATCCACAGATAGGATCTTCCCTAATAGAAAATTTATATAGGGGATAATGGTGTTTATTTAGATTGTGGAATCAAGGATTGAAGTTTTTTCATGGAATGTTTGGCTTATAGAACATGGATAGATATTTCTATAAGATTTTGTATGACTATAATAAGGATATGTATGATAAATAGAAGTGATAATATTCTTGGAACATTGCATGTTAACCATATTGTGTGTGTGTGTGTGTGTGTGTGTGTGTGTGTGTGTGTGTGTTAGTAGAAGGATATGAACTATCAACAATGTTAGTGGTTGCGTTATTGTTTCGAGTATGACCAGGATTAGGCTGAGCATATTTAGAGTGATAAGGGAGTGGATCATTTTATGCTTGAATAAATTCATTAGTTTGATGAACCACGTCATTCCAATCATGTTGTTAGGATTTATTGTGTACCTTAATAGCCCCATATGACCTCTCCAGGGTAATGGCTTCATGATCAGAGTTATTAACTAGGAGGAAGCTATAGGTAAAGGATAAAAGGATGTGACATTTGTCATAAGATTGACCCCAATTAGTATGCCACCAAAAAAAAATCTTTCATCTTTCCATTTAGGAAGGGGTTGAGATGGGTTTATAACCATAGTGAATGGTTATATTAGATGATATTTCAAATCCTCCTTAAACAAAGGCTAGTGAGATTCATTATGGGAGGAAGAATAATATTGAGACATTCATTATGGTTTAGGAATGGAATGATAAATTATATGGGTAGTCCTCTTAGAAGAAGTTTCATTAGAATTTTTTTTTTTGATTCCATCATCGACATTATTGTTTATAGGATACCTAAGAATGTACATATTCTTATGTTATTTTTTCTTAAGGGAAGGATTTTCAAATTCCTTTTTGAAATTGTCTTGGAATTTTTCTTTCTAAAATGCTTCTTCCAACATGGTAGGAGAGAAGGATCTCACCTTGTAGTGAAGGTGAGGTTTGAGGGCTCCAAGGGATATCTAAAATAGACTCTCACTAGGCATATTATGTCCAATATTAGTAGATAAGGTTTTCCATTGCTTGTTGAATTATTGGGATGACTTGTTTTCAACTTGTTTGTAGTTGATGAAGGCATTAATTTTTTTTTTTAAGAAGATCATGTTATTAGAATTCATTTACTAAGGAAGTCATAAATATTTCAAGTACGAAAATAGAGTTAGATAGAAGGATATGATACCAATCCAATGCATCTCATATAAGTGTCATGGCCAAGAGATTAGTGGTTGCATAAGAATTTACTTTGATCCAATCCTTGTAAAGGTTACTTAAGGCCTTGATGTGAAGGGTAAGGTTACTTGAGCTATCATAGGAAATGGAAGATGTGATCCCTCTAAGATCCATAAAATAAATGTATGGAGAAAGAGGCTCTCTTTAAATGGATTGAATGAATTTGTTATGAATTAGAGGTTAAGAAATGGGCACTCCATTGATATCAATTGTTAGGAAAGAGGACTGACCCTAGTTTTTTGTGCCCCAAAAGAATATTTATGGTCGATTAGCAAGTTGAGCCAAAAAAATTACATTTTTACTTAATAATTAGTTTTCGTAGTTTATCGTTGGCTTAAGACTATGACCATTTTTAAGGATGGAAATTGTTGTTATTTGGATAAGTGTTTGTTATACTCATTGGAGGCTTGGTATTATTAAAATTTGACTCGAACTTGATGGAAAGGTAATCTTCAATATGTCTTTGCAACATATTACATGACTCTCCTACAAAATTAGGGAATTTGTGAAGGAATTTTAATATGGAAAGAGGGTATTCAAAATCAAGAATATCTTCATGTTCTCCTTGGACTTTTAAGTTAAATATAGGATTATGAACTAGTTTAAATGTTGTGAGTTAGTTTCTTTTTTCTCATTGTTAGCAACTCTTATGGAAAACAATCAACATAATAAGGAACTAGGTTAGTAAAAGCATTGGATTTTTTTACACTTTTTGTAAAATATTTACTTGGTAGAATAATTAGTAGAGATAGAAGACAAATATTCCATATTAATTTTTTAGGAGGCTAGAGTTACTGAAAAAGAGGTTCTGGAAATTATTTTCTAATAGGATAGACCATGCAAAATTATTTACATATGGTTAATGGAATCACAATAGAAAAAAAATTGAGAATTAAGGATCATCTATGTAAGTTATTGCATATCAAAAAATGGTGTTAAGACATGGAGAACAGTGCATGGGTAGGATCGATCGTGTAATGAAATTTACATAGTGGCCAATCTCATAAGGAAAATAGAGAAAATATAACATAATCTAGGGTAGATTAAGTTTCACATTAGGTTCACCAAAATGTTTGATGAGATAAGAAAAATCCCCTATGTGGTTCTCAAATGTTGGGGATAAAATATAGGTTTGTACACAATATGTAAATATCAAAGGAGGTCAAGGAGTGTAGGTATCATAGTTTTAAAATATATTGACCCTAACTCAAGGATAGTTATAGGTTTCCAAGGCCTGTATCTAAAATAAATATAGGTATCCTACTAGAATTAAAAATAAGATCAGATTAAGATATGGGTAAAGAAAAGGGGAATAACATAATAAGATAAATCAATAGATTAAAGTAAAAATACATCTACCCTAATCTATAGAAATGAATGACCAACCATCCACACAACAATAAAATTGAAAGTGAAGGATAAATAAGGGTTAGATATACTTACTTGTGGTGTGGCCTTTGATGCATGATCCTCCCTAAAGACAACATCATCAAGATATAATTGTTATGGGTGTATAAAGGGAAAGCTCAAGAAGAATATCTATAGTCCTAGCCCACTATGGTGACCCAAATGTAAAAGGGAAAGCTCAAAAACCTCAAGTCTAATAATTAGGTGTGAAAATATGTGCAAATGTCTAATGTGAAATTAATTTAGGTATTTTGGAATAATGAATGATTAATAATCAAATAAAAAATTGGTACCACACACGATCTCTCGTGGGTTATGATGCCAACCATGGAAAAAAATGAAACCCAACATGATCGCTTATAGGAAATAGCGCTAACCTTGGGGAGAACCTAAGGTAAAAAGCTAAGGGATAGAGTAAGGTGGAATCCAAAGAATAAATTAATATAATGACAAATGTATATGATGACCAAAATAATATATAAGAGCATGCATGAGTGTAAAACAAGTGAACATAATGAGATAATTAGACATAGTGGTTATAACACACAAAAAAAAAGCAGGAATAATGTGAGGATAAGGTAATTATGGCATAATAACATCTCTCAATTTTTTTGGTCTAGCCTAGGTGTTGAAGTCCAACCACACCCCAATCCCAATAGGCCCATTAAGGAATCCTCTTAGGAGGATAATTCACCAACCCTTGCATATGATTTTTTTTAATCAATTGTCAACCACGATGTAGATACAATACGTACATTGAATCCTAGTAATCTTGTTAATATTTTAATTGTTAGAATTGTGAATTAAGGATTAAACCCATTTAGGTTTTTTATATTTGTTAATAATTTTTTATGCCTCCCTCTCAACCTCATTATTCATGGTTTCCATATTTTCCTCATCATCTTATAGGACATTAGATTCTTCATTGAGTGAAATTTGAGAGAGTTCTAATTAGGACAAAAAATGGGGTTTTAAGGATTTAAATGTTTCTATTTTCAAGTATATCACATGTATATGGATTGTAAACTTTTAATCCTTTTTTTCTTCCCCCATAACAAAAAGAAATTCAAGAGTGGGACATAGTATTAAGTTTTTTCCTTTTTATTTTAGGAATGAATATAGAAGTCGGGATTCCAAATATTATAAGATGAAAAATATTTGGTTTCTTCTTCACCCAAATTCATAATGGTGTATTCTAATGAACATATTTTTCTGGGTTATCTATTTATGATGTGGAAAATAGTTTTCATGGCTTCTGCCCACACAAATTTAGGAACATTGGCGTAGTGAATCATAGTCCTAATCATTTCTAATATAGTTCATTTTTTCCTTTATTATATTCCATTTTCAATAAAGAATAATAAATGGTTAAATTTGGATAGTAGAGAAAAAGAGTGAGAATCGGTGATGGCATCAGAAGCTAAGGAAAAGAGAGGCTTGTTCCCTAACCCTTATCTTTGCAAGGAATCATTTAAGGTGGTGTCAGGGTTCGAATTGGGCAAGAATAATTGGGTTGTGAATAGGAATTTAGGGGGGGGGGGGTTCTGGGAAGTCAGGGAACGATGCATACTCCTTCGTTTCCTTCATTCAATGATGTTTTGGGTAAACATGGTGGCTATACTCCTAGCAACTAGGCATACCTGGTTAATCTAGCCGAGGACATCCCTTCGCTTGTGGTAGAAAAATCTGAAGTGGAGAAATATTTTCATTCTCTATCATGAGATGTTGTGATCAACCATTTTAATGGTTTATGGCCTTCCTCTTTTTCCCTTTACCAGTGGGTTTTTGAGCACTGGTCCAACAGGTGTGAAATTTCTATCTGTTCTAGAGGATTTTTTATTGTGTATTTTAGAAAGCCAAAGGATTATCACTGCTTCATGTTAGAAGGCCCATGGTTTTGGGGTAATGTTGGTTTATTTTTGACTCCATGGTTTCTAGATTTCTATCCCAACTCTCTTTCAATCACCAAAACACTTGTTTGGGTTAGGCTCTCTAACCTTCCTCTACATCTTTGGTATGCTTTGGATGATATTAAAAATGTATTGGGAAAGTTTATAAAAGAAGACATGGATTAAACGCATTCAAGACTATGGTCCTATGCCTAAGTTTGTGTAGAAATCGACTTGAGTAAAGGATTGCCAGACTGCACCAATAAAAAATTTATGCCACATAGGGAAAGAATGTTATGATGTATATGTATTGATGGAGATGTCGATATGATTTATTATGATTAGGAGGTCGGCCTCACTATTGAACATAGGTTATAATGGTATATATAGGGGTTAGAAGGTTGTAGTTAATCATCATATTGATTATTGGAGTCTTATTGTATGGTTTGGAGGTTACCCCCCCCGAAGTGGTATTGGAGGTTGCCCCCTCGAAGTGGCAAAGCTATTATATGATCATATTGTCATAATTTATCTATATTTTGGTGTTTTCTCATGTTATTCTGCTGTATATGTTCTAATTTATACAAGTAATATCCTTACAAGTGGTATCAGAGTAGCGATTTCGGCCAAAATTAAGGCAAAAACCCTAATTTTTGGTTTCAAATATATCTTAAAGAGAAAATCGAATTTTTTTCCCAATTTTTCAATCATAATTTGGAAACACTCTAAGTCAGAATATCTAAAAAATTTAGCTCCATTGGATTTGTTTTACGGATGTTATTGGTGTTCTAGGTTTTTTCATAAATTCACTTTTTAGGAAGCAAATTATCGTATTGTTTAGCAAAATTTATATTTTTGAAAAGCTCTTGAAATTTCAGTTAGGGTTTTTTCTTTGTGTTTTTATCCATCTACCAAAATATTTTCAAAATTCCTAAACCCTAATCATGATCATGGGGATAACAAATTTTTATGGAAATGGTGAGATGGATGCTAAAGAATGGTGGATAAAATTTAAGAATATATTTTTCTAATATTTCATGACAAGGAATAGGTTTTCACATTATCTTGGTGGTCTTTCATGGATTTGGTTTTCTACGTTAAAAAATGACAGGAAGGATTGGTCTTGGGAGGAAATGGAACAACTTTTTATGGATAGATGGGACCACAAAGAGGAAGACGAGTCAAAGGAAGATGATGGGGAAGAATATATTGAAGAATCAAGAGAGAAAGAATATGAAAAGGAAGGTGAAGAAGATTCAAGGGAAGATGATGGTGCAACATATATTGAAGAATCAAACGCAAAAGAAGTTGAAGAAGATTATGAAAAAGAGGAAGATATTATAGCTCCCAAGAAGGAAGATACCATATTTCAGTTTCATGGATGCATTCAAAGGAATAAGATAATTTTTTCCATAAACCCTAACAAAAAGTATAACTTCATCAACAAGGATATGGCTCAACATCTACATATTCAAGAAAGTAATATCAAATAAGCTCAAGTGAATGGTAAGAAAATTCAAGTTTTTGAAGATTTAAAACTTACTATGGACAAATATACTTTACATTCAGATTTTTTTTCCTTATATATGGATGGTTTGGATATTGTTCTTGGGTATCCTTGGTTAGAGACATTGGGGACGATTAATATTAATACGAAAAATAAGTTTATGAAGATTTGGTACAAAAAGAAGAAGGTCACTTTACAGGATATCAGGCTTAATGGAAATCAAAGAAAGGTCAATATAGACCATAAGGATGATTTAGAATATGGAGAAGAAGGGAATAAGGATGATTCAAAAGAGGAACATGAAGAAAAATAAGGAAATGATGATTCATCTACTCAAGAGAAAAAGAATATATCAAATGCAAAGGTGGAAGAAGAAAAGGAAGTTCAGAAACAGGTTGATAAGGTTGAGGATACTACAACTGCAACATATGGAAATCCACATCAACATGCAAGAAAAAAATCATGGAGATATCCTAGGGCACATCATATTCCCAACCAATATAGATATATAGGTAATTGGAGGAATAATCACTTTATTTATATAGGGGACCAATGGAGCAACAATTATGAAGCATGGAATCCTTATTATGGTTATACATGGAATCCTTATTATGGTTATACATTGAATCCTTATGTTGGTTATGCATGGAATCAAAGGATGATAAACTATGGTCACGAATGGAATCAGATTAGTGTAACAAAATATCGATATTAATTCAGATATGTATCATCTACCAAGATCACATATGGATGGATGATCAATCATGGCACAAATCGTGTAAAAATTTACAACACAATCATTACATGGTTTCTTCTTATGTTTCGGGGACGAAACATGTCAAGGAGGGAAGGAATGTTATGCACCTAGGGAAAGAATGTTATGATGTATATGTATTGATGGAGATGTCGACATGTGGCACACATCCCCTTATCTTATTATATCATTCATTTATGATTTATTATGCTTAGGAGGTCAGCCTCACTATTGGCCATAGGTTAGAATGGTTTATATAGGGGTTAGAAGGTTGTAGTTAATCATCATATTGAGCATTGGAGTGTTATTGTATGGTTTGGAGGTTACCCCCTCGAATTGGTATTAGAGGTTGCCCCCTCGAAGTGGAAAAGCTATTATATGAGAATATTGTCATCATTTATCTATATTTTGGTGTTCTCTGATGTTATTCTATTATATATGTTCTGATTTATACAAGTAATATCCTTACACTCTACATCTTTGGTATGCTCTGGATGATATTAACCATGTATTGGGAAAGTTTATAAAAGAAGACATGGATTAAACTCATTCAAGACTATGCTCCTATGCCTGAGTTTGTGTAGAAATCGACTTGAGTACAAGATTGCCAGACCACACCAACCAAAAATTTGGAAATTTTTAACCTTCCCAAGTTTTATATTATGAAAACATGACATTTCAGTGTATATATTGTAGAAACCTGGGTCATCTTCAAGCTTCTTTTCCTCTTATTAAACACCCTAAATTTATCAAAAAGGGTGGCTTGACCTCTTCTAGCAATTGGGGGTTTCTAGGTCTGGATTTGGTTTCTGCCTCGTCTTTCAAGGAGGAGCCTAGAAAATCCAACTCTGACGATAAGGATGTTGAAATTGTAGGAAAAGAGAAGATGGATACATCAATAAGAACAAAGGAGAATAATGTTGTAGTGAGTAGAATGAAAAGAGGGCATACTTATGAAAAAATGGATTCAGACAAGGATTCCTTGTCAAACAAAATGGTAGCTTCTCCTAAAGATCTCATCTTAGTGGTCTTGTTAGATAATGGAAAGTTCCATGAAATGAAGAA
Organism: Taxus chinensis; assembly: GCA_019776745.2. Classification (NCBI taxonomy): domain Eukaryota; kingdom Viridiplantae; phylum Streptophyta; class Pinopsida; order Cupressales; family Taxaceae; genus Taxus; species Taxus chinensis. The sequence goes on from CM034154.1 coordinate 559,829,060, forward strand.
AAGGAAATGAAAAAAGGGTCGCATGGGCGAAATTGAGGATTAGTTTCCATCTCAGGGTGGGAAATAACATTTGTTTAGAAATCTTGTTAATGGTTTATCATGTCATTTCTATGTTAGCATAGCTTTTTTTTGTAAAGGGAATGGGCCCTTTCAACTTGTTTTAACAATAAAAAAGAAATGGTTAACTTTATTTTAATTCCATATGAGATGTAGCAAGAATCATAATCCTTACTTACGTATTCACCGCCATTATCATTTCTTCTTTTGTGTCATGATAATACCAACCTTACAGGTTCTAATATGCTTAACAATCATTTTCAGGTGTTTGAAATGATGTGACAAGATCAACTCTTTCATTCAGTAAAGTGCTTCTAAAGACTAGTTCTCTAGCAAACCTAGAAAGGCCAATTTTGGCCATTTATAGGAAGGTGTGCATCCTTTGGGAAGGTTCCAAATTCTCATAAGAATCTAGAGGTGTTATTGGAGAGAATTTAAGATGTTGGAAGTGTTTTAGGAAGATTTAGGGAATATTTGGTGGTTTAGGGGTAGACCGTGCAAAAGTGATTTTTTCATGTATAAAGAGTGAAAGGTCAAAATATCAACCAGAACTTCTCTGGTTGATTCCTGGAGATCTGTAAGGATTTAGGAGGAAATAAAATAGGAATTAGAAATATTAAATAATTATATACATGGTTCAAGCATCACATTTGTTCATAGACCTAAGCGCTTCTTGAGGTAATTCAATCTTTGCAAGCACACCCTGTTGTCCCAAAGAAAAGGGGGATTGTTTTTAGATGAAAGAATAATAAAGTTATAAAAACCATATAATTGATATTATAAGGTTCCTTGGAGTCACAATCATATGAAATTTCATGTCAAAAACCTCTCCAAGCTCTGGAAATCATGTTTTCAAGTCCTTTTTAGTGTAGGGTGTGTTTCCCATACTTAGCCAGATTTTGAAGTGCAACATGTAAGTTTCTTACTCCGTGACACACTTTTGTGTCCCTCTTGTCCATTTTCTAAGGGTACATAAAAATTCACCAATAGAATCCCCCTCTCTGGTTCCTCATGTGACCCTCCTCAACTTGATGGAGTGCTTAATTGGCTAAGCTCATTTTCCTAAGACTGCACTAGATCATGTCAAGTGGCACAATCTTGCTCAAAGCGCATTTTATTTTCCCTCTTGTAAAATTTTCCAAGGGGACACAAAAATTCACCCATTATCATCCCCTTCTAAGGTTCCTCAAACGACCAATTTTCAGACCCTAGGTGCTCAAACATGCTTTCTCAATTTCCCTCACATTGCACCTCATAATGACAAGTGTCAAAATCTTTCTCAAAGTGCATTTTTGTGTCCCTCTTGACCATTTTCCAAGGGGAATTTTTTTTCCCCCATGATCAAGCCATCAAAATCTAGTTTTAACCACATTCAACTTTCACTTACCCATGATTAAACTACCGTTAATTGGGAAGACAAGAAAACAAAGTAAACTCATTTTTAAGCTATCTCCCCTACATTTTTCATCTATCCTCCATTTTTGCACCTAAATTTTTTTAAATGAAATATAAAAAAAATATTTACACTTCCTAACATGTTCCTAACTAGCCATAAATGCAAGAATGAATCTTTTCTCAAAAGTCTTCATCCATAAAAATGATTACACCAAGGTTTTAACTGGAGACTCTACTCTCCAAATCTTTCATGATCACTCAAAGATTCAAACCTCCATTAATAGATTCCATCACACAAAAAAAAATTTAGAACCCTCCATCCAATTTTTTTCCTTTTTTATTTGTAAGAGTTCCAACAAAAGGATTACAACAAAATTTGGAGCACGAGATCCCGATGTAGAGCCAAATCCAACAATGGTGTTTTTATTGAAAACTAACACCAGTTTGACCAGTTACTAACAATAGCATATTATACATAGAATCACATGATAAAAATATTAATTCTCTCAAATTTTAATCTATAATCACTCAGAACATCCAAAAAAATGAGGAATAACAAGCAAGGCAAAATAAGCAATTTTCCCAAAACAGCTAGTTCAGAATAAGAAACCTGCTAAAAATAGAAAATTCATAAAAATGGTAAATATTCATCAATAGAGGTAATATAAGTGTGATATGATCTTAAAAATACCAAATTTTAGAAAAAGAATAAAAATTCCCAAAATAGCAGCTCTTAGTCCCAAAAATAGAAAGTTTCAACTTTTAGTGTAGAAAGTTGTTGTTGGCCTCATTTTCAATTATCTCACTGATTTTTTCCATCCTTGCATGGTTGTAAAATTTTCTCACATATAAAATAATAAAATACACCTTCCACGAGGATCCTGAAGCATCATTTTGGTCACAATTGTGTCAAGGAGCAAGACAGAGCATATTAAGGGGCAACATGTGAAAGTCTAGAACATTGTAAGGATGAAAAAGAAGTTGAAGAGGATCAAGAGATTTATTCAAATTCAATTCATCAAGAGGATGGTTATCATAATAATGATGAGGATGACTCTCCATGAGTAAGGAAAGAGGTCATCTCAAACAATTCATACCTCGTGAATTATTTATAAACACTTGATCCATGCTCGATAAAAAGATCACATATTGCAAGTCGATAGAGGTGGAGTTTCCAGTGTTTTAGTGTAGTGTGCAAGACAAGAACATATAACTCCTTCTCATTCATTCCTTCAAGTTCCATATGGGATTATTTTTTCTATCAAGAAAGGGTCACCTACTTCCATTAGAAACATGTGCACTTTAGGTTTATGAGTTGATCTCATTCAAGGAATGTCCTAGAGTCAAGAAAGGCCAAAAGGTATGATATTCTTTCAGAGAATCATAGTCATGAAGATGAGAAATAATATGTATTTCATTTGTTGTCATCCACTTAGTAGTGCTCCTAAAAACTCACATCAGACCTTGTGGCATGGTCATTACCATCTCCTCATATCATTCCAACCGGTGGCCACTTATCAAGAAATTCATTCATGGGTCATCCCTTTCACATGCCTGATGAAGGACTATTTCAATAAGTGAAGGAAAAACATCAAGAAGTTTGAGAACTGTGGAGTTGTCTCTCATGATCATTGGAGTCATTTGTGAAATCCTAAGGAGCAAGAGATTGATCCTCACTCTCATTGTGAGATCAAGAAGAAACCATCATGAGTGATTCCCATATTCATCTCAAGATCACATCAGGAGGTCTCACATTAATGTTCCTAAACACTCATTCAATAGTCTAAAGTGTCCATGCATCTTTTAAAATGAGGAGATTGTGATCACCATGCCTTGAATCAACAAGTTCTTGATCAGCAACATATCATTCAACCCATTTTTATCTCTTCTATCTATCTCTGTGTCCATATTCTAATTTTAAATTGAGAATGTACTTTTTACAATTTTTTTTATCATATTCACTGAGTGATGAGGACAGGTGAAAGGTCATGTGGGGGGTAGATGAAAGTACAATATTGTAACACTATAAATTGTGATTGGCTTCTCCATTCCAAGGGGTTGGCAATTGTTGATTGAATGTATATTGTTGAGATTGCCACTTCTACATTAAGCAATAAAAGCTGCAATTCTTCTATTTCTTTGTCTTATGTTCCTCTACTCTCTCTTTCAAACTTTGCATATATGATAATCTTGTAAAACCAAGAAAGGTGTTTGCACCTTTGATAAATTAATCACATGAAATTCTGTGTCTATGAATTGGTATGTCTTATCATGGTTTGGATTGTTGTGTTCTTCTAATTGAATGTGTACGTACTCTGGTTATTGTATGTGAACTTTGCTAGTGCCTACTCACAACAGTAACCCTCTCTCTCCTTATTTCCTCAGCTCCCCTTTACCCCTCATCACTACAAATTCCTCCCTTGTACCCTCATACAAGCACTTTGCCGCAGGTTCAGTGGAGTGTTCCTTTGTGATCCCTGACCTATTGGCCACCCCACAAAATTATATTAGTTAACGTTGAATAATGAAAGCCTCCCCATACACAAGAATCGGGGGCTTAGCCCCACATTATTGGAGAAAACTCAATAATTTTCAACATGGAAAATTATTTCACCAACAATTTTTGGTGATTCTAATGGAGAGTTGATCTACCCTTGTGCACCCATAAAGATCTCTGAAAATACACAAAAATAAGATTTTGAAAAATCCATATAAATTGAAACATTGAAAAATACCAAAAAAATTGTTTGAATGTTCAAAATCCTTGTTGTAATCATGTTAAAAAATATGTACTTTTCCAATTTCATTTCTTTCTATGTACTCTAAAACATACTGAAAAAAAGAAAGTACACCTGAGTTGATCATGTAGGTGGCATTGTTGACCCTATATTTGAGGAGAAATGAAGAGTTGATTTTAGACTTCCCATCATACCAGTTGTTGGCTAGATTTTCTGCATAGTATAAAACCTAGGCAATCATGAGATAAATCCCCCTCATTTACTGGTGAGGCTCCTGTGTCAAATTTGTCAATTAAAATATGATAGTTTCTATATGGGGTTTTACTTTAACTGTCCAGCTCATGAACCATAGCTGTATAGTTCTGCAGCAAGTAAGTAGCTGTTTAAAGAAAGGAAATATTTAAAGAAGAAGGGAATTATATAAACACAGAGAAGAAATGGGGAAGATGTGCATCCCAATCAATAGATAACATATTTGATTACATGCACATAGAAGAAACCAATAGATATAAACACAGAATTATAAGTAAGGGAAACTCTAGATCTAGATCTAAAATAACACAAAGTTTATTCAAAGATCTAAGATAGACAGCTAGAAACAAAATACACCGTGACACAAAGTTCTCTGGAAATCTGCTCCTGTATATTCCTTTGCTTCAAGTGGCTCTCAAGGGTTTCAGTAAAAAGTTTGGAACACAAGAATGTTGCTTACAAATTCTCCTCCTTAACTCGGAGGTTCTACTTCTACTTATAGAATGTAGAAGGGAAAGTACAAATGGAAAACTCAACTAAAATGTAACATAAACAACAAGTAAAGATGACATTTGACAATCATCCTCAACTAACTTCTCCTTAAGTGACACATGTATCACTTAACTAATAGAATTGTTCCACATCACTTTAAGTAATGGTTTCAAAACCAATAACTTTAAAGTTTTACAATTTCATCCAGGAATGTGAGAATAGAAGAAGAAGTCATGCCAGCTGTAGCATTTATGTCTTCTTTTTGTTCTGATACTGGATATACTTGTCAAACATGTAATTCAACATCTTCCCATATGTTTTAGCCATTGCTTCCTTTTCTGTCCTAAACTGCAGCAATCGTTCGTTCAACACCTTGATACACACTTCCACATCCTCCAAGCTTGGCCTGAACCTCACAATATCCACTTGTAATGCCACCAGTCTGCTAATGGAATTTATCATGAAAGGTTTAGTAGCTCTGTCAATTCTCCTTTGTACCATCAGAAGAGACCCTTCCAGGGAATTAGGCACCCTACTAGGAATGATCCGCACGTATGAAGTAACATTTCCGACCACTTCCTCCTCAGTGAAAGTAATGATACTGTCTGGTAAAGACGATGTCTTAATCTAAAGTGCCTGCATCCTCTTCAGCAAAACTCTACAGATCGCCAAATGGAAAGATACTACAAACTCTAGCTGCTTCCCCTTCTCAACTAATACGTCTGGTACAATCTGCTCTGCAACCAATACTTCTCTCGGTAGCTTGTTGATTTCAGCCAAAGTACTCAGGTTACTCTCAGCAACTGTGTTCATCTCTACTATGGTCGTCACCAGTTACTTCAGCTGATTTTCTGCATCATTCATAACCTTCAGGTGGGTTGGCACCTCTCCAAGTTATACAGAAGCTTGATGAATAATCAGATTTTTCCATTCGTCAATAGCTTTCACTTGATTTATTGCATCCTCCATCTCCTACATAAGATGATCACTCACCTGCTCTGAAATAGGCTGAGTGGAAGGTTTGGAAACCTTGGCTATGATCTCACACAATTGAGATACATGCTTCTGAAGCTCGTATTTCTCTGCCTTTTCTCTATCAAGCGTAAGGAATAGAGCATCTATCAATGTCTATGAATCCTGCTTCAATACTTCTATGGTGGCTTGAAAGATGGGTACTCTGGTTACTGTTACATCTTTTTCTGTGAGCTCATCTTCCTTCTTTCCTTCCGCCAGAACTGACATCTCAGCAAACTTCTGCCTCGAATCCTCGATGATCAACCTTGAAGTTACCTTAGCAACTTTAGGTCTTCTATCTTTTCCACCTAGACTTTGGAGCAGCTACAATTTGTGTTCCTCCAATTTCATTTCCACTCTAGCTTCTGGAACCAACTGCAAAGCCAACCATTATGAGAAGTTACTTCTCAGAGACTAAGAAGTTTTTGAATGCACTACTATCTCCCACTCTATTTCCTCTCTATCAGAAACTACTATAGTGTTATGGTTGCCATCTTCTAAATCATCCAAGGACAAATCTCTTTCAAACTCTACCATCTACAGCTTCAACGTCTCTTCTAGAACAGGTTCTGAATGGAGTGGTGGAGGAGAGAAGATGAATGTCACCGGATTCAGTGGAGGCATGGAAGTGTCTTGCTGAGGCACAACAGTCGGTGAAGTACTGGATGCTGGAGAATTTGGAACTAAAGTCATAGCCATGGAAGTGATCTTCTCCTTTGATTGAGATCTTCTATGCACTTTCATCTTCTTGTACCTTCTGTTACTTTCTCCTCTATGCTTCCTCCATAGGGAATATCCTGTGCCAAATTTTCCCGTGATTTGATTCATCATTGCTTCATCAAATTAGTATCCCTTCGTCAGCAACCAGTTTTAAGTATTCACCATAACAGTTCTAGACCTTTCTTCATTCGTATGGCAGCCCCCTACGTTATCCTGAAGTAAGGCTCTATCTCCTCCCATTTTATGGTAAGCGTCAAGTAACACATTCTCATCATCTTTAAGATCCATAAGTATCCATGCTAGTCCAAAGTTGAACACTTGTCGTGCTGATAGCCTGCTGAAATCCTTCTTTCTAACCTCGTACTCACTTTTGTACTTCATCCAGAAATCCTCTAATGAAGGTACATGTGCGTACTCTTGGGAGATCATCTTCTTGGCTTCTCCAAATGGATCAAAGTTTAGTCGTGCCTGAAAGAACTCTTTCTCATACTCAGATAACATTTCTGCTTCCAATCCTTGAGCCTTATGAATGCTCCACAAGCTATAATGTCCCACAGTGATCGGGAAGAAGCCTGTAGACTTGTGCCATTTCGACTAAAGGTTGTGTATCTCCACAAGTTGTCTACTCGGCTCCATGGTGATCAATCTATCATTCAGATATCTAGGCAGCTTAACTGGTTCTCCAGAAAATCCAGTAACCTTGAGGTATGTGAAATCTACAAATTGAATGAATAGAATACCAATTTTGGATACAAATTCCCATACTTCCTTGCTCACCCTGTTAACCTTTAGGTCCCTATCTAGCCTACAAATGAATTCGTAGAAGAATCCATCGTCGACCACTTTGAAATCTTTCTTGCATGCAGGTATAGTGAGTTGTGGGTAGCACTTGAAAATGGGGTCCTTAGAAAGAATGCCACATCTATCCAGTTTGGAGAAGATGCCTTGTGAAGCTATTGTATATACCAAACAAGAAGTCATTTTGAAGCTAAAAGTATGCTTCACATTCTAGAGTTTCTCACCAATGTTGTCGCTAATTATTTCTGACCAATTTATTATGGAATCAACCTTGTTAACTTCAATGGTCCTGATGAAAGCATACATCCATGTACAGAAAGTGTGAGTGTTCACCTTGCCATTTATCCTACACAATAATTTGGTAATATCATCTACCTCCTATACTAGATTGGACTGTAGAAGAGTTCTTGAGAACTTAGAATGAGATATGGGCTTCTTCATGTATCTGTTGTTCATTATGTTCCAATCAACTCTATGTTTTTCCCACCTGATGTCGGCATCCTGGATGCTAATGGAAGTCACCACCTTTCGAGCCAAAAATCTTTAAACAATAATTGATGAACTCGGCATCCAACCAAATTATTGCTTTCCCCGTAGCATCTCGCACTGATATGGATGAAGGATGGTAAGACCTAGCACACTCCATAATGAACTTTGGCAACTGGGTTGTGTATGGATATGCTGCAACTCGAACAATTCCACTGCTTTTAACTGCAGACGTGAGTGAAGTATTTCCTGCTCTGGATCTATCAATCAATTTGGAAAGATGTTCCGGACCTAGAATTGTGTCTCCTATGTCTGTAAATTTGGAAGTGATGCATGACTCTGTTGTGCTTTCTTTTTCATCCCTCTTTGTCATGGCTTTGTCTATCTTTATCTTAACAATTATTTTTCTTTTTATTTGTCTAAAATTCTTCAAAATTGGTGCAGATCTGGATGATTCTTCAGATTCAGAGGATATATTCAATGTATCAGACATTGATTAAAGCTCCTTTTCTTTTGTAAAGCACCTATAATGAATTCCTGCAATTAATTAAGAAAAAGATGGCAATTGGAACATGAACAGTGGATTTTAATCATAACAATCTGCATTATTCAAACCTGTTGCCCCAAAAATTGATGTTTTATTTGCATGCAAAGCGAGCATGATCTTTACTAACTTCACTTGAGCACATGTATCACTTATGCAAACAATTATCCAGACACAATTCCACTTCCTTCAACCTGTGCGCCAAAATTGGAAGCTTTTAGCATTAATTTCACCTTCTTTTAAGCAAAAATCCTCTTCAAATGGGGCACACTTTTCCTCTGGGCTGCACTTCTTTACCTGTGAATTAATTAATGCATCCTTATGGCAGCCCCTACTTATATAACCCTTGTGATTCTATAATTAATTAATGCCTTTGTTATTACTGGCAATTAATTAATTAATTAATGAGCTTCACTCTTCAAATGGGGCGCCTATTTTGTGCATGCTTATGGCTGCCATTAAATAAAATAAATTTATTTAATTTTAGACTTCTGCTTCCACTTAACTCAAGCCTCACAATATGCTTTGACCTTAACCACTGAAAATAGGAATTAATTTAATCATTTAATACTTTAAAAAGTATTATCTCTCTCCCAAAAGGGGTCCACTTTTTGACATAAAGGGGCTGCCATTATATAAATAAATTTATTTAATTTTAGAACAGTCTATTTTCAACCACCTTTTGTCCTTAAACTTCAGTTGACTTTTCCACAAGCCTGGGCATCTATTTTGGGTGAATAATTAATTAAATTAATCAATTTAAAGGGTGCCTTTACTTCTCCAAAGGGGGAGCACTTTTTGACATAAAGAATTTTATTTTTAAGAATCACATGAAAATGGGATTATTTACCCTGCAAGGCAGCCCTGAAAATCCCATGATTCACTTAAGTCATTTGACTTTCATAATGGGATTGTTTACCCTACAAGGCAGGCAATAAAATCTCATGATTCACTTAAGTGATATTTCTTTTATTCCATAATGGGAATTTTTACCCTGCAAGGCAGGTAAGAAATTCCCGCCTGCCTGCTGCTTCTAATTTTCCCATTGTCACTTAAGTGGCGTTGCTTTCATGGGAAAAATTACTCTGCTAGGCAGGTATAAAATTCCCACCTACCTGCTGCTTCTAATTTTCCCATGATTCACTTCAATTCTTCTTTTTCCAAAAATGTGGCCAGCCCAGAAGAGGCTTTTTGGTGCACGACTTCGTCTTTTCCTAGTGAACCAAACCTTCGATGGTGACTTCCTTCCTGGAAAAACGTGCATATGTGATTTCCAGCTACTACATGCCAAGAATCATGCCAAACTGGCAAAGGAATTGATCAAGAGAAATTTCATAGAAAACGAAACGAGAAAAACACAAAAACACAAAATGTTTCCAAAAGTCACAAATAAAGTTCAGAAATCATTCCTAGCTAAAACCCTACTGGTATATGGGAATAACGATATGAACGATCACAACAGAGTTAAATCGGAGCGCAAATTCCCTCAAACGGGGCTCAAAATAATTAAATACAAATTTCTCATAGACAAATCCCGACGACAGAATATAACAATTTTGGGCATCTGGGTATTTGGTGAAAATGGCTAATATGGCTCTTTGGGAATATCTTGACACAATACAATAAATTTCAGGTAATAAAAACACAAAACGACCCACTATTTTAAAAGTATGAAATTTTTTCGGATAGGGTAGTCTCAGATTTCAAGATGAAATCTGGGGACACCACCGGTAAAATGAAAATTTCCTAAAAAACCTCTTGAATTTCATACTAAAGAGCCAATTTTTGAACCATTGGTCCTCATTCATCTCGAGGGAGAAAGAGAAGAAGAACTAGAAGAAGAAGAAGAAGAAGAAGAAGAGGAAGAAATGGATGTACCTGTGCCATGCAGATGGAATACTGGTTTTTTGGCCTTAGCTCCACCACTTTGTAAACTTCAAAAGGGGTCAAGAAATAACTTTTCCAAGTTCTATGGAGATGGAAAGTAACATCATGATGATCATATCATAGCTTTCATCACAGCCTATGGAATTCTTGGAGTGCAACACAAAGATATCGCAATACAGATTTTCATGGAAACATTACAAGATGTCACTGCAGATTGGTTCTATTACTTTCCATCATGCTCAATCACTAATTGGGATGATATGAAGAAAAAATTTGAAGCAAGATTCAATACTGCCAAATATGTTCATGCTCTCCTTGCTCAATTAACTCAGATGAAAAAATAACCACATGAGTCTATGAGATATTTTGTGACAAAATTCAATAAGTTGATCAACAAGATTCTGGATGTTTCTCGTCCTACTGCAAATAATATGAAGAGGTTCTTAGTCAATGCACATATTCCTGAAATTAGTTTCATACTACGGAGATTTCAGCCAAACAATTTGGACAATGCTCAAGAAATTTCCATTAGAGTGGAAGATGACATGATCATGTCAGGGAAGATATGGAGCCCTTCAATGAAGGATAAAGCCCAAAAATCCAAAGATGAAAGAGGTGATTCAATTCTACAAAATTTTACCAATGATTTGACAATGTTAAAGAAGGTAGTTACCCAACATGCATCATATAATAACCGGAGAAGAAAACAAATTAAAAGAGAACCCTGAAGGCTTACCTTGACAGTTCCATCAGTCAATGCAATATACAAGGCCAATGAATATGAAGGAGAAGAAATTATTGAATCATTAATTGAAGAGGAAGGAGAATAAGAATGTGTTAGGATTGGGTATTTTGTATTCTTAATAAATGAATATTTTGAAGAATCCACAGATAGATACTCTCGTGCAATGTTCACTCAATCACAAACTACGAAAGATAGATCTTCTTCTACTGCCCAAGCTAAGAATTTAGATCTTCAAGTGGAGACTCTATGAAAAAAAACAATGAAAGTAGGATTTTTGATGTCTACTTCTGCAGGAGCAGCCAATAGGAATCCCAAGACCATCTTAGTTAAGAACCCTTTTGACTCTTCAAGTGAGTCTCATCCAAATTTTCTTGGAAAGTCAATGTTTGTTTTTGTTGATCCTAAAAATTAAAATCCTACTCTTGTTAAGGCTTCCATATTCCCTATAGTGCTTACACATTCTCCACCTTTTGACATCATTGACCATTGCAAGAAAGATAAAATTAAAATTTCCTAAGTATGAGTTCATGAAAACCCATTCCAAACAGTTTCATATTCATAGTCTAGTGTTTGTCAGAAGGAAGTAACTCATTCTGACATTCCAAAAACACCACTACCAATATGCTTTTACCTCCCAAAATCCCTAACTCCACTTCTTATAACCTATCTTGCTTCTAAATCCTTGACCTATGGGAGGATATGACCTTTATACATAACCTTCATTGAAATCAATGGGTACAAATAAACTACATTGCCATGGTTGCGGACTCTTTTGACTTAGTAAAAAGTTTAATGCCTATTTAACATTAGCATTTTCACTAAAAGGAGGTGCAATGTTATGCTCAATAATTGAATGCGAGGGTTCATAGTGGTCACTGAAGTGACTTTCAAGATGGAATTGAAAGAGGTATATTTGAAATTGGCCAAGAAAGGCATTCATCTGGTGGCATATACAGATTGGACAAAATAATTCCAAGATGCATTGAGCCTGAGAATTCACCAAGCGGATATGCCATCACCACCACCTTTAATGGCATATGTGGCATTTTGTGAAGAATCTTAAAGATGAAATATTGGTCTAGGGACATACAAATGGATTGGTTTCATGTCACCATTACTAGTCAAAGATACAACCTGAATAAAGGTTGTATCCCCATCACTAAATTGCAGTACATTTTTTAGAAGTCTTGATGATTCGATGGTGGGTATCCTATTTCTATAGATATCCTAAGGTATCACACATATGTTTTCCTCAACTTCAGATGGTAAGATTAGATCTGAGCAATCACAAAAATGTTGATGGTAGAATATCCATAGTTGTTTTCCCTTGTAGACTAGTCAAATTAGCATCATGATGAATTGATGGAATCCCAATTACAAGATAGAAGCTTTATTTACACACTATAATGTGATCATTAATTTATACTTGTTCAGCATGAAAATGATGAAGATCATTTTTATGCATTGACTTATGATGAATCACCCTTAGACAGTGATGAGAAATGAGGAAAAAAAATCCAATTATTCCTTTAACCTTCAAATCAAGTGAGTTCAATGTTTACTTTAAAACACTGTTCTAAACCGTTTGGTATGCAGTTCCTTTCAATGAGTATAATTAGTGAAGACAAATTAATTGGACACTTGTGAATAAAATATGATGTGTAATTTGTGATGCAAGAATGACATGGTGTTGAGAGCAATATTTAAATTCAATCCCATTTTAGATGCTAATTGCTTTGGTCTCAGTAGATTTCGACAACCCAAGTGGCCATTGGTGGTTAACCATTAGGACCAATGACATTATTTAGTAATTAACAACTCCAAGTTATGAGCTCATACACCTTTCATGAGACACAGAGTCATTATCAACGAATTAATTGATAGATGGAAGGGTTAAGCCTGATCCCAAGCCTGTAAAGGGTCTTCTTGTTTTTATTTAAATGATATATCATTCTCATTTAAATAATGTGTTAATAAGAAACAAAAATTACATTTTTTTCACTATTATATATTTTCACTCGAATACTATGCAAGGTGCTAATTCACTATGAATGTTAGACTATTGAAGCTCAATATGAACTAAGCCCCTGAAGATATTGTTTATCTAATGTAGTATCCCTCTTGGCATGCCCATGACCTAATGAGCACATTCTCTATCCAAAATCTGCCTTGAATTGATCACTACAAAACTAGACCACACTAAATATGGAACCAACCATTCACATATCAGATCCATAGTACGTGATAAGGCATTTCATTTCATTCAGACCAATTAAAAAAAGCCTACAAATTGGAAGCATCAATAAGATCAAGTTGATACTGTTGAAGCTTCCAAATTTAGGGGTCTACTAAGATTCACATTTATGAAAATAATGGTCATGAAGTAGATGACAAATAAATAAATTATGCCTATCAAATGCCATAGGGGTCAATTGAAAAATTGATTAGTCAACCATGATCAAGTCTCATGTTGTTAATAGGGTTGAGAGAATGAAAAACAAGAATCAACTTATGGAATCAATGAAAAGACGTCGAGTCGAGGTTTCAAAATAGTCACACAAGCCATGAACTAATCATGTAGGGAAATAGGGATTGCAGATAACCTCCAGGTGATATTGCTCACGTAATTAATGCACAGGGAAGGACCCACACTTTAGTGAACATGATCCCATGGATTTATGGAATGAAATTGTTTTGAGTGATACCTGATAGGCTTTGAGAAAAAAAGTCAATTTAAACTGGTGATATAAAAATAAAAGTGTGTTATCCCTCAAATGTATATAGGAAACGACTTAGGTTGCCAAAAATTGTTGTGTGGTATATAAATGCTTTTTGTTAAGTACAGATCCCTTCAGATCTAGTGTTTGTACCATATAATCTTGTTGTATGGTTTTTAATACAGGAATTGAATCAATGTCCCAATTTGAACAAGGAACTGGTCTTCTCACCCAAGAGTCTCAAGGATTATATATTTTTAGGTTATAAAATCAAAAATGGGTCCTTGAGCTAGATCCTGAATGTCATGTATTCAGGTGCTTTAAGCGTTGAACACAATAGCACACACAAATTATTAATAAAATTTGTAGCCATTCTAATGCAATCCAAACTATGAAATTTTTTGTTTGAATCCTGAGAAGGTTTTGATCTTTATCAATTTGAACTTTAGATATGGTGAGTTCTTTGCAAACTTTTAAGTCACCCCTAAAAAATACTGAAAGGATTTCAATGTTCCCCTGTTTTAAATCACTTTGCGACAAGATCAAATATTTCATTTAGTAAAGTGCTGCTACACACTAGTTATCTATAAAAGTCTATGATACCATGTCAATCGTAAGTGAGCCATTTCAAGGTAAATAACATTAATTAAATTCAGAGATACTTGATGGAGATCCTAAACCATAGGATTATAATAAGTTGCTTACAAATATTTTAAAGAACATTATTTTAACAATTAATGATATATTGTGCAAAAATGGGGATCACAGGTAACTAAGGATTTAAGGTGGGGAAAATATCAAAGGTAAAAATCTCACGACCGTAAGTAAAAGAAACTTCCATAAGGATTAAATGAGGAAATAAAATATCAAATTTTTACCCAATATCTAAGTAAATCTCATACATGGCCTAAACATGACAATTGGGTCCCAGAACTAACTGCTTCATTGAGCACAATTTTGTCTTTAATAGTCTCCACCCTGTTTAATCCTGAATAATAATTAGCCATATTGGAGATTTACCAATATAGAATGAGATCACCCTATTATATCAGGGTGGGTGATTTAGTTTCACCATGATGGTTGGGCCTCTTCACTCTTCATATTAAGTCATACATAATTTAATGTCAAAATACCTCTCACAAGCTTGATGTGGAGTGGACCTGACACTTATCAAGTTATAACATAACTTGTAGCATGGTAGATGTTAATCCATGTGGTAGACCCACCTAAATGTGACCCCACTTGCAGTATTACATGCTCCAATTTCACTAAATTAGTGGCACATAAATTAGAGAAACCCTTCACTATAGTTATCAATTTGGTGAAATAATTATGTTGCAGTCCCCTTAAGTTAGTGTTATTTTAACCAACACTTCGTTAACTAAGTAGCCCTCCTCATTGGTAATAAGGAGGCTCCCATTTATTGAATGCAGAAAAAAACATTCCATGTGGGTGGCCGTGAAGCTAATGATCACACATGGACTACTCCACTAGACCTAATGGTAAATTGATTGCACTTAGTGCAAGGGAGGAATTTTCTTGGTGAAAAGATTTGGTAATCTTGGAGTCAAGTCCTCTCTAGGGAAGGAGGGTTAACTTTGCGAATAAGTGTAGACATCTAAATATGACTAAGTCAATTTTAATACTAAAATTGCACTTAATGATCGTATCTTTCCCATCATTTCATTATAATTAGTGGATTTCCTGCTAATTATCTAACATTCCCCTTCATTTTAGTTAATTAATGACACTTCGTTAATTAACTAGCCTTCCCCCATCCTGGATGCCAATTAACAACAATTTGTTTAGTTATAATCCTCTTTTAATTAATTAATTAACCATTATTAATTAATTAACCCTTTTAATATCATATTTAATCAATAAACCTTCTTATTGGTTAAATTCCCCTTTCAAACCCTTAAATTCTACTAATTTCCCTCTAAATCATCTCCAAATGGATTTATAAGCTTATCTTGGTCTATTAATTAATCCTAGTTGATTAATTAAATCACCTCTAACTCCCATGAGTTGTTAATCCTAATTAATCTCTTCTAATCATAATTATCCCTTTCTAATTCTACTTTACCTTTATCCCACATTCACTAGGTTGCAAACTTCTCCCAAATTAGAAAAATATATAAAGAACCTGGGTACATTCCTTCGAATCTTACACCTTGTAAATTTACACCATGTCCTTGTAAGACATTTGCATATGATAAGAGAATTTCAATCTTGAAAATCTTATTGATCAAGCAACCATTTCTATCTTCTACTTGGAAAAGAGTAGTAAGAGAAGAACCAAACATGACAATCAAGCCATATTAGTGAGATGTCTTCCTCTTCCATGGATAATTTCCTTTGATCGCACTGTAGCTAACGTTTGGCTCACTAAAGGAGTACCTACAATTACAAAGCACATCTAAATATCAAAGGATTGATTTTAGCATTTCATGTTTTTAATATTTGATGCATTAGTTTAAGCTTTTCACTTTCTAGCTTTATCATGATGTTTATGTTGTTGATTAACTAAGTTAGGAATCTACTTTGTGTTAGTTTTCTTTAATTAGCTTAGATTAGTTAAATCACATGCATACATATGACACACCTCAGTGGGACACTCCTTTGTCTCATGCACATTCTTTATTTTGGTTAAGTTTCATTTTTGCATACTAACCCTCTTTTTCACATATATTGACATAACTTGTGTTTCTTAACCATGTTTGGTTGAGTTTGCATGTGTTGAGTCTTCCTTTAGGCATATGTGAAGGAGGTAAAGTGACTGTCAAAATTGGATATCTTAGGATCAAGCTTTCTCCAAAATAGCTTGAGCTTTTTGAGCAAAATTGGCATGTAATGATAGTTTTCATGTATTTTTGAATATTAAAGAGACTGGTTTGCTGCATTACTTGATTTCATTTCTTGCATATTTTAGAGCTTCATTTTTCAATTTACATGTGTTTTATTTATGTTTATGTATATTATTTAGTGTGCATTTTTATTAATCAGATGGGTTATGTGTGCTTAATCTTGATTTCTTTTTTACAAGATATAGTTTTGTGACATTTTTTTGGTACAAGTCCAGTGCATACCCATGAGTATAAGAGCATATTGTAACCTATGTTCTGAGGCCATAAATTATGCTCCCTGTCGAAATGAATCCATTTTCACTTTTGCAACATGAAATGTATTTAGTTCACTATGCCAATATACATAATTTTTTTACTTACGTTTCTAGGTTTTCCTTTATTATAAAATTTCTTTGCATGTTAGATTCAATTTGAATTTTATATGCCACGTATGCTCTTCTCTTGTGCTTTAGCATCCAACCTTGAGAATCATTCAAATGGCATGATTATAGATATTTTTCTAACATTATGGTTATCATTTTTTTAGAAATGTTTTAGCATTACATTTTAAATATTTGTTGCAATAACGTTGATTTATGCACTATAAATTCATCTAGATTGTGTATGCGCTAGCACTTGCACTTTCAAGTGATTTTCTTGAGAATCAAATGGAAATGATTTCAGATGCTTCTAACATTTTTATTGTCACTAGAAATGTGGATTACATATTTTGATATTTTTTGGAAAAACTAATCTTTTGAGTTGTTATTTAAAAATCAGTTTCTAACACTTAAATGCTTTGATAACAAGTTTGTTTTTTTCCATTTTCTTAAGTTAGATAAAAGTGTCATGTATGCTCTTCTCTTGCACTTTTGAGTGATATTGAGAATAAAAAATTAATTTTGATCTTCATTTCTAACATTTTGGTTTACTTGGAAAAATTCATCATTTAAGTTGTTTAAGGGAAATCATCTTTCAAAATCACTTAATTGTCATTGATTAAATTTTTCCCATTTCTACTTAGTTGGATCAAACATTGTGTATGCTCTTCTCTTAAACTTTCGAGTGATCTTGAGAATAAAAAAAACCTTGATCCTCTTTCTTAAACATTTTGGTTTTCATGGAAAACTACTAATATTTTGAGTGCAAGACCTTTCACTTGTCAAAGAATAAAATTGAAACATATACTAATTACACTATGTGACAGGTTGCCAAAGGTGTGTCAAAACCACATTAAGATCAAAGATAAAAAACACACCATTCACTCACACTATATTTGCAAGTTTGGATAAGGGCTTAAACCCATCCACTTTAAACTGTGGGAAGTGCCTTGGCATAAGCCATAAAACTCATTATGAGGATTACCATAGGAACCCCAAAGTAGTCAACACATTGAGGGAACTGGTTGACAAAATGGGAAGTTCCCCACTACCTACTTGACTAGAAATTCCCTGTTAGGAGTGCTAAATGTTGTCCATATAATGCCTATTCATTAAATTGATTATGGGTAATGGTCCTTTGTCTATGATTTATTCTAAAAATTATACCTCTCTTAGACAAGTTATTGATGAGTGTTGAGAACAAAATCCTAGGGAGCCATTTGGCATTGGGGCCAACTTTACCATTATCCAAATTGAGTTTTCAAAGATCCATTACAAAGAAATACTTCCTTCATAAGTCAAAACCTTTTTTTTTTGAACAAGGTGAGAGTCCATTGAAGTTGTGTCTCATATCTTTCATCACAAATCTTACTTTCATCCTAGTTTCTACCTTGTTATCAAACAAGGTGAAACTCTTATCAAAGTTGCACCATGTATTTTTCATCACTAATCATAAATTCCCTTGTTATTTTTTGGACATTATTGGTCAAAGTAAAGCAACTCAAAGTGCTACCAAAATTGTGTCCACCACTTTTGCACTCACTTAAATCTGTTTCCTATTTGTAATCTTGATTTAAGTGTTGAAAGTGTGTTTGTACGTCTTCATATTTTGGTAGTTTGTCTTGAAACCAATATTGAGACATCTCAATTATATAAGTTATCTCACTTGATCTCACTTTTTCATCATTACGCTGCTCGCATTATATCAATCCATTTTTCATACTTACATCTTGTTTTCTTAAACTTGATTTAAGTGTCCAAATTGTATTGTTATGACTTGCTCGCATTGTATCGACCCATTGTTATAACTTAAACCTTTTTTTTCTTAAAACTTGATTTGAGTGTTGAAGGTGTGTTGTTATGCTACTCCTTGTGCCAATCCCTTTTTAATACTTACATCTTGTTGTCATAAACTTGATATAAGTATTGAAATTGTATTGTTATGTTACTTGCATTTGTATCATCCATTTTTAGGACTTAAACCTTGTTTGTATTAAACTTGATTTAAGTGTATACTTTACATTGTTACGTTGTCAAAATCACTTCAACCCCTTTTTAATACTTAAATATTGTTTTAGTTAAAACTTGATTTAAATATTGAAATTGTGTTGTTACATTATCAAAAACTTTTGAGACAATTCAAACAATAGGAAATAATTTCCTTTGTGGTCGTTCCTTTGTCTAGAATTCATAGATTTTCCTTGGTACCTTCATCATACACTTCACATCTAGGAAAATTTTCCTTTGCAGCTGTTACATTGTCAAATTTTCATCAACCATTTTGACATTTACACTTGCAACTTGTTTTCCAAACCTTGTTAGATTTCAAAATTATGTCATTACGATGTTTGTTTTCCTTAGATTCCCCTTCAAAAAATCACATGAGCATCACCATATTTGCAAAATGTCTAGTTGGAGCCGTTATGTTGTTCTGAATCGACATGGAACTTCCTTCCATTTGAAGGAGTTCAATCATACAATCTAGGTCTAGGCATTTAGTCCCAAAAATGCCAACCATGACTAACTATCACATGGTTCCTCACACTTATGATAATAGGGAACCTAGGTTTTCGAAATTCACATCAAAATATTCCCATCATGATTAAACCTCGATTGGTTCTTCACACTAGGGAACCCATTCAATTACCCCTTTCCCCACCTTCATCTCATAGTCAGTGGTATGATTCTGATGCTTCTAGTATGTTATGATTATGATTCTCCTAATCATTTGTATCCTTCTAATACTCCACGTCATCCCTATTCTCCTGATTATTATAATCCATGTTATTCTTCTGATTCCCCTCAGTCTCCTGAGCCTCATTTGATTGAATTTCTTCTAAGGAATAATCAGTCACCTAAATGAAGTTTTTCTCCTCTAAGGATCTGTGTCACCACAAATTCTCCCCATCATTCCTCTAATTTGACTCTGAGTTTGGTCCTCCCTTTCTCCACAGGACCCCCTTTATTATTTGCCTCAACAACATCTTCCTCTTTGAAGATCTGTGCAGACTCAAAATTCTTCTAATCATTCATCTAATTCAACTCCTAAGTTGTGGTCCTCCCTTTCTCTATAGGACCCCTTTATCAGTCACCTCAATGATGTATTCCTCCTTTGAAGATCCGTGTGACTCAAAATTCCTCTAATCAATCATCCAAGTCGACCCCTACATATTGCAATCTATTAAATTTATACACGATCCTATCTTTGTCTACATGTATTATACCATCTTCTTGGAAAACCACTACCAACCTATCCCAGATCCACATCTAAACCCACTCATGAGACATCCAAATCCAAATCTACTTCATCATCTTCTTATATCAATCAAAATCCAATCCCTCTTTGGGCCCCTGGGTCATTTTGATCATTCCTTATTCTATATTCATCAATCTTCTAAAGATCGATGTTTGCATCCACGTTGAACCATTCACAAGAAATATGTGCTAAGATATATTTTTGAAGCACTATCCAATTAATTTGTGGACACAATAAGGTCAAACCTTCCCATTATATCCATCATCAAACATCTTCTAAAGCTTCAACACTTTTGGACCCCTTTCTTCCAATCAACCTACTATCATCAACCAAAAATGACCCATACCGATTGATTTCTTTTAGAATGAAGAAGCCATCAGAGAATTCATGGGGCTACACGATGACATTCCTCTAGAGGATCACGAGAAAGGATTCTCTTTTGACCTTGATACATTCGCATATTGTGGGGAAGAGGTTGATTCCTTTTTTCAGAAAATAGAGGAAGATCCTAAGATCATCAAACTTGATCCTCCTCTTGTTCTTCCATCTTTACATTCCCCATTACATGGAGAAATATCTAGGTTTGTCATTGATCCCATGGCCTATCTTCTCATCACCCAATCATTCCTTACATATCATGATTCCTCAATCACAATATCTCCTTGGGTCACCTCCTAGTAGCCCATAATCTTCTTCTATATGTGGGCCACCTCCTGGTATCCCATCTTCTTCTTCCCTTGGGTCACGTCCTAGTAGCCCATTATATTCTATATTGGCTCACCTCCTGGTATCCCATTATCTTCTATACTTGGGCCATGGGTCTTAGTATTATCTTTGTGTTCTATTTTATATGGGCTCACCTCCTAGTAGCCCATTCCCTTCTTAGTTCTTGTAGGCCACTTCTTAGTATCCCATCTTCTATTTATGGCTCACCTCCTGGTAGCCCATTATCTTCCATCCTTGGGCCAGATCCTAGTAGCCCTTCATCTTCTATCTATGGCTCACCTCCTGGTAGCCCATTCTCTTTAATCCTTGGACCATATCCTCTTTTCATCCTCTTCCATCATATCATCCTTTTATCAATAACTATGACAAGCCCACCATCATCCCTACCATTCCTATCATCAATCCATAACCATACAATTTCTTCTCCCACTTCTTGGGATCAACAAAATCACACATTAGCTTGTATGAAACACAAACAGTTTCTTCATCAAGCTAAGATCAAAAATATGAAGAGCTCCAAAGATCCAAGAAAATCAAACACCCACAAATCTAAAAATCAAACATGATTCAAAAATGCACACCAACGCAACCATCAAGTATGGAAAAAAGTGTAAAAATCTATGGATAGGGAACTCAATCCCCCACATACAAAATCCATGTTGAAAGATAAGTCGCAATTCACTTATCGAGTATGATCTCACCACGATCATCGAGATTGGAGATAATATCACTCTTGATAAGAAACAACTCCTAGTCTCCCTCATTAAATAAATCACAAACATTGTTGTTGGATCCTATCACGTGAAGTGAAATTTTTGGTCCTAACTTCCCAATCATTCATCTTCATCATCTTATCCCTTCATGGTTTTCCCTTCACAAAACCATCCAAAATCAAAAAAGAGAAAAACATTCAAACATTACAAAAAAAATCATAGGTACAAAGATCAAACATTGCAATCAGGTATTGTATACACATGGATGTTCTTTCCTTCCTTTCTTCATATTCCTCTGGAAACCACCCACCATTTTCATCCCTTTGGTGATCTTTTGGTTGGTCTATTCATGCTCATTGTGTGACATTTGATCTCTAATGTATCTGTTTGACCTTGGTCTTTCATAACCTTGGTAAATTAAAGAACGAATGACCTCTTAGAGATCCTCTCACTATCTTCATTTAATAAAATTGTTGCAAATACCTTTGGGTGTATTTTTTGACACTAGCCAATGTCATCATCACAATCACTTACACATCCTTCCATCAAGCCATCTGTGGTTCTTAACCCCTTATCAAAACAATCGAGAGAGCTGAAATAATTTTCAAAAAGTAAAGTCAAAAAAAATCAAATAAAAAAATCAAAAGTAAATCAATATATAAACTCTCTCTTGGGGTATTTCCAGTATCTCTATTCGGGGCTATGGATGCCTGGATGACAGTAGAGAAATGTTGTGACTAGAATCAAATACATCTCCATTCAAGGATATGGATGCCTGAATGGTAGCAGAGCAATGTATGGCTCTCCTTCCACCTCCATTCACAAATCACCTATCAAAATAAATCATTCCTACACATTGGCTAGTGTTTCCTCACTTGCTACCTATCAAATATTCACTTCAAGAGGTAATTAATTTCCACGTTCACACATTGGATCTTGATGAGAAAATAAGACTAGTATGTTACCAGGTGTTGTTTGGACCTTGTTCAAACTCTTACTTTAGTCTTTATTTTGTCTCGTGATTTGTGCCTTTGGCTAATCAATTTTTCATCACCAATATTCTAGCTACATTTTCCATATCCTATCCATAACATTCACACTTTTGTTCTTTGCTTTTTTCAGAACATCCATGTGTATAATATTTCCTTTTTACCATGTTTGAGGGAAACTTTTGTCCCTTAGTTTCAATAAAACAATCTTCTCTTATTTCTATCATTTGTTTCTTGTCCATCTTGCACTGGGGGCATGCTCACTCCTTCCTAGCTCTTCATTGGTTTGAGTTCATCATCATGTTGAACCTATCCATCTTGGCCTTGATCTCTGCTTATTTTCTTCTTGTATATACGTGCACAAAATTTTCCCTTGTATATTATCACCTATCGACGGGGGCATCTTTGCATCTTTTTTTCCTATACATAGCTTCAAAAACTTTCTAGAAAACAAAATTCAAAAATCCAAAACATTAGTAAAACATCAAAAATCTAAAAAAAAAATCCAAAATAAAAAAACATTGGTAAAACAATCAAAAATGCAAAAAACATTCAGTAAAACCTTCAAAAATACAAAAACATTGGTAAAACCTCAAAAATCCCAAAAACATTGGTAAAACTTCCAGAAAAATTATAAAACAATAAAAAATACAAAAAATTGGTAAAGAATCAAAACATCCTAAACATTCACAAACACAAACATCCTAAAATTAAAAACTATCCTATAAAACATCTTACTTAAGTGCTTGTTTTTTCTAGCACTCGACATGCAAATCATTTGATCTTCCTTCATTAACAAAGTTGGTTTTCTTGCTATGTATGTCTTCCCTTACATATATCGTTCTCAAGGAAGTTTCATAGTGCATGTTGTTTTTCATAGGACTTTTATGTCCTCTGTTTATTCCCCTTGCATGTATCCTTGCTTGGGGCACCATTTTAACCCTTGTCGTATAACTCAAACATTTGGGAACTGAAGTTAGATAACAAAAACATTGGTGCAACTTTCTTAAATGTTGTTTGTTTTAGTATGTTTATTTGTGTTTGTTTTTTTGTCTACTTGTTTACTTTCTTGTACTGCATTGATTTACATATTTTTCTTTGAGTCAATCCTTTAGCAATGAACACAAATAAGTACTATGGCTCTTTATGTCATTTTACTTTTTTTTGTATGTTTATATCAAATAAGTAGTTACTTCCGAGCCCAAAGGTACATAAACTATGTCGTGATCTTCCCATTCTCCATTTATCTTCCCGTTTCCATTCTAAATAACTTTCTACCTATAATTTTCCAATTCTTTCCCCATCCCTTGCTTCTTCCACTTAAGGCATGGGATCCTACTCTTTTTATTGATTCCAAAAATGGCCAACTAGGTCCAGTTCGAATCCCCTTGATTTCTATGAGTTTTTTCTTCCACAAGATATGGGGTAGTAGGGATCATTTTTATCCCCTCACCCTCCCTTGTTTCTTCCACACATAGAAGCCAGGGATTTTTTTCAAATCAATCACTTTAAACAACATCCTACCAGGCTCAGTTCAAATTTCAGTCACTGCAATGTCTTATTCTTCTGTTGTGATATTTCCTTTCTTCTTTTCAAGTGTCAATCGACCTATCACCCCCATTGACACTCGAGGGGGAATCCTCCATCCTACTAATTTTTCTTCCACCCTTACCAAATTTAATTATCTTGTATATGTCTAATATATTTGAAATGGCGTCATTTGCGCTACACCACATCAAAGAAGGGAAAATATAGACACCTAAATCTACCTACACAGTTTTTAATGCTAAAATTGCACTTCTTATCGTATTTTCTATCATTTCATTATAATTAGTGATTTCCCGCTAATTAGCTAACATTACCCTTCATTTCAGTCAATTAATGACACTATTAATTAACTATCCTTCCCCCATCCTGGATGTCAATTAAAGACACTTTGTTAGTTATAATACTCTTTTAATTAACTAATAAACCATTATTACTTAATTAAGTCTTTTAATCTTCTATTTAATCAATAAAACTATCTTATTGGTTAAATCCCCCTTTCAAACCCTTCAACTTCTACTAATTTCCTTCTAAATCACCTTCAAATGGATTTTTAAGTTTATCTTGGTCTATTAATTAATCCTAGGTTATTCATCTCTAACTCCCATGAGTTTCTAATCCTTTATTAATCTCTTCTAATCATATATATCCCTTTCTAATTCTACTTTACCTTTATCCCACATTCACTAGGTTGCAAGCTTCTCTAAAACTAGAAAGCTATATAAAGATCCTAGTATAAGAACACTCCATATTTGCTACCTTCTCTTTCTCCTTTACCCTTTCATCCTTTTCAACCTTAGGAAACACTCCACCTTGAATGATAGATGATTTTTACTTCTCGATATATAAACTTTGATCCTTATTCTTCTTGATATCCTTGACAAATTTAGAGCCTTATTTATTTTCATCAAGCTTATATACATCCTTCTTAGAATTAGACTCATTCATAGGAATTTTTTTTTTTTTTTGAAAATTCTTCCATTCTTCCCATTAGGAGCTTGAAACCTATTATTAGCTCTTAGAGATTCATCTTGGTTACAAGATCTATCAATATGTCCCTCTTTGTGACACTTGTAACACACAACATTCTTACATCTTCTAGGCTCATATACACTGAGATTCCAACCACAATCAGTTTCCTTATGGCCCACACTCACAACATGAATGAAATTGAACCTTAAAAGGAGCTACCACCATTCCATGAATACTTATTCCTAGAGAGCTTATTATTTTGCAATCTCTAGCTCTGTGACCAAAACCATTACAAACATAACAATATCCATTAAATGAATAACCACATCTCATAGCATTAGGTTGTCTAACAGGGTTAGACATTATTAGATCAACCTTCTTGATCACCTTCATGTTTTCTTGAGGGCTTGGACCAACTTTTTCATCTTTCTTCACATGTTCTCCTGTGAATCCTAGGCATGTTTTGTCACTATCATCTCTTTGACTCTCTAAGATCTAATCAAGAGCTTCAGAAATCTTCTCGAACCTTCCATAGATCTTCAACCTGTTAAAAACATCTTCAAAATTAGATTCTAAAGCCTTCAAACTTATCTCCATACTTGAGACAAGTATCTTCTTTTGTACTTTAGTACCTTAGACATACTTTCAACTTGAGCTTCTAATCTTTTGATGGGTTTTCCATGTTCATTATCCATGAAATTGATTTGATCTTGCAATTTATGAATAATAAAATCAGTTATCTCATACTTCTTTCTCAAGGCTGCTTCGACATATGAAGACTTACCCATTGTTTGTGCTTTAATAAGATCTCCTTCAAGTGATTAAACTTGCCTCTCAAGGACTTTCTCTGATAACAATTACAATGAACTAAGAGGGGGGGTGAATCATTTCTTTAAAACTCTTAAACAAATTCAAATTAAATTACATACACCATTAACATTCAACCATCCATTAATGTGAATTTAACAAAATTCTACAATCATCCATAAGAGCAAAACCATGGAAGAGTACACCATAACACAAGATATAAGTGAGAAATCCTCAAGGGGAAGAAAACCCACTAAAAATCTACTTATATTACACAAAGAAAAGAATTTTAGTGAAACACACCAACTTCATAAGGAGCACTAACCCCTAGTTTAGTAGAGCACCAACCCTACAAGGAGTACCAACCCCTAATTTAGTGAAGCACCAACTCCACAAGGAGGCTAAAACCACTAAGATGATCAAACACAAACTCAACCAAATTTTGATGAATATATGTGAAGTATTTTTTTTGCCACAACTGATGGAGATCACTAATTCAACTCACACATTCAAAACTTCTTCAAACCCTTTCTCCTCCAACTTGCTCTATCTCACACTTTCATGGACTGGTTTTTCTTCAAACCCTTACACAAATAATCTATAAAATTCTCCACACTTTTGTACAAATCTTCAGGTCTCTATTGATTCCCTTGAACAATTTTCACTTTGTCACCTAGCTCACATTTTTCCCTCCATGCACAAATAGCTTATAAATGAACCAAAACAACTTACTTTTATACCCTTCTCAACTCAAAAACATAAGAAAATTCGGTCCTACACAAGTATATTAACCAATAAAACATTAACATATAAAAATTCTCATTCATAAAAACACTTACGATGGACCCATGTAGGTCAATCATGCTCTAAGATATCCAAACAAGCCAAAAAATGGCTTTAAACCCCATCACTAAGCTCCTCAAGGACCTCGAAACACATCACCATGATTTTTCAAGCATCCAAAGGCCTAAAACATAAAAACATCATCCATGCTCAAACATTAAGTTGCACCAATCAAATTTTTCATAACTCTATCAAGAAGGATAATTTCCTTCACAAAACAACTTCTTCCAGAAACTAGTCTTCACTAAACATGCTCAAGCTCACCCAAGAGAACCTAAAATATGCCATGTAGCCACTCATTGGAAATCCACTAAACTTTAGGTCATATCCATGCTTTCTAGACCTCATGAAACATCCATCAAATAAAATCACACATACTTTCTTCTTCACCAAACAGAACTTATTAGAAAGTAGAATTGAAATCACAACTGGTTTGCACCCTTTTTATCACTTTCAAGACTTATAAATTCATTAAATAGAGAAAAAATTCATCCCCTCTTCACTCTCCAATGAATATAAATAATTAACTAACCAAAACATATGTCTTCTACCTCCATCTTATAGTTAGAGCAATCCTATTTTGAAAATAGTCAAGCTTGGTCTTCACAAATTGAGCTAGTTCAAGTATCAAATCTCATCATCAAGAGACAACCAATACATCATTTGGAAATATATATAAATCTAATTTCCATAATATCTTACACTTCCTTCCAAATCTAAGTGGAAGTCCTTCAACCAGGTCAATCACTGAAACTGCTCAAGCTGCCCTTTTAGGGCCCGAAGACCAATCTTCATAAATAAGGCACAATTTTACCTCTAGTACCTCAACCATGACCTGAAACCATCATGAATATCTATTACAACTCCTAGGATTAAAAAAATGTCAATTTATTTCATACTTTCTTTGGACAACTTTTCCACAAATTAAATTTTTTTGGAAACTTTCTTGTTTGAGTGAGGCCCACATACTTTCATATACTCTAATATACCTTTATGGAAATATGGAGGAGTCCTCTATAACCTATAATCATCAATTTTTTTAAAAAAGATAAAAGCTTGGCATGTAAAATTCAATTTCTCTAAGTTGCTTCTTACCTAGGGTTTTGGGAAGGTTTCAAACCACTTTACTTTGTTAACGATCATTCATAAAATCCTGACGATAAAAAAATCCTCATTATTTTTTATAAAACTTATTAGTTACATGTAAAAACATCCCCCAAAATATCTGGGTTCCATGTAAATCACACAATTCACAACGAGTATCACAAGGTCCACTTTTAGCACAAAAACACACTCTAGAAAAATCCGTTTTACCAAAAAACTTCATATCTTACCATTCCTTTAGAAATTTGGCCTAAAATTTTTCATGAGTCATCATGAAAACATTCTATAATTTTCCATACTCACCATATAGCTCAAATAGATCTGAAACTCTCTTATCCACAATGACTTACCTGTGCTTACTTAGCATGTCTTCACCTTCTTACTTCCTAAGGACCATGAAGCACCACAAAACCTCTTAGAACTGAATTGAAACTAAGAATACACCTTATTTATACCATCACCATGTTGTTACCCATGTTCCAATAATACTAATCAGCTAAATTGCATATCACCATTCTAAATCACAAGCTCCAAGACTAGGAATAGGCCTAAAATGGCTACTACAAACCCATGACAACACATGAACTGACCTTGATGAATTCTTAATAACTCATTCACACCTCTAGAAATATTTGTGTCCTCATGAAAACCTTCGACTAACTTAGGAGAACTCGTACAGTGACTATGCAAGATAAACCATGCTTCGTGACCTCATTGAACATCACCAAACATGACACTACCAATGAACCTTCATGTTTGACCTTTGACTTAACACCTCATAGAGAATGATATGAAACCATGACACCCTTTTCCATAAATTTCTTCTTTGACATCAATTACAAACACTAAGACACAATGTCCAACATAACTAAATATTACAACACGTAATTTTTACAGGAGTTTACAACTCATCACACCACATAATAACACATTAACATGTGAACACTAACACATTATTCCTAACACATGTATCTTTTCCTTTAAGCAAGCAAATTTCATTTCCTAGCTTAAAGAGGGGGTATATGTCGACACCTAAATTTAGTAATTTATCACTTGATAATGTTTAATAGTAATTTAATCCCTAAATCATGCTTGTGTGCATATTCTAATCTCAATTGTCTATCCTTAGTCCTACACACTTGACTTGTTTTCATCAATTACACTGCTCAATTGCTCACATAATTTCTTGTATAAATCAAAAAATAGTCTATTAGCTCCAAGTATTATGCCTAGAAGTTTCCAACACCTCATTCCTTGCCCATACAAAAACCGCCAGAAAAAGATAAAACCGCTCAACAGTTTGGTTTAAAACTGACAATTTCATCTCCATCCACCCAACTAACGCTTTTTTCAATTTAATTTCTTTTTATGGGTCAGTACTTTCCTTATATGTAAGCTTTAATACACATTATACATATGAACCCCCTATATAAGCAAGTCAAATGCACTTATATACTCACCTAACAATCACCTAACACTTAGCATTCCTCAAGAAAATATCATTTCAAAAGCTCTCCAAGCTCTCCTAAATTACTCTAAAGCAATAACACATTCTAGGAGTAACTCCTACACAATTTTGAAGCATTGTCAACTAGGTTTTAATGTTTAATGCTTCACAAGTTAGAGACCATCCAAGCCAAGTCACACAAATCACACAAAGTCATTGCTTACATTATCAATTGATCAAATTATCGAAGCTAGTTGCGCCCGCAGAGACAAACACACATTATATGCTATTTGGAGAATTCCACGTGGTTTAAGACATCTTTATAGTATTGCCAACATAGGTGGTGTACGAATTGCACCTCACCTCAATCACTAACCTTTTTGCAGGGTATCCTACCCATGGTTAGGGTTTAAATCTATTTTAGATCATATAGAGGATTTTACACATGTGTGGCACCTAGGGTTTCACATAAAACATATTTTAGAGGTTCACATAGGCATAATAAGTTATATAATACCAATAACACTCCATATAGAAACACCAAATATGTATTAAAATGTTAATTAACGATTCAATACACACCTAATGATTCCATACATACTCATTCTAAACTCCTAGATCTATAGAGGAAGCACTTGTAGATCATTTCCAATCTTCTTACCCTTATATCACTACTAAATCAACATTTTGAACACCCTTGATTCGCTAAGTACACCTCTTTTTTTGTACCTTATCACATTTAACAATAGTTTCAATCAATTTTTCTTACATATTATTAATATTAATACATTATGGTCTACACATTGATTATTACATCTCTCTTGTTTATAATATTCAATCCAAAAGATATAAATAACTTCACCACTTGTTTATTTTGGATTAAATCAATTTATTTATAACTTGAAATAGTTGCTCTATGTTTCCCCATTATCTTCATCTATTGCCTTCACATAAGGTTTAGATGCATTATTTTATCAATTACACCTTTTGAAGGGAGCTATGAATTCATCCTACTAAAGTGTGTTTCAATTCAACAATATTAAAGTCGAATTGTATGTGAAATGAGAAATAGTTACTTTTAGGGTCTATGGAATGCCAACATCTATATTTGGCCAATAGGCCTTCCTAGAGAGAATTTTTTGTTAACTGCCACTTTTCTTTGTCGTTGTCCTCTTGCCATGCACTTTTTTTGGTCCAGGCTATTTTATTGGCTTGACATCGTAGGTTTTGTGGCTGTTTGTTTTTTTCACGATTATATTTCGAAAAACACAATATAGAAAAATCATCGTCGTCCTCCCTTTTAATTTTGGTAACTGCCTTTTCATCGTTTTCTTAGTGCTTTGAGATGGCTATTACTATTGAAGTTTTCGGCTGTCTGTGGTTGCTATTATTGTGCCTTTCTAAGCTCTGTATTTAGCATTTTGGGCTCTATCTACTTCAGTATAGATCTGCTTTCGCTTGGTATAAAGATGTTCATCATTGTTTGAAGGAAAATCCGTTATTCTATAGCTCTGTGTTGTGAATCTGAGAGCTTACACATTGTTTAGTTTTTTGCATTTCTCTTGATCTGGGTATGCATGTTTTATCAAAGAGAAATGTGCTCTTGTTTAGACTCTATAATATAGCTCTCTGTATGGCTGCTATATTTATAAAGTTTGTTTGGCTGCCTAAAAACTATGTATATTCCTGTTGTTGGGTGAGCTGAGGTTTTTAATCATGCTGGTCATTTTATACTTGCAGTGTTGTTTTCTCCTAGAAAGTTCGTCGGTCATTTTGTGCTTGCGGTATTATTTTCTCTTGGGAATTTTGTGGGCTTGGCCCTACGTTTCATGGCTGGGTACTGCATGTTTCATGTCCTGATTAAGATAGGAAAACTCCCATGACAATTTAATGATGTATTTTTTATCTTCTCTAGCCACTGGGACCTCCATGTTTCCTCGAAGTAACATATTAATCCATGCTCAACTGAAATGATGAAAAATAACAACCTGTGCAAGTGGATTTGGGTTTTTATTGGCTATGGCTTCGTTTGATTTGTATGTGTCACCCAGATTTGGGTATCACATCCACTGCTTTTATGTATCGCCCAACTCGGGTTTACATAGTTTGGGGTCACTTCGTTATGAGCTTTTACCTTGTTGATTCTACTATAGTTGTGCCCCTATGTGTTTGATAGGCATGAGCTGGTTATTTAACTTACTTGTTGTTGGATCAAGCTATTTACTCAGCTGAAACTCGTGATGTTGGTATTAGCTCTACCTACGTATGCCATGTCCATTCGAGCCCTCTACTCTAATTTTTTAAAGGTCTTGAGAATCAATGACACTATTATTCTTCCCTGAATTTTTTTAGATCTAGTTTAAACTTTTGAGACTCTGCATTAAACTTACCAGTCATATTTGCTCAAGATAGGGCCTTAAGATCTTCGTATCTAACTGAAAACTTGTTGGTCGCGTTTGTTCTGTTAACTCACCATGCTTGGTGTGTTGGTGAATGGGTTCACAGACCAGCTATGTGAATGACTTGGTGGCTCCTACATGTCTATGCATCTTACCCAAGTATTTGAAACTATCTCATTGCATCTCCATGGTTTTGTATTTTGGGACTCTGCCATGGCCTGCCATAATGCCACCCCATACCAATATAAAAACTCCATGCCTCCGATTGGCCAATTTCAGGTCTTCCCTTCCACGTCACTGCTAAATATAAGTAAAACTACTCTCAAATAAGAGAGGTCCAGAAGCTTCCGAGTGTAACATTTCTTGGATCATTTCTGTTATATGATTTTGGGCAGTCTCCAATTCGATTCCCACTAAGCCCTCGTATTTCCATTTAAGAGGGTTCTCTATGCCTTGGCAAGGAAGTGGACACTAAAGAGGGTTATACTCATGGCATCTCCAACCTTGCGGTTGTTTGTAATTAAGGTGTTAGTGTTAGTTTTGCTTGCAGGTGGCCATGCTCAACAATTTACAACACTTTCCACTATGAAAGTGATCTCTATGGGTTTCGTTTGATATTTCTCTATTGTTAGTGTAAATAGATATATTTTTAATAAAAAAATTAAATACACATTTATCTAAACGAAGGTTAAAATATTTCCTTCCTGTATGTTTCATTAGGGTATTCGTTTTTACTTCAATGTCTAGCTTATTCAGGATTTGAAGGATTCCATAGCACACTCGATGGGTTGAAACACCGAGGAAGTCACAGTTTTGGATATAGATAAGCTTCATACCATGTTTGCCCATGTCGTGCTTTATGAATTAGATCTAATTATTGGAAAGGTTGTTATTCCTCTTAAGGTTATTTGAAGATGTGAAGACATGGCATATTTTGGAACCTTCTAGGGACGGCGATTTCGAGAAGGCTTTGTCAAAAAATGACGTCAGGTTTAACGCCCTTTCAGCTGGCAGGGTTGCTGGAATTGTGGATCCATGATGCTGGTCATATGTGACTTTATGCTCCGGTAGGTGTAATTTTATATCTCTTTTAATCTTGTTTTCCTAAACTCTCTAGGATTAAATATCTAGGGTTTGTTTTCAATGACACTTTTGTTATGTGTTTCTAATAGGAGATTCTTGAAAGGGTGTCGTCACTCTAAAGGATCTTTGAATTTGACCCCTCTTCTATATGAATTGAGATTTTTGGCTCCCTCAACTTCTCAAATGCATTATTCAATTTCAAAGCCAATGTTACAGATAGAAAGTAAGGTTTTTGTGAATTGTTTTGACTTTATTTGAGAACATGACAATCACATCTAGATTTAAGCCTATGGCTTCTAAAAGGTTTGTCATATATTTATTAAAACATCGATGTGTTGGACAACCACGTGTGATCCATCTTCTTCTTGATGGATATTTATGAATCATATAAGGTGATCAAAATGTTGATGCTTAGCAAATATATCATAGGCCTTTTTGTAAATGCAAATTATTATTATAAGCATAACTAGCATTAGAATCAATCTTGACAAAATCTGACATTTATCTAAAGGATTCCTAGTAAGGAGTCAAGGTTTCAATTTCAATGATTTTGTACTCACATTCCGTGATGTAAAAGTAACAACTCTTCCCATAAGTTATTCTCATTTGAGTCTCTTTGTAATTGAAATATGGTTGTCGTAGTCACTCCTTTAATTTTGTTAATTAAAAAATATAATATGTATTTGTAACTTGCAAAGGATGGACACATAGTTATAACTAATTTCTGATTTTGATTTAATAAAATACAATTATTAGCAATGTAAATACTCTTAATCATTCTTTCTATATGCCTATCCACCTCTCACAAGCATCTATGGATGCTTTTTCTAGTTTAAAAGGTTTAATTAAACTTATAAGCAATGATAAGGTTGTATTGAATGTTAAATGAGGAATATTTACTCTTAGGGTTTAAGAAGTAAGGAATATTTAATTTTAGGGTTTACAAATTTTAATACAAAATTGTTAGTAACAAATTTAAAAGTAAAATAACTACAAACATGATTAAAGATTCAATAAATATGAAATGGAAAAATACACTTTTATGATTTATAAAACAAGAAATAGTTTTTAAAGACTTTTTATTTAAAATTTTTAATAACAAAATTTTTATAATAAAATTCATTTTAAAAACTTTTATTTGTACATATTATTTTAAATTTCATTGGAGATTTAGTAATGCTTGAACAATTTTTTTGAGTGGAATAAGATACTCCTTATTTTTAAGGTTTTTAAAATAAGAAATATATTTCTGAAGTTTTTTTATCCTATAATTTATTTTAAAAATCTTTATTTGTGTAATTCTTATTAGTAATTTTTTATTGGAAGAAGAAAGTGCATATTTTTAGAATTTATGAAATTTTGAACATTTTCAATTTAAAAGTGACAATAATAAGTTGAAAGATTTAAGATTTTTATCATATGATTTATTTTAAAAACCTTTATTTGTGTAACTCTCATTAGAGATTTAATAATACAAGAACAACTTTTTTTATTGGAGTAAGAAACTGCATATTTTTAAAATTTATGGAATGCATTGCAAGTATATTATGAAACATCTTTTTAGCATTTTCAATTTAAAAGTGACAATCACAAGTTGAAAGGTTTAAGATTTTTATCATATGATTTATTTTAAAAACTTTTATTTGTGTAACTCTTATTAGAGATTTAATAATACAAGAACAATTTATTTTTATTGGAATAAAAAATTACATATTGTTAGAATTTATGGAATATATTACAATATAGAATGGAAACACACATTTTTTTTGAGAGTTGAACATATCTTTTAACGTTTTTAATTTAAAAATGACAATAACAAGTTAAAAAAAATTTACACTTTAAAGTGCATAAATTCAAAATAGATTTTTAGAATAGATATGATGAAACTTTTAACTTAACATTTGGGGTCAAAATTTCAAAATCTCAAAGTTAAATATTATTGTTCCCAAAATATTACATGCAATGTATACATCTCGTAAACCATCCTCGAAAAAATTTCAAAATCTCAAAATAACAAATTTAAAAATTAAATATTATAGTTCCCAAAATGTTACATGCGGTGTATGCACAGTTTGGAAATTATCTCAATTATTATAATGGGTAAACTTAGACGTCCATTTAAAAACTTGTGGAAGAGTAGCCCCTTCCATAGGACTGCATTCCCATCATACAATTCTCACAGAGCCATAAACAACGGTTATGTGACTGGGCACCTCTTCCGACACTAAATTTTGTTTGAGCCTAGGCAGACCAATTAAGAGCTACGATCCGCCAGTATCGGATAATCTTTTCGAGAAAGTATACATATATATACAAGCCAGACATAAAAGTACTTGCATTACTAAGAGCTCGCCATGCATTCTGCCATCGTTTGAAGGGTGGTGTTAAGGAGTTCTCCACCTCTGTTCGATTCTTGTTACCCTCGTTTTCCCTTGCAGCTTTTCTATCAGTGATTCGAATTTAGCATAAATTTCTTCTCCCTCGTCGCACAATTCAGTGAAAATTACCGGCTTGCGTTTTTCCGGCGTGCAAACCATGGTATATAATTGCTTGAACATGGTTTAACATGGAGAAAGCAGCGAGGGAGGAGCCAAAAAGGTTGCTTCAAGCTTTTGAATTTATTTTAACTGTCAAATCTTTGGGGTTTATCAAATTGGAGATCTTTTCTTTCTTTCTTTTGAATATTTTTTGTTTCGCTAGTAGGGGGGAATTGCACCAGCTATCGCGGTTCGCAACAGAAGACGATGCAGGTTGCATATTTAAAGACTGCCGAAGAAAGTTCCGCCGACCAGAAATCCAGGATGGTTGATAAAGCCGTGTCATATCTGAGGGAAGTCAGAGACGCTTTCAAGGACGACCAAGAGAAGCATGTTGAGTTTCTTCAAGTGATGAAAGATTTCAAGTTGCGCGGGGTATGTATGCGGTTCTTTCAAATCGAAGTCTGTATGATCAGTAAATAGATCTGACATGGTAAAATTATGAGGGATGGAAACATGTTTTCTTTTTCTTTTTTCGGTTAAGGGCAATAGGGAACATCAAGGCGCCACTTGTTTTATTATACGAGCAACGCTGCGGAATGTGCTATTACACCAGCGTCAAATGCTTTTGAGAGTGTACTTTTTTCCTGGGAAAGACAATTCATTATGAGGATAAGATTTGTAGGGGAATCTTATAAAATAGTTTGGAAAATATGTGTTCTATAGCCTCTTTGTTTTTGGAAAAATAAAATATTTTCTGATTTACTATATATACAAGTATATTTGGCCAATCTGGTATCTGTTTGTAGCTTTTATGTTAAAATTTAAGGAATCTCTTTTCCTTTTTGTGAAAATTTTAATTAAATAACTGGCAAAAATTCAGGCCATAAAAAACGCCCTGAAATTCTTATTCAATGTTTCAATTTACAATTATTTTTGTTTATTTCGCAGAGATGTTACAAATGGCATGATCAGCAGGCTAAAACATGTGTTTAAGGGCCACAGTTCACTTCTTGTGGGTTTTAACGTCTTCCTCCCAAAAGGCTATGAAATTACAGATCCCTCCAAGGAATGTCCACCAAGGAAAATAGAGCCTCTTTACGATGAAGCATACAGTTATATTCAAAAGATTAAGGCAAGCTTGAAGAAGTAAATGTAGAAAATAGATACTTTTCGCATTTGAAAGCTACATTTAAATACATTTCTATTTTGCAATAGTTATTTGTGTTGCAGGTGATGAATTGCTTAGTTTTTCATGTACAGACACGGTTTCAAAATGATGATGATAACATCTTCAAAGTCTTTCGGGAAATGCTAAAAATGTTTATTCAGGGTGGCATATCATTCAATGATTTACATCAACAGGTATATCTTATAGTTTTACAAAGAGTAGAACACTACTATGATTTTATTCATCATCTTTTCAAGCTATACAGTGAAATTTTATTTGTTTTTGACAGATTAAATTGCTATTTTGTAATCATAAAGATCTTATAGAGGAATTCAGACATTTTATTCCAAAGCCCATGGGTTCAGCTCATGATCCTCACCTTCAAGATTCTGAAAGACCTGCATCTGGACCCATATTCGGATTGAATTCTGTTAGACATTCACACAAAGAAAATATGGTCAAGGTGTGTTGTGATGACTGTGGCTTGATTTCTGGTTCTTTTTTCAGATGTAGCTTTCTATAGTTGCTTTCCTTAGCAAATTGTGCTTTTTATTTGGTTTTGCAACAGAGAGAAAAAACTTTTGATACAGACAATAATTTCAAGCGGAACTTTCTATGTCCTTTGATGGATGATGTTGAAAGAATATCCGTTGATATAGACAATGGACATTGGAAGAAGATTGAGAAAGAGAGAGACCACATAGAAGATTATAAGTGGAGGGTAAAACACAGGGGTGAAGAACAACTGGCACAGTATAGGGATACCGAAATAGATGCTATGTATCAGCATCCTTATGGAAGGAAGTTGACTAATAGATCTGATGATTTGATTCATGAGAAGAGACTGATGGGGAAAGTTAATGGATCTACTGGAGAACCTTCTCAGAAAGATCCTCCCATGGACTGCAGTAAAACTTTAATGAGTAAGTAATACTTGAATGCTTGTACTAATCAATGCACTTATTTTTAATTAACCCCTATTGAAGTTGGTTCAGAATTTTAAAGAACGGCTACTGATAAACTACATAAAACAAGCAAACTTTATCTTTTTTAGGAGCTGCAGATGCATTTCTTGGATATTTGCAACATCTCAAACAATTGATTGTCAAAGACATCATATAAGTCGCTTGTTTTCTATTTATGATTAGTGATTGTTAAATGATTTTTATGGTACAACTCATTCCCCTGCCTCCACCCCACTCTGTGATTGGTGTGATTCGTACTTTAGATGTCATATTTGACTACTATGTCATGCTACTTAATCTTTTTTTTAACATGCCTTTCAGCATGCAGATTATATCTGAAGATAAGGTATACACTATAAATCTTTATGGAATTATTGATAAACATTATAGAACTCAATTTTTTTTTGTCTCTGTTAATGCCTATATTTTTTTTTTCTCCAAACCTGAAAACACTTCTATTTGCAGACGTTAGTCCACAGAAAAGAGAATTGTGCAAGAAAGTAAGAAGAAAGATCATTGATATAGGGTTGGAGAAGGAAATCGAGAGAAACACAGAACAACATCATGAAAAAGATAGTCAGCGGAGATAACGATCGACCTCAAAGGTCAAGAGATAAGTTGAATAGCAATACTTCACCTATCTCAGGCAAAGATAGAGTCATGAACAAGCCATTTTCAGAGCTATGTCTTTCTGATTGTGAGCATTGTACACCTAGTTACTGTTTGCTACCTGAGAATGTAAGAAGAAATCTTTTCAAATGTAGGATTTAATAAAATGTTGATATAGATTTATAGTTATTCAGTTGCAGAGAGCCATTTTTCCTCACTTGGAAACTCTCATCAGTAATGCCTTTCCTTTTGAGTACTCCTTTTGCAAATTAAAATAAATATTAAGTACCTGTTTTTTGTTTTTTTTTAAATTTTATGCACAAATGTTCAATTTTTAAGTTTATTTAAAATTGCTTAAAATTGTGACATTAGTTTCATTATTTTGCAGTACCCAAAACCTGTTGCCAGCTATTGTACTGATCTTGCGGCAGAAATATTGAATGATTGTTGCGTAACAATGACATCTGGTTCTGAGGATAACTCCTTCAAACATATGCGGAAGAATCGCCATGAGGAAAGCCTTTTTCGTTGTGAGGATGACAGGTATTGCTATATATATTAAGACATCTAGGATTTATATAGGAGAAATTGTTTTAGGATGAAGGAAGTAATTGTCAACAACTTATAGATGAGATGAATATCATACCTGCCATACCATATACAAGGGGTATGAATTTATCGTTTTATTCTAGGCGCCTCTGGATTTCTAGAGATCCTCTACCCATCCACCATTTAGTATTTTTGCCCGTGATTCGA
This sequence comes from Taxus chinensis, assembly GCA_019776745.2. Taxonomy (NCBI): domain Eukaryota; kingdom Viridiplantae; phylum Streptophyta; class Pinopsida; order Cupressales; family Taxaceae; genus Taxus; species Taxus chinensis. Next base: position 559,867,993 of record CM034154.1, read on the forward strand.
TTTAATTATCATTTTCTTAACACTTGACTTAAGGTGCCTCTGTATTTTTGAAGATGTTACTCATATTTACTAATAGTTTTAGTGTGAGCTTTCAGATTTGAATTGGATGTGTTGATAGAATCTACAGAAGCTACAATTACGCGTGTAAAAAAGTTTCTGGAAAAGATGCAGGATAGCACAATTAAGGGAGATGGTCATATCCGAATTGAAGAACACTTAACAGGTAGATTATATTCTGAGCCGGTGTAAATGCAGTCAGAAGTCAGATAATTATCAAAGTCAGTTTTAAAGTAGATCACTAATGTGCCAGTGATTGACTGTTGCAGCTTTAAATTTGAGATGCATTGAGAAGCTTTATGGTGATCATGGGCTCGAAGTAATAGATCTGTTGTATGAAAACCCTGGTCGTGCTTTACCAGTAATACAAAAACGTCTTCAGCAAAAGAAAGATGAATGGTCCAATTGTCGTGCTGAGTTTAACAAAATTTGGGCTGATGTTTATGCAAAAAATCACCAGAAATCTCTTGATCATCATAGCTTCTACACTAAGCAACAAGACAAAAAGAGTTTCAGCTCTAAAGGTTGAAATTAGTTTTTTTTTCTTTATCTTTTTTAAATTTATTCTTTTGTATTTTGATAACCCTTTTCTCTATGGTATTGAGAATACCTTAGGAGGATTGTTGGAAATGAAATAATGCTGTTTGTGACTTGTTTTGAACATATAATTATCTGTAAAATCTCTTTGTAAATTTGTTTATGCTTCTTCAGGATGCTTCTTCAAAATGCATATGTATATCATTTTTTGTTTGGTTTGAGATCTAAATAGAATTCTAGCAGCTGAATATTATGATTGATTTCGAACTTGGGCTTTACCATTTCTCCTCATTTTCTGATGAACAGGGTAAATGTATTGATTATGAAGAAATGGAGAGAACTCCCACAAATGCAACAGATATAACATCCTTCCGCCACTAAATAAGATTAGACTTATCAATCAAGGAGTCCTAATGCCTTATCTAACATAATACCAGTAAGCAACATTAGAGTGTTCCCATACTAGTTATATTGATCCTTGGCCAGCTCTTGCTCTTGAATGGTTTGTGCAGTCTATTTATAATGTTTTAACCACTTCCAGCTCTTTTTCCTCTTGTACGTTGAATAATCAGCTTTCTTACAAAACTACATATAATAATTTTAAAGCCCAAATATATCCACATGACTATAGGTCCCATGGACCAACTAAAAGAAAATTCAAAATTTTCTTAGTTGGCCCATACAAAATTGATCCCATTGCTCCCACAAGATGCTTAATGAATAGTGTTAAACCTTATTATCATTAAGCATTGTAATAGTCCCCCCTCAAATTACTTTTTCCAAATCAATTCCAGGGCTAGGTACTGCAGTATTTATGAACCCTCTCATGTGGCATGATCCAATGGCAGATCCTTCCATTGGATGAGATGTGGTGACAGTAGCTTAGGTCTTAACTTCTTTTCGCAAGTTGTTAAAATGCATTGCCCTTCATTATCAAGGAGAGGAAAGGTGTTCAAGGTTTAACATTGTAGGCTACTACCTTCTTCAGGCGTGAGACAATGCAGGTAATATTCACTTGAGTTACTGGTGGCAACTCAAGAGTGTGTTTAATTTTTCACACACATGAAAATTGAGTAGGGGCTCTAGTATTGATGCGCAAGTTTCTCTACTCCCTTTCCTTTAAGAGACTTGTTATAGGAATGTTATTTTAAGAGAACCTAATCACCTACCTCAAACTCTCTCGCTTTGGTGCTGATCATATTGATATTTCATCTTTTCTTGGGCCATCTTCAAGGTCTCTTTTCTTTAATTCAAAATTTATTGACCTCCTTGGGATAATTGGGACACATGTTGGGATTTTGTGCAAACGTGCAAGAAATAAACTAAACCAGATTATGTAGAAATAATTAAATCTGAAATAAACTACAACATACCAAGAATAACTTGTATTAACTTGAAAAATCTTGCAAATACAATAACCAACATCCAAAGTTTTTGCCTCTGACAATTAAGTCTTTTCAGCATACCTCTCACAATGAGAGCATGTAATTTTATAACCAAAACGTATCCTATAATTAATCTTGCTTGGAAAGCAAGCTAAAGTATTAAAATAATACTTTAATGTAGAGCCACTACTTTTACAATGAACTCAAGTTACAAAGCTAAGCTAGCTTTACTATTATTAGGCACAATCATTGCTTTATAGAAAAGTGCCTAAAATAGCGTAGTACCCTTGCATGGCTGCTGCATGGGTAGGCGACTACCAACAAGCCCTAATATCGATGCACAAGTTTCTCTACTCTCTTTCCTTTAAGAAACTTGTTATAGGAATGTTATTTTAAGAGAACCTAGTCACCTACCTCAAAATATCTCACTTCAGTCTTGGTCGTATTGATATTTCATCTTATCTCCGGCTATCTTCAAGTTTTCTTGTCTTTACTTCAAAATTTATTGAACTCCTTAGGATAATTGGAACACATTTTCCCTCAATGGACCAATCAATAAACAAGGAAAATTGTAACTGTGCAAGCTCTTGAATGGAAACATACCAATGGATGTATGATATGTTGTACTGTATCAATTCTCCGCCAAAGGCAATCATTTTGGCCTAGAAGCATGGAATACAATTTATCAATTACCCATGCTCTCTATGCTTGTTAATAATTTTGTTTGTTCCTCTAACTCAAGATTTCTAAAATAATTTACTAATGCTTCAAAGTATCTCCTAAATGAATTATAAATAAGATTAATGTCAAATAAAACAAGAACAAACATCCTCAAATAAGGCTTAAAGATTCGGTTTACCATACCTTGGAGTTAGGCTAAGGCATTGGTGATCCTAAAAGGCGTCATCCAAAATTCATAGTGACCATGATGAGTTCTGAATGTTGTCCTAAGCTGGTCGTATTCCCTCACACTTATTTGGTGGTAGATAAATCTAAAATCAATATTTGTAAACATTGGCACCCCATGTAGCTTAGCTAATATAGTTCATCTATGCATGGAATGGTAAATTTGGTCTTGATGGTATTTTTACATAGTTTATTGTTGACTCATAATAGTAATAATACAACACACAATTTGTTACCAAACTAACTTAGTTTAATAATAAAAGAAATAGTACAACATTAATTTCTTTATTGTTAAAAAAAGTTACTTTTATAATTAATCGTGTGTTGTATTATTTAAAGTATGAATAAACGATAAACCGGATTGTGTGTTGTTTTGTAAATATTATTTGTAATTTGGGTTCTAATAAAAAAAGTAATGTTTAATATGATGGATACATGGACAAACCATTTGCAATGGATGTAATATTATTGCACATGATATTATTTAATCCGAGGAGTAAAAGATTTGTCTTGTAGTAGGATCTGAATGGTCATCTTAGAAGATGAACTAAACAACCACATTTGTGGTCTTTTTATTATAAACTTTTCTCTCATTCAAGTTAATGTGAATACAATTTTGGCTTGCACCAAATATTGTTTCTTTTCATTCCAATATTCTTGGCCTGACATTGGCATCATAGTAAAGGATTTGTCATTGTTTTCCTCCATTCATTTCCAGCCAATCCCATTTCCATGCAAATCCATTTTTTATCACTTCCTCCTATTATTATGTTGTACATCTTGCTTATTTGTCTCAAGCCTATAAACTTCAGCTTGGCACACACTTTGATGTCCTTTACTGATTTTTTTTCTTAGAGGCATTCTAACCTCCAACAAAGGTATTTCAGTCTTTGATGGTGTGTTTATGTACAATTGGACATTTATATGCTATATGGTGCTCTATTTTGTTGACTTTTGGCACTAAAATTCTGTGTTCAGTGTACAAGGGTGTCTCAGTAAGAGATGGCATGCCCCAACACAAACACACACACTAATAAAATATTAAATCACTAATATATAAAGCACAACACACACTTTCGATCATAAATTCAACAAAAACCCCTTTATCCCAAGGGGTACACATGAAGATCTGGAGCAAGAAACTAAATTCTTCAATTAATCTCCACTACATCCTAGTAGTGATCAATTAGTGTTGCTCCCGTCATGAAGCCTATTAACCGATCAAATTTTGACACAAATGATAAACACCCTACATGGCATGCTCATCCCCTCTAACCATCATGTTGTATTGGAGTATAAGCACGATCACAATCTTCTCAACTACATCGACCCACATAAGACCTCACACAAAATCCCCATTTAGTGATAATGTTGTACATCTATATGGAACATCTCCTTGATGCCCAACACTTATGATTCCCCTTTTCTCAACACTCCACGTGGTAGAAACACCATCAATTGTAAAATTAGCAATGACTAACCGAAGGCCACAATACAATATCTTCCCTTTTATTAGGTGAGAGGTGAGAAGTTGTGCAACAAGGACACCACTCCAATCACCTTGTTTGCGCTATATCAATGATCTCAAGAAATCAAGACAACAAGAAAACAACACAAGCCAAAACTGAAATTGCCACTATAACATAACCATTCTTGGACCTAGTAGCTCACTCAAGATGGGTGTGTCATTGGCTCTATTAGCTTGTTAGATCTCTAAGGACCTATAAACCCTAAATTACATCATCTCCAACAACACAAATGATGGGATACAATGTTACATCCATGGTTTTGAAGCATATCAATCTCATAGCAAAATCAAGGTGTTGGTTTCCATTAAAAATGAACCCGTTATATATTTAAGCCCCTTGTTTCTCCAAACATATGTAAAACATGTATCTATGATTGCCAAAATTAGCATTTGTTTGTCTACAAGCTCTCAAAATTTGCTTTCCATGAAGAACAAGTGGTTATATGCTAGATTTGACCATTGTTTGTAAATGCTATGCTAAAAACAAGTTTTCCACTGGTTTCAAGTTAGTTATAGCCCTCACCAATGAAATTTCAAAAAATTTGTCTAGTTTATGGGAATTAAATAAATGATATTGACAGCATGTACCCCTTAGTATTTCTACTCGTTGGAAATATATTTGAGTCTAGTTTTTCATAAAGGAAAATTTTATGGAAAAATATGACTAGACAAAAACAATACATGACAACTGTGACTGTGGGTACTAGTTTTTCTGGTTTTGACGATTAATTCAATTTGCCATTTTTCAAAAAAATGAATTTTGGCACTTGTAAGGTTTGAACTCTTGACCAATAAGGATTATAAATGTATGTTTTAGCAAATTAATATCAACCAGCTCATCTATCAATCCACATAAGGACATGTGAATGACATTTGTGTTTTGAAGTAAATCAATGGGTTATATGGACTTAGGAAAACATTATAGTTTCAGCAAGACTTGAATGTGTGACTTCTATATTTATAAATACTTCACCCAACTCTCCTATGATGCACATTATGAATTGAAATTGAAAAATATGTATGTTGTCCACAACCCAAAAAAATTAAATAAAAAGGTTTTTAATCTTTTTACCTGACAATGAAAAGAAATACCAAAAAATATAAGCACCTAGCAATAAAATAAACTCATAGAAAAGGATCAAAACACCTAGAATGGGTCCCATGCTTTGGTTTGATCTAGGAAAGGCCAACAAATCATTCCAAAATTCCAACGCCCTTTACTGATTGCAAAGCTTGTTAGGAACATAGACAAATTAACAATGCTTCATAATTTAACTTTCGGCTTCCAATAAATATTTGACACCGTCCAACAGGTTTATTTTATAAAATGACACACCTCAAGAACCTCCTCAACCTTTTAGGCCTTTAGGCAGAACTTTCGACAATTGATTTAAATGAAAAATAGTATTTAAAAAATGTTTCCAACGCTACATCAATGTTAGCTCTTTTCTTTGCTCATAAAAAAATGCTCTAGTTTTGTAAAGTTCGAGGTAGTTAAATACACTCCAATCATAAATTTTGATGCTTCAGAGAGAAATCAGTAGCGCATTGCTTCACTTACCACACCCCTTTTTCAATGCTTCCAGTATTGACTTCAATGCACTGTTATGCAGGGATATGCACCCCCCATCCCCAAGTTTTCCCAGGTGCTTGGGGACATGGATGAAATGCCTGTTGAGATGTTGTCATTGATGGCAAGTTGGTCAAGGTGAGTTTGGAGTGCTATCATTGATGTAAAAATGGAGTTTGTGCCTTGTTGATGCCAGAAGAGTGATGTGGAGAGTTATCATTGATGAAAAATGATTTCAAATGATGCTTAATGATGTTGTCAAGGTATGCATGGTTAATTGTTAGGTCAGTTTGAGTACGGAGATACGAATATTGAAGGAAAAGTGAAGAAATCAGGTCCTAAAGAGGTGTGTGTCTCAGTTTCCAAGGTAAGCATGATTATGTGAGTATTTTCAGATGTGTAACATGTTTTTCCTAGGCATGCATATAAAGTGTTGAGGTTAGGGCTTGAAGAAGAAAACATGAAAAGTGATTTTTTGGACTGAACCTAGAGGATTCCTTAAGAATTGCCTATCCTAATGGGGTAGCTTGATCATTTTTCAGTGCCAGTATGCAAAGGTGAGTATGGTAATTTTTTTGGCATGTTGATACATGTATGTGAACAAAATTTCAGGTTTTAGTTTGAACTTTGAAGTAGTTTGTAAGATATTGAGTTTTTAGTAAAACTGGGTTCTTGAAAGTGGTGTTTCCCAACTGTAAGTCAATTTTGTGATGCTCGTTGGTATGTTAATATTTTGCATGGGAACCTAAGCTATTTTAGACATGTTGGAATGTGTCTTAGATAAGAATTTGTCACCTTCTTTTGGGTTTTAAGGTCCACATCTTTATGAACAATTGTTAACACCAAAATAGGTAGAAAAACCCTCATAAAACCTTAGTTTGAAGTCGATTGGAAATATATTTCTCACACCGAGGCCCATAAGTGAGTTTTTTTTTATATTTTGATGATTGGAGCATGTAGAAGACTCTCCCATCCATCTCCAGGTGGTTTTGGTTTATCAAATGGATGAGTGGACCCCACTAAAAATGGGTTGTTTATGAAAATTTTGTCGTAGTAGTCAAGTTTTGCTAAGGACCAGCTGAATAAATGGATGTTTGAGGAATTATTGGACCTATAATACATGTCTATGATGATTTCCAGGAAATTTTTTAGTCTCTAATTGGTCATGCCAAGTCAGTTTCTCATGACTGGTTTTGGGACAAATTTGGTAATTCTGAGTATGCATGGTGAAGAGATGTTCTTGAGCTCTTGTGTTCTGATTTGAGGAGTCTAAATAATATGGTGATGTTTTAGAGGTCATGTGGTACCTGTACATGTGTTTTATTTGGCATGGTTGAGTGATTGAATGTTGTAAAAGCTTCATCTTTCAAGGCATATTTTATGGGTATGCAGTCCTAATAGGACAGTCTTGGTTTTGAGTTGGTTTCATGATGAAAATGCATGGTGCAGGAGTTTTCTAAGCGTGGGGGAAGTATGAGGAGGTCATGGACATTTATTTAAGATTTTCAATCTTTTAAGAAGTTCTTATTTGTTCAAGAAGTTTCAAGTTGTAAGCTATGTTTGTAGACCTAGTTAGAGTAGGTTTCTTGAGTCCAAAAATGACGTAAAAATATGAATTATGTCATGTAAGTCCTTGGAGAAGGTTGTCATGAAGTTTTTCTATGATTTTAAGATTTTTTTGGGTCTTGGCATGGCCGACCTACATGATGTAAAACCAACCTTGTGTTGGTTTGTGTCTTGAGACACATATATAAGCATGTAAAGGTAGTTTTAGGACTTAGTTGTTATGGATGGAATGAGTGACCTATAGGGGGATGTAAATGCTATATGAGGTCTTAAAGACCATGGAAAATGTATATACATTGAATATATGAAGATGATCAGCTTGGAGAAGGCAATTTGTCCATATCCATGAGAAGGTGAAGAAGGAGAAGAGCGAGTTAGCAAATGAGGCAAGTTTGAGTGTCTTCATGAGAAGATGAGCTTGTGTGTGAATAATTGCTTATGGTTGAGGATAAGAGGGTCCTCAGAGGCCTAAGCGAGGTAGCCAGTACGTACCTTGCAGGGCATAGGTACGGGTATGGTACGTACCCGGTACATGGTACATGTTCGGTACACCCTGAGTACGGTCAGGGTAATGTCCAACACTACCCGGGTACGTCTGGGTACTTCAGAAGTACCCAAATGTACCGGGGTATTATTGGACGTACCCTGGGCCATACCTAGGGCATACCCACCAATAAAAACAACACATTTTTTTTTAAAATTAATTTTTTTAATTGTAACTTTTTTGTAAAAAAACCTATTTTTGGGGGGTCAATAAAGGTCAATAGAGGCGATTACGTAAATGATTCAACTATGGTAAAAATTCATAGAAGTACCTAAAAAAATGGCTGAAATTGCAATAGTTGAGATGAGTTTGGGTAATGTAGGATTAAAAAACACAATGGCAGCATCTCCACTAGCAAGTAAGACTAATGCAGGAAAAATAACAGAAACCCCAAAGGAATCTAAACTGCCAGATTTGAAGGGAGCTAGTAATAGCCAAAATTCCAGTCCAGTTATGTGATTTGTTATTATTTATGTTAATAATTAGACATTGGAACATTTGGAGTTTGAACAATGTACTTCTTCGAAGTTCAATCAATGAATATCACGACAAAATGCATTAAATTATTAATACATTATTTGGTTATTTCACTTAATTATTAATTTGTTTACTCTATTCATGTATAAGGCTGAATTTTTGCTTATTTGGCTATATTTTTAATATTTTATATCTATATTGTACTACCATACCCAAGTGCCATACCCGACCCCCCTAAAAAAATTTTCCATACCAGCGTACCGTACCCCCGTACCAACTACCTAGGGCATGAGTGATGCTGATATATCAGAGTTAGAGAGAAGACCAAGAAGAAGAAAGAAGAAGAGAGAAGAAGATCAAAGAATTCCATCATTTGTTGAGTGAGCAACAAGGTGGAAAATTTTCATAGGTGGCTGAGTTGGTGCTTCACTAAAAACCTAGGGGGTTGGTGCCTCCTTGCAATTTGTTGCTTGTTAAAGTCAGGTTGGTGCCTGATAAATTAGGGGGTTGGTGTTTCCTTGCAATTTGGTGCTTGATAAATTGGGGGTTGGTGTCTCCTTACAAGTTGGTGCTTGATAAATTTGATTTTTGTTAATACAATGATTTGTGGGTTTTATTCCCCTTGAGGGTTTCCCACGTAAATATGGTGTTCATGTGTTCTCTCTTATTTCATGTTCTTGTGGATCATTGTTTTATACTTAATAAGCTCACGTTGGTTAATGAATGTTGAATGGTTGCTTTGATGGTTCCTACAAGTCAACATAATTGAAGTAAAAGTTTTGAATATGCCAATTCACCCCCTCCTCTCATTGGTTGTGCTTCCAACAATTGGTATAAGATCTTGGTCGTTTGGAACATGTTTAACAACTTGAAGGAGATCCTTGAAGCATAAGATGGCTAAGCAGTTGAGGAAAGAGAACCAAGAGTTGAGATCTGTGGTCAAAGTTCTTCAGGAGCAGATAAGTACCTTGAAGTATGACATGGTCAAATAAGCCAAGAAGTATGAAGAAGAAATCATCAACATGGAAAATATAAATAATAAGATCATCAATGAGTTGGACTCTAAAATTAAAGGTATAACAACTAGTCTCAAGGTCAAAGAAGAAGAATGTACCAAGCCTAAGACAAAGGTAGAAGCCCTAAAGGATAAAGAGGAATATTACATCAGATATGAAGCAAAAATAGGTTCCTTGAAGGCAGAGTTTGATCAAGAATCCAAAAAATTGAAGACATATGGGAAATTTAGCAAGAGCACCAAGTCCTTAAACAACATTTTGAGCAATCATAAGTCTACAAGTGACAAAGCATGTCTTGGTTTCCATGGAGACCACAAGAAGAGCTATGCAGATGACTATGTTGGTCCTAGTTCAAATGAAGATCACAATAATAATGAGGATGCTAGCATGAACAAGAAGAGAAATTTCAAGAGCAATATGAAGACTAATCCTATCAGACAAGCTAATTCCATGAGGTATATTAAATCAGTCAATGGTTATTGTTACTCATGTAGTTTGTTTGGACATAGAGCTAGAGAATGCAAAAGGACCTTTAAAAGTGAGTATTCATGGAGTAATGAAAGAAATCACAGTCAAAATCATTCAATAGGAATGAGGTATTTTGTTTGTTATAACTATCATCAGAAAGGTCATTGTACGCACCCAAAATTACATGTGCTACATTGTTGGAAAATGGTTACAGAAGGTCCCCAATGATGATTCATATCCTTTCAGGAGGTGTTCGAGTTCCAAAACCCGTTCGCAGTATATATTTGTATCTTAGATATCCCTACTTCACCCCTAAATGCTTTTTTTTAGCTTTCTCGCTGCCCTTTTCCCTTGTTTTTTCACCTTAAGTGATGAAACCACTGCCCTTCCTGGGAGGTGGTTTTGTAACCACCACCTAGGCAGGGTGGCGGCCCTATAATCACCGCTCTGCATTGGGCGGCGGTCCTGTGCAAATTTTCCAGAGAGTTCACTCACATTTTGATGCGGAATTCTCTCACTTCAATTCCATTTTTAGACATGCGTTTCTTGCCTGTTTTAGATGATTCTAAGGCCCAAATTCCTTGTGGCATGTTATTCTTGCATTTCTATTTGTGATTGATGGTTAATAATAGTTTGAAATCCCTCTTAATTGTTGTTATGTCACCCTTTTGCTGCCAAGTGGCTTTAGCCATTGCCCAGCTGAATTCCTATAAATACCATGCTTGTATTCAAGCAAAGGGCTGGACAAATTTTGAGTATTCTTGTTATTGCAAAGTTGCTGCCTTTCTTGCTGGAAATTGCCAAAGCCAATCTCATTTCAAATGTTCTTGCATTCTTCCACCTACATTGCTTCCTAGTTTGCCAATCCAATATGTTGCTACTCCTGCACTTTTCTTCTTATGCTATCGCTGCATTCCCAACCGTTAGACTCACGTGGAAACAAAAATCAAAAGGATAAACTGAGGGGACGAATATTCACACAACTAGATTTTCCACTATTCTTGCATATCCAGGTTAGAGGTGTTGTTTGTTTGCTTCATTGATTTAATTGTCAATTCTGAATTTATCAATTCAAATTCATATCAAATACAATAGAGAAATTGTTTCATTGTTTCAATTATCAAGCAATTACATAGATAAGAATATATAAAAAAGTTTGCTCTTCAATATTGTCAGGGAAGTTGTAGGGAATAATAGCTTCTTTGAAGATGTGATTTATTCTTTACCTCTGAGGTAGGATTGAAGGTTTTGATAGAAAGAATTCAATCAATTAATTATTTTAGGTTTAGATTAACACAATTGCACAAACATTTAGCGTACATATGGTTAATTTCTTGTATTAGATTAGAAGCCTTTCTCTTAAATATCAAAAAATGATAAAAAATATTTGTTTTTACTAGATTATTTGCTTTATTGCTTTTGTTCATTCATATATTGAAAATACCAAAAACATAGTGTATATTTACTTTGATTAGTTAATTTGTTTAACTAGATCAATTCAATCATTTTATGCATGACAGTTACATGACCTAGAGAACCTAGAGATTTTATATTTGAACCGTTCGTACCTTAGCCAAATCTAGCAGTTCCACTAGCAGATGATTGATCAAGGCCTTAGGTTCAACGTTTTCAAAACAACTCGACACATACAAAGAATTAACCGATAACTAGACGCATTAAACATTGAAGATGATAAAGCTTTTGAGTACTGGTTGAATCAACCAAATTACAGATTACCTTGAGCATCTATATGACCATCAAAGGTCCACAACAAGAGAAAATTTTTAGCTGTGATCCACTGGTCCCACAACCAAACATACCATAATTGCTTACAGACATTGATACGAGACTCTATCTTCTTTTCCTTAGAACACCATCCCGACACACCGAGAAACTTGAACAACTTAATGTATTAAGCATTGCAACAAATCAGGCTTATGACTACTGGACTGCCCATGTGCATAGATTACCCGACTGCCCTTGGGTGTAGATTTTAGATCATATCGCATGACCATAAAGGGACCAGGACCAAAAAAAATTTACGGTTGTGATCCAATGGTTCCCCAACCGAATGGAACTGAGAACCCAATTGGACGTAGACACCAAATTGAGGGCGTTAGTCTTTCGAACCTCTCCATTACCACTGGATATCATTAGGCAATTAAACATTCTAAACAAAGAATCTCATTGAGCCCTCTCATTTTGGACCAAACCCGCCAATCATCCATAAGCTAATGGACCCAAACCTCTCTCATTCCATGACCTTGTCTTGAAATCATTACGAGGCATCCGTTGGTATCCCATGCATCCCACAACTGATAGACAGGATATCCCCGGAGCTCAATATTAACTGGAGTCTCCACATTGCCATTCTTTCTGATTTCTCCATCCGATCTGCCTAGGTTAGGGAGGCTTTCATTGCGCTTGATGAGCAGATCCCACCATTGCAAGTTAGAGGTGTTGCATTACCTTGACAACCTATCCACACACTATCACCCATTGCCACATTCACTACCATTTAGCCATCCACATTCCACACTGGCTGCCTTGGCATGACCTCGAGGAGTCGAGTGTAGGTGAAGGTCACGTGTCAATTTTCATCTGTACGTACAGTCATGTTGCAAATTATTGACGCCATGAGTCTCTAAGGCAGAGTAAGAGAGTTGAAGCTCCTAAAGTCAAGAAGGTATGGAAGCCAAAGTCGGTCTTGAAATCTTATCGTGAAGATCCAATGAAAAAGAAACCTAAGTCAGTCAAATCAGATCCTAATTTTCCTACAAACTAAGAAGGGCCATTTGCCAAGATAGAGCATGAATCAAAGGATGAAGAGTTTCACGAGTGCCAAGAATATTTTTTATCAGCTCAAGAAGTGGAGAAGAAGGATGACACAGTCATCAAGCCAGCATTGCCAATCAAGAAAAAGGATAATGTTGATATCAACCAAGAGGTTTCAATCAAGAAGCCCAAGTGGATTCTAAAGAAGGACAACCAAACTTAAGATTGCAAAGAGACAGAGATCTGGGAATTTCTGAGTTCATGTTGTTTGAAGTTCCCTAAGAAGCATGGGGTGTCTCTATTAGGTTTCATAGAGGCATTCTTCATCCATGAGAAGAAATGAAGGTATGTTGCAGGAGTCTCGAATCATGTTGCAAGATAATATGCTTTGAAACAGCTATGAGGTATGTATTTTGATATTTGATCAGTTTTGTCTTAGTCATGGACTTGTGTTAATAGTTATTATGCACCAATAAGGTGTATGAAGGTTTGGAGGACAATGAAATCATAAGATGAGTATGAAGAACTGTTCCTTGAGGCATTAGTGAGAAGAGTTGAGTGTTTCATGCTCTGTACAGTCTCATCTTGCTTGATAGTGGTCTATTTTTGTGAATCATGTTAGTTCAGTTCTTTTTGAAGACAAGTTTAAGCATCATAAAGGTCAGATAGATAGTTTGAAGGACATAGATGTGCTTTCTAGGTTAGATTTAGAATGTTGTAGGTTTGTATCTTGAAGCAACTAAGAAGAAGGGTATCAAAACCTTGCTGAAGACCTTAATGCAAATGAATATGATTACAGTGATGAGTTAATGAGTTTCAAGAATTTTTGTAGAGAGATCTGAGTATGAAGGACAGTTAAGAAGATTTGAAGATTCTTACAAGGTCATGATCAGAATATTGAAGACAAGATAGCTCGAGGACAGAGAAATCTGGGCATGTATGATGTACACAGCGAAATCAGGCTTTGTAGGTAGATAGTCAGTTTGAAGAGTGTGATTTGTGACCTTATTTAGGACCGTGTCACTTGAGAAAAGGAAAAAGAAGGTTTGTTGCAGAGTTGGAGTCATGATGAGTCTTGTGTCAGCAGTGCAAGGACAAGTGAAGATGTGTTGTTAGATTGCAGACCTAATACAAATGAGAAAAGGAAAAGGACAACAGAGTTGTGTTGTAAGAAGGCTTATGGTGATTTAAGAAGGAAAAATAAAATGTAGGTACAATCACAACGTATGTGTTTGTGTCAATTTAGTTACATTCATAACATTATAGTGCAAGAGTTGAGCATCAAGAAGATATACAAAGACCTGTCATATCCATGGAGAAGTGCATCAAGAAGACTTATGGAGACTCTAGATAGCTGTGAAGGACAATTGAAGGTATGTACATCTTGTATGATGACTTGATTAGACCATTCCAATGCATGAAGTTGTGTTGCAAATTGTTTTTATGTTTCAAGAAGGTATGAAGGTTGGCAGGTTAAGATAGATTGTTTGAGAAGTTTGGTAAGCATGCTTGAGCTTAAGATTGTGTCTTGAGGTTTGTATTGATTCATTGAAGAATTGTCATGAAGAGTTGAGGGTTCCTTATCCTTCAAGAATATTCAGCAGGTAGTTATATGTGTATGGTTGAGAGAGATCATAAGTAATAGAGGGTAAAATCTGGGAAGAGGTTAGTGTTTAGAGACCCAATATAAGTCTGTGCTGATTTTAAAGTCAAGTGATTGGTCTGTAAGACCAATATGCTTTGAGTTATAGAAGACTATAATGTTTTGAGTGATATGAAGGCCAAAATGGATTCATTGAAGTACTTTTGAGGTCAAGAAAAGGTAATTGGAGGCAGGACAACAGGTCAAAGTTGCTAAAATTTGGGCATGTAAGGTAACAATGTTCTGAGTTTGTGAAATCATGATTTCTGAGGCATTGATTGTTTTTAGAAGTCCAAAGTGCTCTATAAGGACATGATCAGGAAGTCTAGGCATGAGTTTCAGATTGCTTTAGAAAGGTCACAGGTTGTATATCCCTTGAGAGAAGCAGGACAAAAAACTGAGTATAATCAGTGGAATCAGGTAAGGGAAGTTTACATAAGTTGGTCACTGATGCCTAACATGAAGTGTCTATGTGTATAGAATCCCAAGGCACATGGTATATTGTCTTAGTTTGCATAAAGAGGTATGACAAGGTCTGTTATAGTGATGATCTAGTTGATTACTTGTTGAAGAATGAATATTTGACATGGAATGATGTAAGAAGGTTGACATGATGAGGTATGTGGTATGGTGACCTATAGGAGGATGTTTGGCCTGAGATGTCATAATGGAACATCAAAGAGGTCCCAGTTTGGTGTCTTGAAACAATATCTCATGTGGCAGATTGTTTCTAACTGAGTATGGAGTCCTGATGAATATATTTGAAGACTCTGTTGCATCCGAATTTTCCACAATGTTGTGGCTGCCATCCTTTGAATTTTTGAAAGACAATACTTTTTCAAACTTTGCCATCTGTGCTTTCAAATTCTCTGCAGGGGGAGGTGAGGATCTGAGTGACTGAGGAAAAAATACAAATGATGTTGGATTCAACGGAGGAACAAAAACATCTGTCTTGGGTTCAAGGGATCCTAAAGTGCTATGAGTTGACACCGGAGAAGCTTCATTTGAAAGTGGTACTGGTACAATAACTATAGACTTGACCTTCTCCAGTACTTGAGACTTCTTGTATACTTTAAGATTATATGGTCTCCTACTACTTTCACCTTCATGCTTCCTTTTGCCGGAGTCTCCTGTAATAAAGTTACCTGTGATCTGATTCATCAAAGCTTCATCCATGCAATACTCCTTTGTCAACAACCAGTTTGAGGTGTTAACCAAAACTGCAAAATACCTTTCCTCAATCATCTGACAACCGCCTATGCTTTCCTGAAGAATAGCTCTATCTCCTCCCATTTGATGGTATGTGTCAAGTACCACATGCCCATCATCCACAAGATCTGTAGGTATCCGTGCTAAACCATAATCAGACACTTGTTGCGTTGATAACCTGCTGAAATCTTTATTCCTGACTTCATACTCACTTCTGCACTTCATCCAAAAGTCTTCTAATGAAGGTATGTGCGAATATTCCTGGGAGATTGTCTTCCTCACTATCCCATATGGATCATAGCTCAATCATGCTAAGAAGAACTCATGCTCATATCCGGAAAACATTTATTCTTTGATTCCCCTCGCCTTATGGATGCTTTGGCAAATGTAATAATCCACTGTGACTAGAAAGCAACCTGTAGGCTTGTGCCACTTCAATTGTAAGTCATGCATTTCCAAAAGCTGCCTGCACAACTCCATGATGACCCATTTGTCGCTTGGATACATTGGAAACTTTATAGGTTCTCCTGAAAAGCCATTGACTCTGAGATACGTGAAGTCTGTAAACTGGATTGGTGTCCCCAGATTTCACCTTGAAATCTAGGACTACCCATTTAAAAAAATCGTTCTTTTTAAAATAACGGGGTCTTTTTGTGTTTTTATTTCCAGAAGATGTCTGCATTATGTTAAGATATTCCCAGTGAACCATATGAGCCAATTTCAACAAATACCGAGATGTTGAAACTCATTTTATCCCTTCGCCAAGTTTTGTCTGCGAGAAATTTTGATTTAATTATTTATTAAATAAATAAATCCCCGTTTGAAGTAAATTGTGCTCCGGTTGAATCCTGTTGAAGTTTTTCATGCTAGTATCCACACATTTCAATAGGATTTTCACCAAAAATGAATTCAGAGCTTTGTCTATGACTTCTGGCAACTATTTTTGTTTTTGTTTATTTCTTTTACGTTTTTCTCCGGTTTTCCTGTTGTCTTTCTGTTTAATTCCCCTGGGTCCGTTCTTTGTCATGTATAGTCTGTTTAATTACCTGGAACATCTGGACATCATTTATAGCTACTGCACCAGAAGGAATCAACCTCAGAAAGTAAACTTCTAATAAAAAAAGATCAAGTCAAGCACAAAAAGCCTCTCCTAGGCAAGTCGCACTTTTTGGAATAAATAGATCTAAGCTGAAATGAGAATTTTGGTAGTGGCAGGAAGGTGGTAATTTCTTAGCTGCCTTGTAGGTTACTTTTTCCCATGAAATTAAAATCACTTAAGCTGCAATGGGAATTTTAGAAGTGGCAGGTAGGTGGGAATTTCTTACCTACCTTGCAGGGTACTTTTCCCCATGAAATCAAAGTCACTTAAGTTGCAATGGGAATATTAGAGGTGGCAGGCAGAAATTCCCATTATAAAAGAAAATCATTTAAAGCACCAGCGGGAATTTCTTACCTGCCTTGCAGGGTAAAAATTCCCATTATAAAAGAAAATCATTTAAAGCACCAGCGGGGATTTCTTACCTACCTTGTAGGGTAAAAATTCTCATTTTGAAAGTCAAACAACTTAAGTGAAAGAGGGGATTTTTGGAGCTGCAGTGCAGGGTAGAAATTTCCATCAAAGTTGACTTCCTATTTTTGGAAATTACCCTTGCTAAAAAATGCGAACCCACCTTAGGTGAATAACAATGCATTTAATAATATTTATTAATGGTTTATTCACCCAATTTTGGCGCCATAAATAGAAGGAAAGTCAATGCAAGTGGAAGAGCTAAGGAGAAGTCAAGGATGCATGCTAAAAATAAATAAAATAAATTTATTTAAAAGCAACCAGCAACATGCATAATTGGGCACCCAATTTGGGTGAATAAACATGATTATTTTTAATTAAATTGCCAGAAATAGGAAGGGAAATTGTTAAAAATAGCATGTTGGAGGTTATATAAGCATGGGATGCCATAAGGGAGAGACAGTTAATTGTTTTTGATGAGGATTGCAGCCCAAACAGGTTTTGGCGCCAAAAGGGATTTTGCATTAAAGTTTATTTTCCACTGCCAGGAAGCTTCCAGTTGTGGTGCCTAGGGTTGGAATAGCCTAATTTTGGTCATTATGAGCATATGCATGTCGGTATATGTGCTCGGGTGAATTAAATAATATTTTTGCTTGCTTTGCATGCAAGCAAAACCTCAAAGTTTAGGGCAGCAGGGTTTATATGCAAATTTTGGTGATAAAAATAAAGTATTCGTGCCATGGACTCCATCTTTGTCTGAATAAAATTGCAGGTAATCATCACAGGTGCTCAAGTAAATGTCAGGTACATTGAATATATCTTCCAAATTTGAAGAAATTTCCAGATCTACACAAATTTATTCAATTGCAAGGGATTCCGGTAGAATTAAAAGAAAAAGAGCTCAGTCAAATATTGTTTCAGCCATGATGATGCATGAAGAAAGAAAAGGATCCGTAGAATCATGCATAACTTCCAAATTTTCTGAAGTCAATGTTACAGACATAGGCCCTGAACCAATCACCGATTTAATTAACAGATTCAAATCTCATAATTGTAAAGGCTTCCAGTAAAAATTCATCCTCTTGTTTCTAACGCAGCCCATGTAGAAGTTAGTGCATGGAAAATTCTTTTCAGGATCTTGTGCATATGCTCCCAATCTTCCAGTTGAAGCCTTCATTGAATTTACTTGTACTTTCATTCACCCAGAGTGCTTTCTAGAATTTTTAATCATTCATATGCAATTAAAAATAAAAAATGATGAGTTTTGTCTAAATTATTTATGGCAAACATTGCACTAGTGCATGTACTGAAGAAGAATTGCAAAAGCTTCAAGGATAAGAGGGAAGACAGGTCAAAGGAAATACCCACAAACAAATCACAGTCATGCAAGCTTCTAAATCCAGTTTGGTGAGAATCAAAGGCAAAAGAGTCAACCATATGCAGAATATGGAAGAAGAACAAGACTGAGAGGGTTGCATCTTTCTTCTTATTTCTTTTCTTCTTTCTTTTATTTTCTTCAACAAAGTAATCGAGCAATCAAATAAATTATAAAACTTAAGTGATTGGTTTAAAAGCCATTACTTGAAGAAGTAAATTACTTGGAAATAGGTGGAAAACATGCAAAATAGAAGGTTCTATTTTTCAGTTATAAATCATGCATGTCAAGCAAAGAAGAATTCCAGGAGGAAGATTGGTAGTTCTTTCCCTTTTCATAGCTTCTACATGTGAGAATTCATTTAAAGCGTCCTATTTGTAATTTCCCTTTATACACTATAAATAGAGGAAGAACCTACAGGTTAAAGGATCATAATTTGTAATCAGCATTCTTGTGTTCCATAATTTGAGCTGAAACCCTTGATAGCTTTCTGAAAGTTAAGGAATAAAGAGAAGGTAGATTTCCGGAGAACTTTGTGTCAACGGTGCATTTTGTTTCTTATTTCTTTTTAGATCTATCATAAACTTTGTGTTATTCTAGATCTAGATCTAAAACTTTCCTTTGCTTTGAATTTTGTATTTCATGATCTATTTGTTTTAATCTATGTGCATGTGATCAACTCTGTAAACTATTGATTGGATTGCACATCTTCTCTCCTTTCTTTCTGTTTCCTATTATTTTCCTCTTCTGCAGATATTTCCTTTCTCTTACAGCTACTTACTTGCTGTAAATTACCTAGCTATGGTCCATGAGCTACGTAGTTAAAGTAAAACCAACAAATAGATAGTATAAAATATAATCGACAATATCTTACACAAGAGCCTCACTAGTAAATGAGGGATATTTATCTCATGACTGCCTAGGTTTTCAGCTATGAAGAAAATCTAGCCAAAATGGATGAAGATATAGCCATGTTGGGACACAACTTCCCAAGCTTCTTTACTCACCCTTTTGGTCTTTAGATCACTATTCAATTTACAGATGAATTCGTAGAAGAACCCATCGTTGACCACCCTCTAATATTTGTTGCACATAGGAACTGTCAACTATGGGAAACACTTGAAAATAGGATCTTTCGACAGTATGCCCCGTCTATCCAATTTGGAAAATATACCCTACGAGGCTACTACATATACTAGGTATGAAGTCATTTTGAAGCTAAATGCCCACCTCACACTTCGGAGCTGCTCGCCGATGTTTCATTGATGATCTCTGCCTAATTGATTATTGAATCAGATCTGTTGATCTCAATGCTTCTCACAAAAGCATACATCCATGAGAGGAAGTTATGAGTATTGGCTTCTCCAATTAACCTGCAAAGCAATTTAGTAATATCATCAACTTCCTGCACCAAATTGGATCGTGGAAGAGTCCTCGGGAACTTTGATGGAGATCTAGGCTTCTTCATGTATTTTCTATTCATTATGCCCACACAATCTACTTTGTGCTTCTCCCATCTATTACTAACATCCAACATGCTAATTGCAATCACTACTAGTCGTGTCAGAATCTTCAGACAATAATTAATAAATTGTGCATCTAGCCTGATCATTGTCTTTCCCAAAACATCCGGAATTGTTTTGGAAAGAGGATGATATGACCCTGCACACTCCATACCAAATTCATGCAACTGAGCTGTGACTGAAAACGCTGAACCTTGAATAATGCCTCTGCTTTTAATTGCCGACATGAGAGATGTCCTTCTTTCTCTGGATCTCTCAATTGAATTGGAGATGGGTTCAAGGCCTATGTCTGTATCATTGATGTCAGCAAATATGGAAGCAATGCATGATTCAATTGATCCTTCTCTTTCATCATGCTTCATCATGGCTGAAACAATCTTTGTCTAAGCTCTTTTTTTTCATTCTGCCGAAATCCCTTGTAATTGGATCAATTTGTGTAGATCTGGCAATTTTTTCTGATTTGGAAGAGATATTCAATGCATCTGACATTGATTTGAACTTCCTTTCACTAATATGAGCACCTATAATGAATACATGAAATTAATTCAGACAAAGATGGAGTCCATGACATGAATATTTGATTTTTAATCTCCAAAATCTGAATATAAAGCATGCTGCTCTAAAATTTGAGGCTTTGCTTGCATGAAAAGCAAGCAAAAATATTATTTAATTCACCTGGGCACATATACCAACATGCAAACACTTAGAATGATAAAAATTAGACTATTCCAACCATAATCGCCTAAACTAGAAGCTTCCTGGCAGTGGAAAATAATCTTTAATACAAAATCCTCCTTTGGCGCTAAAACCTGTCTGGGCTGCAAACTTCATCAAAAAGAATTAACTGCTTCTCCCTTATGGTGTCCCATGCTTAAATAACCATCTGCATGCTATTTTTAATAATTGCTTTTCCCCATTTTTGGCAATTTAATTAACTAAAAGACATGTCCATTCATCCAATTTGGGTGCCCATGTATGCATGATTCTCGTGGCTTTTTTATGAATTTATTTTATTTATTTTTGGCATGCATCCTTGACTTATCTTTAGCTCATGTACTTGTATTGACTTTCCTTCCATTGTTGGCTCCAAAAATGGATAGAAAAACAATTAATAAATATCATTAAATGCATGGTTTAATGCCAAGGTGGGTCACACTTTTTGGCAAGGGAAACAACTAAAAATAGGAAGTCAACTTGATGGGAATTTTCACCCTGCACTGCAGCTCCAAAATTCTCATCTTTCACCTAAGTGATTTGTCCTTCATCATGGGAATTTTCACCCTGCAAGGAAAGTAAGAAATTCCCGCTTGCTTGCCACTGGCAACTTAAATCATCTCCCAAAAGTGCGACTTGCATGGAAAATAGCCTTCTTTGATGGGAAAAGTTAGCCTGCTAGGCAGGAAAGAAATTCCCACCTGTACTTTAAGTGATTTTTTCCTTTATAATGGGAATTTTTACTCAACAAGGCAGGTAAGAAATTCCCACCTGCCTACCACCTCTAAAATTCCCATTACAGCTTAAGTGATTTTGACTTGATGGGAAAAAGTAACCTGCTAGGCAGGCGAGAAATTCCTGCCCGCTTGCTACTGCCGAAATTCCCATTGTAGCTTAGATCTATTTATCTCAAAAAAGGTAACTTGCTTAGGAGAGGTTTTTCTGCTTAAATTCATCTTTTTATTTAGAAGTTTGCCTTCTGAGACTGATTCCTTTCATTGCTAAGGCCAAAAATGACTTCCAAATGTTTCAGGTAATTAAACAGGCTATACAAAGCAAAGACCGGATCGAGGGGAAATTAACATACAGACTATGGAGAAAACCAAAAATAAATGCAAAAAGAAATAAATAAAAATGAAAAACATTGCCATAAGTTGCAGACAATCACTCTAAATTCATTCTTGGTAAAAACCCTACTGAGATGTGGGAATACTGGCATGGAAAACTTCAATAGGGTTCAACCGGAGCACAATTTACTTTAAACGGGACTTTATTTATTAAATAAAATTCTCGCAAACAAAACCTGATGGACGGATAAAATGAATTTGAGCATCTGGGTATTTGTCGAAATTGGCTCACATGATTCACTAGGAATATTATAACGTAATAGATAATTTCAGGAATTAAAAACACAAAAAGACTCGTTATTTTAAAAAGAACAATTTTTTTTAAATGGGTAGTCCCAGATTTCAGGGTGAAATCTGGGGACAACTGTTGGCACCGTTTGTGGACATATTTGCCTCTGTCAAACAGACAGGAGTGAAGATGAGATCCCAACTTATCTGGTTTCATATCTTGTCCATTGGGCTTGGGGTCAGGCAAACAAAAGACAACACAACACCGAAAAACAAAATAAAAATAGACAAAGTTTTATTTATATACATACAGGTTTTACCTTTCTTTTTAATTCCCAAAAAAACTTCAAGTGTTGCCCATTGAAGGGAAATGGTAGTTCAATTCCATCCTGATGTGCAAGAATGAAGCTATCTGTTCTGGTAATCCTTTTGATCACAAAAGGCCCTTTCCATAGTGAGTCAAATTTCTCGTGCATGCCTTTTGCTTCTCGTCTTTTGTCCCATAAAAGGACCCAGTCGCCAATCTCAAAATTTCTTTCCCTAGCCCTTTTATCAAAGATCACCTTCACCTTCCTCTGGTGTTCTGACAATCTGTTGGCCACTTAGACCTGCAATTCTCGTAATTCTGTCAGATACATTATTCTTTTATCAATGGCATCGGTGAATGTGGCATCCTCCAGAGCTTTGGAAAGTTGCAAAGTAGGCAATTCCAATGTAAGAGGCAGCTCTGCATCTCTCCCATATAACAACTGGAAAGGGGACATGCCTATAGCTTTCTTTGGTGTGATCCTATCTGCCCATAATGCATCAAACAACTTCTTATGCTAAGTCCTTTGATTTTATGTCACTAATTTCCACATGATAGTCACCAAATTTTTATTGCTTGATTCAGCCTAGCCATTCCCTTGTGGATGATAATTGGAGGAATGTACTAAGTGGATCCGATGCATGTAGAAAAATTCAACTAGCTCCTCAGAAGACAAATTAGGAGAGTTTTCTGCTACTATTTTATTGGGCACGACAAACCTTATAACAATATTTTCTTTAATAAAATTAAACACTTCTGCGGAAGTGGCACTTTTAACGGGAATGGCTTCTACCCATTTACTGAAATAATCAGTAGCCATCAGGATGTAATGATGGCCGACACTGGAAGCCAGGTTATGTATACCAATGAAATTCATGCCCCACTGCTGAAAGGCTCTTTGATCACAACTGGTTTTAAAGGTAATAAGGGAAATTTTACATGTCCAACAAAGTGTCTGGCATGCTTGGCACTTACATACCCACTTGGCAGTATCTTGGAAAAGTGTGGGCCAGTAATACCTTGCTCGAAGAATCTTGTGAGTAGTGACTCAGGCTGAGAAAAGACCACCACAAGCCAAATTATGAAATTTATTTTAAAATCTGATCCTGTTGAGCTTTATCCACACACCTGAGAAACACCCCGTTAATTCCTTTCTTTATAGACCATTATCCCAAAGGACAAAGTCCCTGGAATTTAGTTTAATAGTACATTTCTCCTTGCGAGAAAGGTTATTTGGGCAATCCCAATAAGTTAGCAAAAAGACAATGTTACTGTACCATTCATCCACCAGATCTATAAAAAGAACCATAGGCAAACTTTCATCTGCTTCTAGATCTATTGTCTTCATCTCAGTCATTAATTCACACAAACATCTTCCTCGAAACAGCTTTGTGGGCTTTATATCCAAGTCATATTTTTGTACCTTCGTGACCCACGTGCCTCTTAATAGCCCTAGCTCTTGTTGCGTGAGGATAGATTTTACTGCAGTATCTGGAACCAGGACCACAGTATGTGAGGAAAGAATATAATACCTGAATGCCTTACATGCTTTTACAACTGAATATGCATATTTTTTCCATTGGAGTATATTTCAACTCGTAAGATTTTAAAGGCATGCTCATGAAATCAATATGAGCTTCTACATCTTCTTGATTCTTCTGCATCAAGATTGCTGACATTGTGTGTTCTGAGGAATAACAGTAAAGAATGAATTCTTTACTAAAGTCTGGTGAAACCAAGACTGGTGCTTTTGACAAGGCTTCTTTAATTTTCTCGAATGTTTCCTTTCCTTCACTACTTCACTTGAAATCCTATGTTTTCTTCATCATATTTGAAATATGACGGGTTAATTCAACAAAATCAGGGATGAATCTTCTGAGAAAAATAACTTTACCAAAGGAGTGGACCCCCTTTTTGGTTGTTGGCAATGGAAAAGTTTGAATATATTTTACCCGCTTGGGATATATCTTAGTTCCTTCTTTTGAGATGATATGCCCTAGCAATTTTCCCTCTGTCATTGTAAAGATAGATTTCTTGGGATTCAAAGAAATCCCATGCTTACGGCACTAGATGAAAACTTCTTCGAGATCTAAGATGTGATTACCCCTCTCTTTAGAAAATCTTGTCAAATCATTAAGGTAAACCACTATGCTCTTGTCTTTGAGATGAGCAAATGTCAAATCCATAGCTCTTTGAAATGTGGCTCCAACATTGATTAAACCAAAAGGCATCTTCTGGTAAGAAAAATTTCCTCAAGGTGTAATGAATGCCATCTTGTATTGATCTTCTTTAGCTACCTTGACCTGATTATAGCCTAAGAAACCATCAAACATGGATAACATTTCAGATCCAGTGACAACCTGTAGAGTGTGATCCATGATGGGGATGGGATAGTTGTCCTTCAATGAGGCTTGATTGAGATTGTGAAAATCAACACACAATCTAATCTCGTCACTTTTCTTTCTTATAGGAACTATGTTGGCCAACCACTCAGAGTGATGTATAGGATAAATTATCTTTGCATCCAACTTCTGAATCTCTGCAAAGATAGTACCTGAAATAGTTGGATTGTGCCACTGCAAATTTTGTTTGAAGGGCTTTTTTTCCTATTTTAATGGGATATAATGTTGTACTTCAGCAGGTTGATAGGTCTTTAAATCTTGGTAAGACCAAGCAAAGACATCTATATATTCCTTAAGAAGCTTTGAAAAAACTTCTCTTTCTGCCTCTAAACAACACTTTCCTAGATTTACTAATTTGGGATCATTATTAGCTCCTAAATTCAATGAATGTGTATCAGATGAAGAACTTTCTTCACATTTTTTTATCCTTTTTAAGCACTTGATCATGCTTATCAAACATTTCCTCAAGAGACACTAAACGTTTAGGAATTTTATTTCCTTTAAACTGAATGATCTCCTGACTACTTGGAATATTTGAATCCGCTTCACCTACGGTGGTCTGCCTCAGAGGTGAAGTGCTTCCCTCGTATTATATCTCTTCTAAGTTGTCTTGTTGCTGGAGAAATGCAACAATCTACTTATCATCATTAAAAACTTGCCATTGTTGGACATTATCAGGAACCTTCGGATGAAAGACCATTTAAATAATCAGCTTGCCTGAAGAATGTAGGTGGCTGATATGGATTTAATAGAGTTGTAGTAACTGCAAGTGAATCAACTCTAGAGTTTTGATCTCTAGGGATATAAGATCATGAGAAAGCTACAAAATCTAGAGTTACATAATAGACCCGGTCTCTATAATGTCATAGTTTGTCCTTTTTGACTTGATAGAGACCACATATCTACTTGATAATTAACTTAACATATCCTCTTGCATGTAAGAGCTTCATTCCCATTGTCCTTGCCTGCTCCATTCCTAACAACAGTGCCTCAAATGAAGATCCCAAACTCTGTTTTTTTTTAAAATACTACTCAGGCTTGGAACTATACTAGAAATGTTAAAAGAAACCATAGAAAATAACTTTCACACTGCATGCAATTTAAATAAATCAAACTCTACAAAGCTGGATAGATATAGAAAATGTGCCTAGGGTTTAAACAAACCAATTTCCTCACAAATAATTCAGCCATGAATTTATATTGATTTTTAATGGCAAATATTTACGGCAAAACAACCAAAATTCAACAAATGGAATGATAACCAAATATTGCCCAATAACCTACCAGAATATATTCAAATAAAGTCGATTTGGTATATATTTGAGGCTGGTAGATACAATAAATAACTAGCATGAAAAATACCTCAGATACTACATAAGACAACTGTAGAATGAGTCGCCCCACTCTGAAAGATATCTAAATGCCCACTGCTGCAATTTATTTCTCTTTCTGATACTGCTGAAATGATAAATAACCTGTGAATACAATGAAGTTCCCTGAATAGAAACTCCTCTCACTTTTCCTAGGGATTCCGTCCACAACAGGAATAATCCAGAGGGTTTATGTCCTTGGATTTTGTCTGCAAATCTTCAAATCCAACTGCCAGGAAGAAAAATAATAATAATCTGGAAAGAATCCCGGCACAAGTTGCACTTTTCCCTTATAAGCCAAAAACCCATCCAAAATGCAAGTCACACTTTTCCCCAAGGAATATAATTTATTTTTAATTAATTTTCTCCATTCTTAAGGAAAGTCACACTTTTTGGCTTATTTTATCACATCCCAAAGCAATTCACACTTTTTGCCTAGGAAATCACATTAAATAATTTATTAATTTATTCCCATGTACTTTCCTAGGTCAACATCACTTATTAAGTCTATTAATTCATTATATGTGGTTTTAGTGATAATTTATTTTATTTTAAACATGATATAATAAAATTAATAAACCTAAGTCACCCTTGAACTCACCCTTTGGCCGTCGGGTAGACAAAAAGGGACAAAGTTCTTCGATCAAATGATTCGAGAAAGAGGGACATTACATTATATTCTGCTGTGTTAGTATTTTCAAACATTAATTTGAAGGAATGTGCATGTACCTTTCCTTAAGGAGAAATAAGTACAACACTTGCGCTAGATCCAAGTGAACAATAGCTACCTATCAAACTCCAGGGTCCAAATCTTATTATATGGATAATGCGGCTCCTACGACTTTGGAATCACGGGGTGGGTTCCTTCTTTATAACTCCATTCCTTAATCACATCTCTTGGCTATCTAAGATCTCCTCTGGCACTAAATCCAACCTCCCTTCTTCATCCAAAGGTGGTAACTTTGCAGAAGAAACAATGTGTTGCCCCAAAGCCTTTTTCAAGCAAGATACATGAAAGACATTGTGTATCTTACACTCAAAAGGTAATTCCAACTCATATGCTACCTGATCAACTCTCCTCAACACCTTGTATGGTCCATAGAATCGAGGCTTGAGATTTTTAGCTCCACTCTTCTTGAGAGTGCTCTCTCTATATGGCTGAAGACATAGAAATACCATGTCTCCTACCTCAAATGCCCTCTCTACCCTGTGCCTATCTGCATACATCTTCTGTTGATTCTGGGCCCATTGAATATTATCCTTAAGTACCTTAAGGATGTCTTGACTATCCTGTAAACTCTCCTGAGCCTTAGGAGCTCTATTGTCCCCAAAAGCCAAATCAACAAAAGAGCTTGCATCATATCCATACAATGCTCATAATGGAGTCATACCAATAGACATATGATAAGTGGTGTTATAGCAATACTCACATAAATACATCCACTTTACCCATGCCTTCTGTTGCCCTACCCTGCAACATAGTTATGAAGATAACCCTCTATCCACTTGTTCACAATCTCATTTTTCCCGTCATTTTGGGGGTGATAACTCGTACTTGGAGTTAACTCAGTGTGAACCAAACAGAAAATTTCCTGCCAAAATATGCTCAAAAACCTGCTATCCCAATCACTGACGATGTTATTTCTGAAGTCCATTCAACCTGAATACCTGACGGAAGAACAAACCAGCCACATGTGGTGCCTTAAAGCTGGTAGGGATGGCAAAAAAGTGTGCATATTTATTCAACCGATCAACTACCACGCATAAATGTGATCATTCCCTTGCACTACTGTAAGACCAATAATGGAATCCATTGAAATACTCTCCCACTTCTGCTTCGGAATCGGCAATCGCTATAACAATCTTGTTGGGAATTTATTCTCTAACTTGTTCTGCTGACAAGTCATACACTCATGAACATGGCGCAAGACATCATCCTTGATACCCTTCCAAGATAATCGCTCTTTAATTTTCCTGTATGTTTTAAAGTAACCTGGATGTCATGCAAGTGGTGCATTATGGAAGGCATGCATAATCTTCTCCTTAAGATCAGATTCAGGAACTAGGTAAATTATGCCCTTATACAAAATCAAATCAGCTATTACCTTATATCGTCCATCCTAAATTTTTCCATCCATAATGTCTCATGCCCACGTACTTTTGGAATACTCAACTAACAGTTGAGATTTCCAATCTGCTGAAATCTCACTCAAAAGTGCATCAGTCACTATATTCTTCGTCCCCTTGACATACTCAATGCCAAAATCATATGCTTGGATTCTGCCGACCCATTTATGTTGCCTCTCATTGAGATCCTTATATTCCAAGAAATATTTTAGGCTGTTGTGGATGGTCCTCACCACAAATTTCCCACCTACTAAGTACTTTTTGAACTTTTCCAAAGCATGCATAATGGCAAGCATATCCTTATCATAGGTGGAGTACAACCTCTCATTATCTCTCAACTTCCTACTCTCGTAGGCAATAGGATGGCGATCCTGCATAAGAACTGCACCTATCCCCAATCCTGAAGCATCACATTCCAAAATGAAGGGTCGTGAGAAATCTGGAAGAGCCAAAACTAAACATGTGCTCATAGTTACCTTGAGCCTCTCAAATATTACCTATGCCTCATTTCTCCATCTGAATGCCCCCTTCCATGTAAGATCCGTCAACAGAGCTACCAGCTGAGAATACCCCTTCACGAACCTCCTATAATAACCACATAGCCCCAAGAATCTATGCAAATAAAAGATATTCCTGGGTGGTGGCCAATTCTACATTTCCTATATCTTCTCCTGATGAACCTTGACCCCATTGGCTTCAATGATGTGCCCAAGATATAGTATCTCGGTAAGTCCAAATTCGCACTTGGACATCTTAACAAATAAAGAGTGAGTCTCCATTATGTTGAGTACCTCATCAAGATGCCTCAAATGCTCATCCCATGTCATGCTATATATCAAAATATAATAAAAGAAAACCAACACAAACTACCTCAACTGCCTGTTGAAGAGAGGGTTCATACATGATTGAAACATAGCAGGTGCATTGGTGAGTCCAAATGGTATCACCAAGAACTCATAGTGCCTGTAGTGACACTTGAAGGCTATCTTGTGAATGTCCTCATCCCGAACGCAAATCTGATGGTATCCTAATCAAAGATCAATCTTCGAAAAATAGATAGCTCCATGTAACTCGTCTAAAATCTCATCTATGCGAGGAATAGGATACTTTTTCTTTATGGTTTTCTTGTTTAGTGCACAGTAGTCAATGCACATCCTCATGGTGCCATCCTTCTTCTTCACCAAAACAACTGAAGAAGCAAAGGGACTAGAACTAGGACAGATGTGTCCCATCATTATGCCCATGCGTAATCTGCTTTGTGCTTTTCACATCTGTTGCCAACATCCAACATGCTAATTGCAATCACCACTGGCCGTGTTGGGATCTTTTAAACAATAATTAATAAATTGTGCATCCAACTTGATTATTGTCTTTCCTGCAGCATCTCGAATTGTTTTGGAAAGACGATGATAAGATCTTGCACACTCCATAACAAATTCAGGTGACTGAGATGTGACCAAAAATAATGAAGCTTATATAATCCCGCTACTTTTAATTGCCCGCATGAGGGATGTCCTTTCGGCTCTAGATTTGTCAATTAAATCAGTGATGGGTTCAGGGCCTATGTCTGTATCATTGATGTCAGTAAATATGGAAGCTATGCATGATTCAACTGATCCTTCTCTTTCATCATGCTTCATCATGGCTAAAACAATCTTTGTCTGAGTTTTTTTTCTTTTAATTCTGCCGAAATCCCTTATAATTGGATCAATTTGTGCAGATCTGGCAATTTCTTCTGATTCGAAAGATATATTCAATGTATCTGACATTGATTTGAACTTCCTTTCACTAATACGAGCACATGTGATGAATACCTGCAATTAATTCAGACAAAGATGGAGTCCATGGCATGAATACTTGATTTTTATCACCAAAATCTACATATAAAGCCCGCTGCCCTAAAATTTGAGACTTTGCTTGCATGTAAAGAAAGAAAAAATATTATTTAATTCACCTAGGTACTAATACCAACAAGCAGACTATTAGAATAACAAAAATAGGCTATTCCAACCCTATGTGCCAAAACTGGAAGCTTCTCGGCAATGGAAAACACTCTTTAATGTAAAATCCTCCTTCCCTTGGTGCAAAAACCTTTCCAGGCTGCAGAGTTAATTATTTTTGATGAAGTTTGCAGCCCGGAAAGATTTTGGCACCAAGGGAAGGAGGATTTTGTATTAAAGAGTGTCTTCCATTGCTGGGAAGCTTCCAGTTTTGGTGCATAGGATTGGAATAGCCTGATTTTTATTTTTTTGATTGTATGCTTGTTGGTATATGTGCCCAGGTGAATTAAATAATATTTTTTCTTGCTTTGCATGCAAGTAAAGTCTCAAATTGTAGGGTAGAAGACTTTATATGCAGATTTTGGTGATAAAAATCAAGTATTCAGGCCATGGACTCCATCTTTGTCTGAATTAATTGCAGGTATTCATCATAGGTGCTCATATTAGTAAAAGGAAGTTCAAATCAATGTTAGATACATTGAATATATCTTCTGAATTAGAAGAAATTTCCAGATCTACACAAATGATCAGGTTGGATGCACAATTTATTAATTATTGTCTGAATATTCTGACATGGTTGGTGGTGATTGCAATTAACATGTTGGACGTTGGCAATAGATGGGAAAAGCACAAAGTAGATTACGTGGTCATAATGAATACCAGATACATGAATAAGCCCAGAGATCCATAAAATTTCCTAAGGAATATTCCACGATCCAATCTGGTGCAAGAAGTTGATGATATTATTAAATTGCTTTGCAGGTTAAACAGAGAATCCAAGACCCATAACTTCCACTCATGGATGTACGCTTTGGTGAGAACCATTGAGATAAACAAAGTTGATTCCATAATTAGTTGGGTAGAGATCATCGGTGAGCAGCTCTGAAGTGTGAGGCAAACATTCAACTTCAAAATGACTTCATACCTGGTATATACAACAGCCTTGCAGGGTATATTTTCCAAATTGGATAGACGAGGAGTATTGTCGAAAGATCCTATTTTTGAGTGCTTCCCACAGTTGACAGTTCCTTAGTGCACCAAAGATTACATGGTGGTCAATGATGAGTTCTTCTATGAATTCATCTACAAATTGAATAGTGATCTAAAGACCAGAAGAGTGAGCAAAGAATCTTGGGAAGTTATATCCTAGCATGGCTGCATCTTCATCTAGTTTGCAGAATTCACGTATCTCAGGGTCAGTGGCTTTTCAGGAGAACCAGTCAAGTTGCCTAGGTATCCAAGTGACAATTGGGTCATCATGGAGTTGTCCAGGCAACTTGTGGAAATGCATGACTTACAATCGAAGCGGCACAAACCTACAGGTTGTTTTCTGGTCACAATGGGTTATTATAGCTGCCAGAGCATCCATAAAGTGAGGGGAATCGAAGCAGAAATGTTTTTCGGATATGAGCATGAGTTCTTCCCAGCACGATTCAACTTTGATCCATATGGGATAGCGAGGAAGACAATCTTCCATGAATATTCACACGTACCTTCATTGGAAGACTTTTGGATGAAGTACAGAAGCAAGTATGAAGTCAGGAAGAAAGATTTCAGCAGGTTATCAGCGTAACAAGTGTCTGATTATGGTTTAGCATGGAAACCTGCAAATCTCGTGGATGATGGGCATGTGGTACTTGACACATACCATCCAATGTGAGGAGATAGAGATGCTCTTCAGGAAAGCATAGGTGGTTGTTAGACGATTGAGGAAAGGTCTTCCACATTCCTGGTTAACACCTCAAACTGGTTATTAATGAAAGGGTATTGCATGGATGAACCTTTGATGAATCAGATCACAGGTAACTTTATTGCAGGGTACTCCAGCAAAAGGAAGCATGAAGGTGAAAGTAGCAAGAGACCAATGAAGGTTAAAGTATACAAGAAGTTTTCGGTACTAGAGAAGGTCAAGTATGTAGCTATTGTGTCAGTACCACTTTCAAACAAAGCTTCTCCGACGTCAACTCATAGCACTTCAGCAACCCTTGAACCCCAGACAGATATCGTTGTTCCTCAGTTGAATCCAACATCATTTTTATTTTCTCCTCAGGCACTCAAATCTTCACCTCCCCCTGCATAGAAGCTTAAAGCATAGATGACAGAGTTTGAAAAAGAATTGTCTTTGGAAAATTCAGAGGATGGCAGCCACAACATTGTGGCAAATTCGGATGCAGCAGAGTCTCAGCATGAGTGGGTGGTACACTAAGTGACTTCTCATTCCCCAAGAAACAATTTTTCATCATGGTTGGCTTTACAGACAGTTCCAAAATCCAGAGAGGAGATCAACCTGGAAGAGCATGACTTGTAGCTACTCCTAAGTTTGGGCAGAAAGGATAGAAGACCTAAAGTTGCCAAGGTAACTTAAAGGTTAATTATTGAAGAATTAGGGAATATTTCACCAAGTTGACAGTTCCAGTAGAGGGAAAGCAGAAGGGATAGCTCACGGAGGTAGATATCTCAGTAACCAAAATGCCACTAGTTCATACTACCATGGAAGGATTAAAGCAAGATACACAGACACTAATAAACACTTTATTCCTCAAGCTGGACAAAGAGAAGGTAGAGAAAACGAAACTTCAAGAGAAGGTTTCCCAGTTGTGTGAATTCATTGCTAAGGTTTCCAAACCTTCCTCTCAACCAGTTTTAGCACATGAGTAGGTGAGAAAACATCTAATTAAAGAGGTGGAGGATGTAGGTAATCAAGTCATGGCTATCAATGAATGGACAATCCAAATCATTCACCAAGCTTCAAAACAGCTCAAGGAGGTACCAGCTAGTCTGTAAATTATGAAAGGTGCATTATCTCAGTTGAAACAACTGATGAAAAACATATTGGATGAAAATACCGTGGCTGAAAGTAACTTGGACATTTTGGTTAAAATAAATAAGCTACCAGAGGAGGTTTTGATTGTGGAGCAACTTGTGCCTGATGGATTGATTGAAAAGGGTAAGTAACTTGAGTTTGCTATTTCTTTCCCCATGGAGATTCTCAAGCTTATGTTGAAAAGAATGCAGTTACTCGAGGATATGATATTCTCATTGCCAAGAAATATAGTTGCTTTCATCAAGAAGGAAGTAGTTTGGGATGTTTCTTCCTGTAGAAGAACCATTCCATACAAGATGACTACTTCTCTTGAAGGGTTGCTTTTGATGGTTCAAGAGAGGATTGATATAGTTGTCAAGACTTTCATGTTGAATTCAATCAATAAGCTGATAACACTTCAATTAGATATTCAAGAGTTTGAGCCTAGTTTGAAGGAAGTGGAAGTAAACATTGACATTTTGTCCAAAGGATTGTTGTAGTTTAGGACCAAGAAAGAGGTTGTTTCTAAAACAGATGGGAAATTGTTGAATTATATGTTCAATAAGTATATTCAATATTAGAACAAAAA
Organism: Taxus chinensis; assembly: GCA_019776745.2. Classification (NCBI taxonomy): domain Eukaryota; kingdom Viridiplantae; phylum Streptophyta; class Pinopsida; order Cupressales; family Taxaceae; genus Taxus; species Taxus chinensis. The sequence continues at coordinate 559,901,745 of CM034154.1, forward strand.
GAAAGCGTAGGGTGTAACATCTAGCAGATATTCTTTATTCTCTTCTTTCTCTTATTCCTTATGTTCCTGGATGAAATTGTAAGATTAAAGTTGTTGGTTTAAAAGCCATTACTTTAAGACTTTAAGTTATTTGGAAAATTTCTCTAAGATAAATGGCAGATGTGCACAACTTTGGCTTAGCCTCCAGATGCATGTCACATAGAGAGGAATTCTAGGAGAAATATTGCCAGATGTTCCATTTACAACTTCCCGCATGTTCTAGTTCAGTTGTAGTTTCCATTTGTAATTTCCCCTCTGTGCACTATAAATAGAGGAATAGCCTACGGGTTATAGGATCAAAATTTGTAATCAGCATCCTTGTGTTCTAGAATTTGAGTTGAAACCCTTGATATTTTTCTGAAAGCTAAGGAATTGAAAGGAGGCATATTTTCGGAGAACTTTGTGTCAACGGTGCATTTGCTTCTTATTTCTGTATAGATCTTTGCATAAAATTTGTGTTATCTTAGATATGGATTTGAAACTTTCCTTTGCTTTAAATTTTGTATTTCAAGATCTATTTGTTTTGTCTATGTGCATGTGGCCAACTCTGCAAACTATTGGTTAGATTGCACATCTTCCTTCCTTTCTTCTCGTATTTCATTATTTCCCCTCTTCTGCACATATTTCTTACAGTTGCTTACTTGTTGCAAAATTGTCTAGCTATGGTACATGAGTTACGAGGTTAAATTAAAACCAACAGATAGATATTAGAAAATATAACTAACAAAATCTTAAATGAGGGAGATTTATCTCATGACTGCCTAGGTTTTCAGCTGTGCAGAAAATCTAGCCAACATTTACTCCCTAAGGCAAGTCGGATGGGTTATAATGCTCCCAACATGAAATTAAAAGATAAAGTAAGCTCTTTAAGAGGTCGGCAAGGTTGGAGAGTTTACAACATGGAAATAGAAAAAAAGGCAAGCTTAAGAGGTCGGTCCACACCTTATGACTCTTGGCACCAACCAAGGATATAAGAGGAGTCTTAAGGGCTCATTTGCACATCACTTTTTGTGTATATACTTTATCTATTTGGACTCTAGGGTTGTTTTCCTTATTTCCAACTCCACTAAGGGTAAAAGTCCATAGTGTGGCATCCAAGGAAGACAACAACCTTCCTTGTGGAATTTGGAGAATGAAAACTCTTGAAATGTGGGTGAATGTGAAGGACATCTCTTGAAGGATCCTGCTGTGTCGATTTGGGTATAGGAGACATCAAGATAAGGACCTTGCAAAGAGTTTTTACATCATTTGTTGGAGCTCCTTCTCCTAGAGGAGACGACTAGGGTTTGACGTCATGGTTTGAGTGCTTTCTAGGGTAGAAAACTCATTTCATTATGTCGATAGTTATACTTGGCAGCCTTTGTATGGCTGAAATCTATTCATATTTCAGCCTTTGTTTGTGGTATGGAAAACTTCATTTTTTTGCTGTCTCTAAATTATGACTTACAGTAGTTAATAAATAATTTTCCAGTTGATTTCTCCATTTACTTGATTGTCAATTGGATGGATATTGATTGCTAAAGTGATCATGAAATAGGTCATTGTAAATATTGTGGATGTGTTTCAGTTGTTATGCATGGTTGAAATCTTGATGAATTACTAAGCCCTTATACAATTCGCCCTAGAGTGTTGTATCGTACCGAGGATAATTTTCAGTTTGCTGTTATAAAAAATCAGAATTTAACTCAGACTAGGGTTTGTGCTGGTTTCCTTCTTTTTCACTCTCAGTCCTTAGAAAGGGATATTACAGTGGTCTCATGGTCTTTGGTCTTAAACATCTTCAAGGGTTGCTTATGCGGGAATTCCATACAAGGGTCCCATTTGTTATCCCCACGAGAGACCTCCATAATGATTCTAGCCAAAACTAGAAGATCATTGTGGATCGCCAGAGATCCATATGAAGCCAACATCGATAAGCTTCCAACTTGAACGGAATCTCTTTCATCATCTTGCAGGTATTATCTCATCTTCACGTGCTATGCTTCTAACACTTCCACAAGATATCTTGCTCCTTCGGTTCATAATGGTGCATGACAAATCATACAAAGCAGTCACACCACACAAACCAAAGAACATGGATCAACAAAAAAAGCAGCTCTATTAGGCAATCTGATCCGTAATTAGCATGGAAGAAACCCTTCTATAGGAAGGAATAAGGCTCATCAATGAAGAATCTTAGATATTTCCAAACAAGTCTATGATTGATTAGCTTGCCATACAGTCTCTGGGTGATGTGCTTAGGGATGGAATGTGACTCAGTGAGTCCATAGGATTGAAGAAAGGTGAAATGTGAACTTGGACCAAGATAGAACAACTTCAACTATTCCCAACAGAAATGCAAGAGACATTATGGACCTAAGGGGGAATATATTGCGTACAGAAAATGACCAAAGATCAGATTAAGAGTCAACTGGGATGTATATGAAGATCCTCTAGAACAGTTTACCTCCATAGCACCATCTAAAGGTAAATACTCTATAAAGATGTTCATTTAATATGATTTCTGAGTCACACTTTAGCCTATAGCTTGATACTTGGTAAGTGTAAATATCACATTTACAGTAACTTCTAGGGCACATAGAACTGAATGGATTAAGACACTGATAATGGGACTTGGCCTAATTTGATCTCGCCGTAATGATGTCAAGATGTGGTCACAACTGCAAGGACATAGCAATGCACTATAAGCCATAGTTGTAGATGTCCATTTATATTAGTTAAAAAATCGCATAGAATGTTAATAAGATAATCCACATAATCAAGTATCAAAACAAAAAATATATTCATGGTGGAAATTGTTCTAAACTAGCTTCTGAATTAAGTTTTCATAAATATTGATTCACGAGTATACAGGGTGTTAACAGAGGATAGTAATCTTGTTGTTAACAAGCTATTTGATTCTGAAATTAGAAAGTATTTACACTCACACCACATTTAATGCTCTAGTGTGCTGAGTCCAAAATTTAGAGCTAATTCATCATTAGGATTTCATGACTATTTCAAAACATATATTTTTAATTAATTTCACCCCTTGAAATGAATATTAAAGTTGTAACCGCAAAAACTTCGAATGATGACACAATGCTAAGAAGGTTGGATGCAATAAGGCAAGAAAAGTATTACACAAGGACTTATCACCAAGGATAGATGAAGGAATGAGACGTAGTGATGAGAACAAGCTATTAAGGATCGCCTAGATCAACCTAGGGTAAAAATCATAAACATCAACAAGGATCATCGAACAAGGCTTCGTAGAGCTTGGTGGATACTATGGACTATAGGTAGCCCTAATCAAGCTTTAGAGTATATGCTACCAACTCTAGGGTTGCAATAATAAAAGATGACAAGCTCATATGGAGCAATTAGATAAAAATAAACCACTTGGATCTAACTCATGAAACAATAACCTGATTAATATTTCTTTCCTTCCAAGGGACAGAAACCCTTCTAGAGGAAGAGAATAAGGCCATCTATGAAGCATACACCTATTTCTACCATTTTTCAGGATTCCCAAATGGCTCTTCATGATAGAAGAACATTCAGGGACGTCAAAAGAAACCCTAGATGCAGTTTATAGGATTGAAGCAATGATCAAATGTGACTTGGACCAATGTGACTATAATCCCGAACCATCTCCCAATGTTAATGTGTAAGAGATTATGGCCCTTAAGGGGAAGAATTCCTCAATGGGATGATCAAATACCACGAACCCCAATCTTAGAGTCCTGACGGCCATTTAACAATGTGAGGTTTATGTAATGTCCCTCTTTCTCGAATAGTTTGATCGAAGACCTTTGGCCCTTTTTGTCTACTCGATGGCCAAAGGGTGAGTTCAAGGGTGACTTAGGTTTATTAATTTTATTATATTGTGCTGGAATTAAAATAAAATATCACTAAAAACACATATAATGAATTAATAGACTTAATTGTGACTTAGACTTAGGAAAGTACATGAAAATAAAATAATAAATCACTTAATGTACTTTCCTAGGCAAAAAGTGTGACTTGCCTTGGTATAAAAAAACAAAATAAAGCGATTCCTCTCCCATGGGGAAAAGTGTGACTTGCCTTTTTAGGGGTTTTGGCCTTTAAAGGAAAAGTGGGACTTGCTTTTGGGGGCAATCAAATTATTATTATTATTTTCTTGGCAGTTGGAGCTTAAAGCTTTTGCAGACCAAATCCAAGGACGAAAACCCTCTGGATTATTCCTCTTGCAGACAAAATACCCAGGAGAAGTGAGAGGATTTTCTATTCAGAGAACTTCATTGTATTCACAGGTTATTTATCATTTCAGCAGTGTTAGAAAAAGAAATAAATTGCAGCAGTGGGTTTCTAGACAACTTCCAGAGTGGGGACGACTTATTCTGTGGATATTTTATGTTTTGTTAGAGGTATGTTCCTATCAGTTTTATATTGCCACTTTCTTCTGCAATTATAAAGCAAATTGACTTGGGTTTGAATAAATTTCTAGAAGGATTTTTGGCACTATCTTTGTTATCTAAATCATTTACAGAAGTCTTTAATTTTTTTGTAATTATTTGTCATTAAAAATCATATTTTAATTTACGGCTGAATGGAGGGTATTTATTTATGAAATCTTTGTGAAGGGTTTCTCATTAAAACCCTAGGCGCATTTTCTTTCATCTATCCAGTATTGCAAGGTTCATTTTTATTCAATTTGTATACTAGTGAGTTTCAATGGTATTCTATGATTTCTATTGACATTGCTAGTATAGTTCCAAGCCTGAGAATTATATAAAAAAAATATAGATTCAAACAAAAACGGGTTGGGATCTTTCAGTGGTATCAGAGCAGTGTATTCTCCCAGCTTGTGTGGGAGGGTACCAGAGTTTTTTTTATTTAGAACAAAAAAAACCAGATTTGAATGCAATGAAGTGAGATTGGTCCACATAGATACTACACCCGCAGAGGAGCACGACTTGAGGCTAGTTTTGAAACAGGTGTTAGGGTTGAAATTATGGGTGATAGACATGAGAGTCCTCCTCGGGATGAGCAGGTAGATCCAGATAGAGAAATTTTCAAGACTATGGTAGCCACTCAGAGAGCAGTTGATTACAGTCCATGAAGCTTATGGGTTATACTCTGGACAGGTTGGTCTTGGATAAGCCAAGAGATAGACATGACATGAGAGATAGGTTTGTATCAGTTGCCAGTAGTCACAGGGGGCACAACATATCACCTTCAGAGATTGGTAGTTTGAGGGGATCACCTCGCCGTGAGAGGAGGCACACTCATACAAATGAGAGGAGACCTACCCGGACAACAGATAGGCCTATGTAGCCTAATTTTTTGCCTAGAGAGGATCCGCCAGATATTGAAGTTCTACTTGAGGAAGTAGCCTTCCAGGATAATGTTATGGCAGCTAGTGATGAGTGGAGGGGTTTACCATAGAATGTGAGGGACATTTTTCCTCATTCCACAGTATTGTGCTCAGAGGAGGGATAGCTTGAGGGCTAGACATGATAGGAGGCCTAGAGCACAAGAAAATAGGGAGCTAAAGAAGATTACCAATAAGGTGACTCTTTCCACTTTTGATTATAGTGGAAAGATCAGTGCCAGGGCTTGGATTCATAAGCTTGACACCTATCTTACCCTCAAGCCCATGCAAGAGCAGGAGGCTATACAGTTCGCTAATCTGCACTTTGATGGTGTAGCTTATGATTGGTGACATCATGGGCTGATTACACAAAACCATAACCTTATGCATTCTTACAGAGAGTTCAGTGAGAGACTGATTGCGAGATTTGATCGCAAGGATGTGGAGTCTATATTACAGGGATTTGGTATAGCTCCACCAAACTAGTCACATTAATGCCTACATCAATGAATTTCAGCGTATAGCAGTTATGGTTCCTAGAGATGCCTGAAAAGAGGGTAGTGATGTATTCATAGAGGGCCTTCATGAGAGGATGAGAGGATTGGTCAAGGCTCTTAAGCCTAGGACATTGCATGATGCCATTCAGACAACATTGGACTTGGACACATCCCCCACTTCTTATCAGCCCAATAATAAGTTTCCCATGGGCTCCAGGCCATTTCAATGCTCTTATATTCAGCAGAAGAGTGCTAACACCCTCCTAAGGTGGATTAGGAAACTTGTAATGAGAAGAGGAGGAAGAAGCTTTGCTTTCATTGCAAAGACCATTGGGAGCCTGGACATCGTTGCCTTGGTAAAGGCAAGGTGCATCTCATTGAGGTGATTTTAGATGAGGATGATGACCACTCGCCAGGATACAGATGTAGAGGGTGAAGGACACCAACCATGATGCACAGGGGGAGAAGCCCCAAGTAGAGCTTGGAGAGAGTGAGGCATTGGATTCATCCAATGTCACTATTGCTATACTCTCAGGAGTGCCTAGGTATCATCCCTTTCGGCTGAAGGGAGTGCTTAAGGGACAGCGGATTGTTTGTTTGGTTGATAGTGGAGCTATTCACAACTTCATTGATGAGGGGTTGGCTGCGAAGCGAGGATTACAAGTTGAGGATTTTGAGGGGTTTAGTGTACGCGTAGTCAGATGGGTTTTCTATTAGTTGCACTAAGAGGATTCCATGGCTTAGTATTCCAGATGAGGGACTACACATTGACCGATGACTTCTATGTGATTGGACTTGGTGAGATTGATATATTCTTTGGTATTCAGTGGTTAACAGTCCCTTGGTAGATATGTGCAGGGCTTCCGGAGAATGGAGTTGGAGTTTATGGTGGATAAGAAGAAGGTTGTGCTTCGGGCTCTTTCTGAAGGTGGGCCTAGAGTTGTTTCAGCACACAGGATGGAATCTATAGTCAGACATGGAGAGGTTACATGGGCAGCCCAATGTTTCATTTCATCCAAACCTTCTTCAGATAGTGAGCAGCCCTAATCATATAGACATCCAGTCCATACTGGATAAACACGACCCAGTGTTTGGTGACATTCCTCCAAGTAGATCACCAGATAGAGAGTTTGAGCATGTTATAGAGCTTGAGGAGGGTGCTAAACCCCTGATGACTACACCTTATCGCCATCCTAAGACATATAAGGATGAGATAGAGAAGGCCATTTGAGAGCTCTTGGAGATGGGACACATCCGTCCCAGTTCTAGTCCCTTTGCTTCTTCAGTTGTTTGGGTGAAGAAGGATGGGACCATGAGGATGTGCATTGATGCTACCATGCACTAAACAAGAAAACCATAAAGAAAAGGTATCCCATTCCTCGCATTGATGATATTTTAGACAAGTTGCATGGAGCTATCTATTTTTTGAAGATTGATCTTCGATCAGGATACCATCAGATTCAGTGTTCGGGATGAGGACATTCACAAGACAACCTTCAGGTGTCACTACGGGCACTATGAGTTCTTGGTGATACCATTTGGACTCACCAATGCACCTGCTATGTTTCAGTCATGTATGAACCCTCTCTTCAACAGGCAGTTGAGGAAGTTTGTTTTGGTCTTTTTTGATGATATTCTGATTTATAGTAGGACATGGGAGGAGCATTTGAGGCATCTTGATGAGGTACTTAGCATAATGGAGACACAATCTCTATTTTCTAAGATGTCTAAATGTGAATTTGAACTTATAGAGATATTGTACGTCTTGGGCACGTCATTGGGGTCAACGGGGTCAAGGTTCATCAAGAGAAGATAAAGGCTATGCAGGATTGGCCTGCCACCCAGGAACATTTCTGAGTTGCGATGGATTCATAGGGTTATGTGGTTATTACCAGGAGGTTCATTGTTAGGGGCTCTTCTCAGCTTGTAGCTCCATTGATAGATCTTACACGGAAAGGATTTGCATTTAGATGGACAGATGAGGCACAGATAATACTTGAAAGGCTCAAGGTGACTATGAGCACTTGTCCAGTTTTGGCTCTTCCAGATTTCTCATGGCCCTTCATATTAGAATGTAATGCTTCGGGATTGAGGATTGGTGCAGTTCTTATGCAGGATCGCCATCCTATTGCCTACGAGATTAGGAAGTTGAGAGATAATGAGAGGTTGTACTCCACTTATGATAAGGAGATGCTTGCCATTATGCATGCTTTGGTAGGTGGGAAATTTGTGGTGAGGACCGATCACAACAACCTGAAATATTTCCTAGAATAGAAAGAGCTCAATGAGAGGAACAGAAATGGGTCAGGAGAATCTAGGCATATGATTTTGACATTGAGTAATGCAAGGGGAAGAAGAATTGTTAGCTATATTTTCTGCCTAGCTGAAAACCTAGGCAGTCTTGAGATAGATCTCCCTCATTTACCGGTAAGGCTCCCATGTAAGATTTTGTCAATTATATTTTTTAATATCTATTTGTTGGTTTTACTTTAACCACGTAGCTCATGCACCATAGTTAGGAAATTTTACAGCAAGTAAACCCAACTATAAGAAATTAATATATCCAGAAGAGGGAAATAATTGAATGCGAGTCAGAAAAGAAAGAAGATGTGCAACCTGACCAATAGTTAACAGAGTTGGTCACATGCACATAGACAAAACAAACATATCTAGTGTTGGCTAGATTTTTTGCATAACACAAAACCTAGGCAGTGATGAGATAAATCTCCCTCATTTACCGGTGAGGCTCCAATGTCAGGTTTGACTCAATTAAAATATGCTAGTATCTATATGGGGTTTTACTTTAACTGTTCAGCTCATGAACCATAGTTGTACACCGTTCTGCAACAAGTAAGCAGTTGTTTAAAGCAAGGAAATATTTATAGAAGGGAAAGGGAATTATATAAACACAAAGAAGAAATGGGGAAGATGTGCATCCCAATCAATAGATAATAGAGTTGATTGCATGCACTAGAAGAAACCAATAGATATAAACATAGAATTATAAGCAAAGGTAGCTCTAGATCTAGATCTGAAATAACACAAATTTTACTAAAAGATCTAAGATATAAAATCTAGAAACACAATACACCGTGACACAAAGTTCTTCACAAATATGCTCTTGTATATTCCTTTGCTTCAAGTGGCTCTCAAGGTTTTCAACAAAGTCTATAACACAAGGTTTCTGCTTACAAATTCTGATCATTAACCGATGAGGTTCTTCTCCTACTTATAGAATGTAGGAGGGAAAGTACAAATGGGAAACTCAACTAAACTGAAACATAAACAACAAGTAAAGATGAAATTTGGCAATCATCCTCCACTAACTTCTCTTTAAGTGACACATGTATAACTTAACTAATAGAATTATTCCACATAGCTTTAAGTAATGGTTTCAAAACCAATAACATTAAAGTTTTACAATTTCATCACAGGAACGTGAAAAATAGAAGAAGAAATAATAGAGGAAAAAGTCAAGCCAGACTGTAACATTTATGTCTTCTTTTTGTTCTGATATAAGATATACTTATCAGAACATGTGATTCAACATCTTCACCATCTGTTTTAGCCAGTGCTTTCTTTTCTTTCTTGAACCTACAGCAATCCTTCATTCAACACCTTGATGCATGCTTCAAATCCTCCAAGCTCGGTCTAAACCTCGCAACATCTGGACCTGCAAGGTGCCACCAATCTACTAATGGAATTCATCATGAAAGTCTTAGTAGCTCCATCAATTCTTTTTGTACCATCAGAAGAGACCCTTCAAAGGGAATTAGGCACTCTACTGGGAATGATCCGTACATATGAAGTAACATCTCCGACCACTTCCTCCTCAGTGAAAACAATGATATGGTCTGGTAGGGACGATGTCTTACTCTCAAGTGTCTACATCCTCTTCAGCAAATCCTCTACAGATGTCCAAACAGAAAGATACTACAAACTCCAGCTGCTTCCCCTTCTTAACTGATCCATCCGGTACAATCTGCTCTGTAACCAATACTTCTCCCAGCAACTTGTTGATTTCCACCAAAGTACTCAGGTTACTCTCAGCAACTGTGTTCATATCTACTATGCTCGTCACCAGTTGCTTCAGCTGATTTGCTGCATCATTCATAACCTTCAGGTGGGCTGGCACCTCTCCAAGTTGTACAGAAGCTTGACGAATAATCAGGTTTTTCCATTTGTCAATAGCTTTCACCTGATTGCTTGCATCCTCCATCTCCTGTATAAGATGCTTCTAAAGCTAACAACCTTCTTTCTCCATCTTTTCTCTGTCAAGCCTAAGGAATAGAGCATCTATCAATGTCTGCATGTCCTGCTTCAATCCTTCTGTGGTGGCTTGATTGAGGGGTACTCTGGTTACTGTTACATCTTCTGTCGTGAGCTCATCCTCCTTCTTTCCTTCTGCACGGAACTGACATCTCAGCAAACTTCTACCCCGACTCCTCGATGATCAACCTTGAAGTTACCTTAGCAACTTTAGGCCTTCTGTCTTTTCCGCCTAGACTCTGGAGTAGCTGCAAGTCATGTTCCTCTAAGTTCATTTCCACTCTAGCTTCTGGAACCAACTGCGAAGCCAACCATTCTGAGAAGTTACTTCTTGGAGAATGAGAAGTCGCTAAGTGCACTACTATCTCCCACTCTGTTTCCTCTCCATCAGAAAGTGCTACAGTGTTATGGCTGCCATCTTCTGAATCATCCAAGGACAAAGCTCTTTCAAACTCTGTCATCTGCAGCTCCAACATCTCTTCTGGAATAGGTGCTGAACGGAGTGGCTGAGGAGAGAAGATGAATGTTTCTGGATTCAGTGGAGGCATGGAAGTGTCCTGCTGAGGTGCAACAGTCGGTGAAGTACTAGATGCTGGAGAAGCCGGAACTAAAGTCATAGCCGTGGAAGTGATCTTCTCCTGTTGATTGAGATCTTCTATGTACTTTTATCTTCTCGAACCTTCTGCTGCTTTCTCCTTCATCCTTCCGTTTGACAGAATCTCCTGTGCTGAAGTTTCCCGTGACTTGATTCATTTGATTCATCAAGGAAATATCCCTTCGTCAGCAACTAGTTTGAAGTATTCACTAGAATAGCGCCAGACCTTTCCTCAATCGTATGGCAGCCCCCTACGTTATCCTTGAAGTACGGCTCTATCTCATCCCATTTGATGGTAAGTGTCAAGTAACACATTCCCATCATCTTTAAGATTCGCACAGGTATTCGCGCTAGTCCAAAGTCAAACACTTTCGTGTTGATAGTCTGCTGAAATCCTTCTTTCTAACCTTGTACTCACTTTTGCACTTCATCCAGAAATCCTCTAATGAAGGCACATGTGCGTACTCCTAGGAGATCATCTTCCTGGCTACTCCAAATGGATCAAAGTTCAGCTGGGCTAGGGAAGAACTCTTGCTCATACTCAAATAACATCTCCGTCTCCATCCCTTGAGCTCTATGAATGCTCTGGCAGTTATAATGTCCCACAGTGATCGGGAAGAAGCCAGTAGACTTGTGTCTGTTTCGATTGAAGGTCGTGTATCTCCATAAGTTGTCTACTCAGCTCCATGGTGATCAATCTATCATTCGGATATCTGAGTAGCTTAACCGGTTCTCTAGAAAAGCCAGTAACCCTGAGGTATGTGAAATATGCAAACTGAATGAATAGATTGCCAATTCTGGATACAACTTCCCATGCTTCCTTGCTCACCCTGTTGGCCTTTAGGTCCCTGTCTAGCCTCCAAATGAATTCGTAGAAGAAACCATCATTAAACACTTTGAAATCTTTCTCACATGTAGGTACAGTAAGATGTGGGTAGCACTCGAAAATGGGGGATCCTTAGAAAGAACGCCACATCTATCCAGTTTGGAGAAGATGCCTTGTGAAGCTACAACATACACCAAGTAGGAAGTCATTTTGAAGCTAAAAGTATGCTTCACGTTCCAGAGTTTCTCACCAATGTTGTCACTAATGATTTCCGACCAATTGATTATGGAATTAACCTTGTTGACTTCAATGGTCCTGATGAAAGCATAGATCCGTGTACGGAAAGTGTGAGCATTCACCTTACCATTAATCCTGCATAACAATTTGGCAATATAATCTACCTCCTGCATCAGATTAGACTAGCGGAAGAGTTCTTGGGATCTTAGAAGGAGATCTGGGATTCTTCATATATCTGTTGTTCATTATGTTCACGCAGTCAACTCTATGCTTCTCCCACCTGTTGTCGACATCCTGAATGATAATGGAAGTCACCACCTTTCATGCCGAGAATCTTCAAACGATAATTGATGAATTATGTGTCCAATCAAATTATTGTTTTCCCCGTAGCATCTCGCATTGATCTGTATGAAGGATGGTTATACCTAGCACACTCCATAAAAAACTCTGGCAACTGGACTACGTATGGAAAGATTGCAGCTCGAATAATTCCACTTCTTTTAACTACACGCATGAGTGAAGTCTTTCTTGCTCTGGATCTATCAATCAATTTGGAAAGAGGTTCCGGACCTAGATCTGTGTCTCCTATGTCTACAAATTTGGAAGTGATGCATGAATCCATTGTGCTTTTTTTTTCATCCTTCTTTGCCATGGATTTGTCTATCTTTGTCTAAACAATTGTCTTTCTTCTTATTCAACCAGAATTCTTCAAAACTGGTGCAAATCTAGATAATTCTTCAGATTCAGAGGATATATTCAATGTATTGGACTTTGATTAAAACTCCTTTTCTTTTGTAAATCACCTGTAACAAATTCCTGCAATTATTTCAGACAAATATGGCAACCAGGAACATGAACAATGAATTTTGATCATAAAAATCTGCATAATTCAAGCCCGCTGCCCCAAAAATTGATGTTTTCTTTGCATGTAAAGTGAGCATGATTTTTTTCAACTTCACTAGAGCACCTATATCACCTATGCAAACAATTATCTGGACACAAATCAACTCCCTTCAACCTGTGCGCCAAAATCGGAAGCTTTTAGCATTGATTTCACCTTCTTTTGAGAAAAAATCCTCTTCAAATGGGGCGCACTTTTCCTCTGGGCTGCACTTTTTTACCTGTGAATTAGTTAATTCTCCCTTATGGCAGCCCCTGCTTATATAACCCTTGTGATTTTATAATTAATCAATGTCTTTGCTATTACTAGCAATTAATTAATTAATTAATAAGCTTCACTCTTCAAATGGGGTGCCTATTTTGTGCATGCTTGTGGCTGCCATTAAATAAATTAAATTTATTTAATTTTAGACTTCTGCTTCCAGTTAACTCAAGCGTCATAGTATGCTTTGACCTTAGCCACTGAAAATAGGAATTAATTTAATCATTTAAGACTTTAAAAAGTAATATTTCACTCCCAAAAGGGGCACACTTTTTGACATAAAGGGGCTGCCATTAAATAAATTATTTTTTTAAATTTTAGAATAGTCTATTTTCATCCACCTTTTGTCCTTTAACCTTGTTGACTTTTCCACAAGCATGGGTGCCTATTTTGAGTGAATAATTAATTAAATTAATCAATTTAAAGGCTGCCTTTACTTCTTCAAAGGGGTTGCACTTTTTGACATAAAGAATTCTATTTTTAAGAACCACATGACGATGAGATTATTTACTCTGTAAGGCAGCCCTAAAAATCTCATGATTCACTTAAGTCATTTGACTTTCATAATGGAATTGTTTACCTTGCAAGGCAGTTCCAAGGTAAGAGGTAGCTCCATGTTTCTACCATATAGGGATATGCCTATAGCCCTTTTCGGTGTAATTCTATCTTCTCATAATGTATCAAACAACTTCTTATGCCAAGTCCTTTAATTTTCTGTTACTAGGTTGCGAACGATAGTTACCAAGTTTTTGTTACTTGATTCAGCTTGGCCATTCCCTTGTAGATAGTAGTTTGAGGAATGTACCAGCTGAATCTCATGACTGTAGCAGAATTCAACCAGCTCCTCAGAAGAAATATTCAAAGTGTTGTCTGTTACTATTTTACTGGGCATGCCAAACCTGACAATAATATTTTCTTTTATAAAACTACACACCTCGGCAAAAGTGTCGTTCTTCACAGGATTGGCTTCTACCCACTTACTGAAATAACCAGTACCTATTATAATGTAGTGATGGCTGGCACTGGAATCTGGGTTAAGCATACCAATAAAATCCATTCCCCACTGTTGGAAAGGTTCTTCAATTATAATGGGTTTTAAAGGTAATGTAGGAAATTTCACACGCCCAACAAAATGTTGGCACACTTGGCACTTAGCTACCCACTGTGCAGTATCTTGAAAAAGTGTGGGCCAATAATACCTTGCTCTGAGGATCTTGTGTGTAGTGACTCGGGCTGAGAAACGACCACCACAAGCCATGTCATGAAATTGTTGTAATAGTTGATCCTCCTAAGCTTTATCCATGCATCTAAGAAATACGCCATCAATTCCTCTTTTGTATAAACCATTATCCCAGAGAACGAAGTCTTTGGAATTTAGTTTAATTGTTCACTTCTCTTTCTGAGAAAGTGGATCTGAACATTCCCCATACGTCAGAAAGTAGGCAATGTTACTGTACCACTCCTCCACCAGATCTATAAAAAGTACCATAGGTAAATCTTCATCTATCTCTTCTTGATCTGCTTCTGGCATTGTTGCTTTCATCTCTGTCATTAGTTCGCACATACCTCTTCCTCAAAATAGCTTTGTAGGTTTAATATCTAGGTCATATTCTTGAACCTTTTTCACCCATGTGCCTCTCAACAATCCTAACTCTTGTTGTGTGAGGATAGATTTTACTGCAGTATCTGGAACCAAGACCACAGTGTGTGAGGAAAGAATATAATACATGAATGCCTTACACGCCTTCACCACTTTGTATGTGTGTTTTTCTATGGGAGTATATTTCAACTCATAAGTTTTAAGGGGCGTGCTCATGAAAGCAATCGGAGCTTCTGCATCCTCTTGATTTTTCTGCATCAATAATGCTGACATGGTGTGTTAGGAGGAATAACAGTAAAGAATAAATTCTTTACTGAAGTTGGGTGAAATCAAGACTGGAGCTTTTGACAGGGCCTCCTTAATCTTCCCAAAATCTTCCTTCCCTTCACTGCTCCATTTGAAATCTTGATTCTTCTTCATCATATTCGAGATATGATGGGTTAGCTCAGCGAAGTCAGGAATGAATCTCCTAAGAAAATTAAATTTTCCAAAAAAAGAGTGAACTCCTTTTTTGGATGTGGGAAATGGCAATGTCTAAATGGATTTGACACATTCTAGATCTATCTTGGTTCCTTCTTTGGAAATTATGTGCCCTAGTAGCTTCCCTTCTGTTACAGCAAAGATAGATTTCTTAGGGTTCAAAGAAATACCATGTTTGCAGCATTGTATGAAAACCTCTTCCAGATTCGAAATGTGTGTGCTTCTATCTTTGGAAAAAAATGTCAGATCATCAAGGTACACTACTATGTTTACATCCTTGAGATGAGAAAAATCTAAATCCATAGCTCTTTGAAATGTAGCTCTAGCATTGATCAAACCAAATGACATTTTCTAGTAAGCAAACGTTCCCCAAGGTGTAATGAATGTTGTTTTGTATTGATCTTCTTTAGCCACCTTGACTTGATTATAGCTTGAGAAACCATCAAGCATGAAAAGCATCTCAGATCTAGTGACCACCTACAGAGTGTGATCCATGATGGGGATGGGGTAGTTATCTTTTAATGAAGCTTAATTGAGGTTGCAAAAAACCATGCACAACCTAATCTCGCCACTCTTCTTTCTCACAGGAACTATGTTGGCTAACCATTCGGAATGATGTATGGGTTAAATAATATTTGCATCTAAAAACTTCTAGATCTCTGCAAAGATAGTTCTAGAAATTGTAGGGTTATGCCACCATAGCTTCTTCTTGAAAGGATTTTGTTCTGGTTTTAATGGGATGTAGTGTTGGACTTCTGCAGTCTGATATGTTTTTAGATCCTGGTAAGACCAGGAAAAAACATCCATATATTTCTTGAGAAGCTCTGTAAAAGATTCTCTTTCTACCTCTGAACAACACTTACCCAAATTTACTAATTTGGGATCATTGCTGGCTCCCAAATTCAGTAATTGTGTATTGGAGGAAGAACCTTCCCCACTTTCTTCATTTTTCTTAAGCATCTGATCATGCTTGTCAAACATTTCCTCAAGAGATATTAAGACTTTGGGAATTTTATTTCCCTTTAGCTAGATAATCTCCTAACTTCCCGAGACGTCCGCATCCATTTCTCCCACATTAGTTTGTCTTGGAGGTGAATTACATCCCTCATAGTAGATCTCTTCAAATTTGTCCTTTTGTTAGAGAAATGCAACAATCTGCTTGTCATCGTTAAAAACCTGCCATTGCTGGATGTTGTCGGGAAATTTTGGGTAGAAGACCATCTCAACTTTATAACCCCCTATCTAAAAAATGTGGGAGGCTTATTTGGATTTAAAAAATTTGCAGTCACTGCAAGTGAATCAACTCTTGAATTTTGTTCTCTCGGAATGTAAGATACCGAGAAAGTTGAAAAATCCAGGATAACGGAGTAGACTCAATCTCTATAATGCCTAAGTTTGTCCCTTTTTACTTGATAGAGACCTCTTATCTGCTTAACAATCAGCTCAACATCTCCCTTTGCGTGTAAGAGCTTGATTCCCATTGTTTTTGCCTACTCCATACTTAACAACAACGCTTTATAATCTGCTGTGTTGTTAGTATTTTTGAACATTAATTTGAAGGAGTGTACATGTACCTTCCCTTTAGGAGAGATAAGAACAACCCCTGCACCGGATCCAAATGAATAGCTTCTGCCATCATATTCCAAAGACCAAACCTTGTTGTCAAGTTGATGTGGTTCTTGAATCACATGTTGAACATCTTCTTTATCCATTTCTAGATAATAGACTTCGTGATCAAATTCGTGAAACAAGATATGAGATCTAGGATCCTCAGACTTTGATACTATGTACTTGGATTTCTTCTCAGGTTCTAACTTCTGATTAACTCCTTTGATTGGTGTGTGTGCACAAGACCAATCCATCTTGACTTCTCCGCCTAGCTCTTTATAGAAATTTCTACTTAATAGTATGTCATAAGAGACTGGGATGTCTGCTACAAGGATAGTCATTTTCAATCTCTTGTCTGGAAAAGAAGCAAGTACTGCCTGCGCATCTTTAATTTGTCCAACAAGAGGAATTTTCCTTTACATTGAATACCATCTTTTGATGGTTTTTGTCAATGTGAGACCCAAGGCATCGAAAACTTTGGCAAGCATGACGTTGTTAGAAGCTCTAAAGTCCAAAATGCAATTACTTAGTTTGTATCCATTGATAAGAAAAGATACATAAAATGGTTCGATCCTTTCTGATGTAGCAGGAGAAGAGGTAGAAGGAGAAGAACTTGCAGCCACATTATTTGAAGGAGTAATCTTTGGACTTGACAAGATATCTCGTGAAGTATTATTTGTTGGATTGGGACCGTTACTTTGCACATACTTGACCAATCTATTTAGATGATCAGGAAATGCTCTCAAATACTTAGATTTTGACATTTGGACCTTGGTATTCTTGATATGATCGATGATGTCAAAAGCTTGACTTGCTTCAGTTGGATGTGTGTTGGCCCTTTGCTGCGAATTGAAAGAATTTGAATATTTATCTTTAGGCGCTAATGAAGGAGGGCTATCTCTTTTCAAGATAGTAACATCTGGCCTAGGATCTTCTCTTTCTCTTCTTTGGCTTCTTGTGGATGCTTCAACATTTTGGCATGTCTAAGAGCTTGTAAACACTGCAAATGTGTGACCATCAGAATCTTCAAAAGATTCAGAGTAGCCATCATCAGATTCGTAGTCTAGGTAACCAATATTGGAGTCACCAGTGGGATCTACAAAGTCTTCATCATCAAATGATTCGTCAATGCTGAGATCTTCTTCATTAGTTTCCAAGTTATTCCTTAGAGCAGCTTCAATTGCCAACCGCTGTGGTGCAGCAACAAATCTGTTTCAGTTTTGATTTTGATTTTGACCATTAAAGATCCGGGTAGGAGCTCTTGTTGAAGGGGTTGCATTCCCTGCTTGAGAGATCTGCTTCTTGATTTGCAACATGTCATTAGCCAATCTTTGCAACAAAGGATCTGAAGTACTTGAAGAAGCACCATCACCTTTGTGAGATGGTTGTTTGAGTTTTCCAGCCATGATCAAGTCATCTTCAACTTCCATGACAACATTTTGTGCTTTGAGTAGATTTACAAGTCTTTCCCTTCTCAGCTGATATCCAACATCGAGAAATAGAGCGTTTATAAAAAAATGTCTTGATTTTCTTTGCTCAATGTGGAAAAAGTAGGGATTTTATATAAAATCCTTTGGAACCTTGCAATAAAGTCCTGCATGTTCTCAGTTGGCTCTTTCTTCAACTGCATCAATTGGGTGATCAACATGCTAGCATCCCCTGTAGGCTTGAATATTTTTAAAAAATGTTCACGCATAGTCACCTAGTTAATTATGGTAATAGGAGATAGCTGATAGAACCATTCACCAACCAAGTTGTGTAGAGTCTCAATGAAGAGTCTGAATGAGACATCTTCATGCTCTTCTGCAAGCACACCATCAGATATAAAGAAGGCCACCAAATGATCATCTAGGTTTTTCTTTTAATCTCCAAAGAATTTTGGAAAATTCTTTCTGGATCCTTTAGGCAAATCGTGGATAGGTGGAGCCAAGTTCAGTGGCCCAAAAGTTGCTCCCATGGGACAGGTACAATCTGATTCTGATTTGCCATGATGAACGGAGCACGTCTTCTCCTTGTGTAGACTTGGTGAATAATTCCATCCGCCGGATTATGCTGAAGACAATACAGATCTCAATGGGTGTGCACTCTCATTCCTGGTGAGAGACTAGATCTACGGATTCTAACTTGAGGAGGATGATTGAAATTGAATTGCTCCTATAGTTTGAAGAAATGATCAATCCCTCCTTGCGCCTTCATGGATTGGGTAAATGGACATTCAGCCACGTTGAGATTTGTATGGAAAACACTCTGATATTCAATAGATAAGATTTGATCTGCAAAGATAGTTGTTCCCCAGCGGAGTCGCCAAAAACTATTGGCTAGATTTTCTGCATAGCACAAAACCTAGGCAGTCATGAGATAAATATCCCTCATCTACCGATGAGGTTCCAGTGTCAGATTTGTCAATTAAAATATGCTAGTATCTATGTGGGGTTTTACTTTAACTGTTCAGCTCATGAACCATAGGTGTATAGTTCTGCAGCAAGTAAGCAGCTGTTTAAAGAAAGGAAATATTTAAAGAAGGGAAAGGGAATTATATAAACACAGAGAAGAAATGGGGAAGATGTGCATCCCAATCAATAGATAACATAGAAGAAGGCATGGGTAAAGTGGATATATTTATGTGAGTATTTCTATAACATTACTTACCATATGTCTATTGGTATGAATCCATTCCGAGCTTTGTATGGATATGATGCAAGATATTTTTTTGATTTGGATTTTGGGGATAGTAGAGCTCCCAAGGCTCAAGAGAGGTTACAAGATAGTCAGGACATCCTTAAGGTACTTAAGTTTAATATTCAGGGGGGCCAGAATCAATAGAATATGTATGCAGATAGGCACAGGGTAGAGGGAGCATTTGAGGTAGGAGACATGGTATTTTTACGTCGTCAGCCATACAAACAGAGCACTCTCAAGAAGAGTGGAGTTGAAAATATCAAGCCTTTATTCTATGGACCATACAGGGTGCTGAGGAGAATTAGTGAGGTAGCATATGAGCTGGAATTACCTTCTAAGAGTAAGATACATAATGTCTTTTATGTATATTGCTTGAAAAAGGCTTTGGGGCAGCACATTGTTTCTTCTGCAGAGTTACCACCTTTGGATGAGGAAGGGAGTTTGGATTTAGTGCTAGAGGAGATCTTGGATAGCCGAGAGAGGAGACTGAGGAATAGAATTATTCAAGAGTTCCTGGTGAGGTGGAAGGGGTTGTCAATAGAGGATGCTACATGGGAAGGTGAGTCTATTTTACAGCATCCAGCTTTGCAGTTGCTTGGGGACAAGCAATTTCAGGAAGGGAGGATTGTAATGTTTGGTGTCCCTAGATTTCATCCTGAAATTTGAGACTACCCTATCCGAAAATTATTTGTACTTTTAAAATAATGGGTCATTTTGTGTTTTTATTGCCTGAAAGTTCTTTTATTGCGTCAAGATATTCCTAGAGAGTCATATTAGCCATTTTCGCCAAATACCCAGATGCCCAAAATTGTTATATTCTGTCATCAGGATTTGTCTGTGGGAGATTTGTATTTAATTATTTTGAGCCCTATTTGAGGAAATTTGTGCTCCAGTTTAACTCTGTTGTGATCGTACATATCGTTATTCCCATATACCAGTAGGGTTTTAACCAGGAATGCATTCTAGACTTTATTTGTGGCTTCTGGCAATGTTTTGTGTTTTTGTGTTTTTCCCATTTCCTTTTCTGTGAAATTTCTCTTGATCAATTACTTTGCTGGTTTGGCCTAATTCTTGGCCTGGATTAGTTGGAGATCATATATGCACATTATGCTAGAAGGAATTCACCATCGGAGGTCTGGTTCTCTGGGAAAAGACGAAGTTGTGCACCAAAAAGCCTCTTCTAGGCTAGCCACATTTTTTGGAAAAAGAAGAATTGAAGTGGATCATGGGAAAATTAGAAGCAACAGGCAGATGGTAATTTTTGTACCTGCCTAGCAGGGTACTTTTTCCCATAGAAGCAATGCCACTTAAGTGACAATGGGAAAATTAGAGGCAACATGTAGGCGGGAATTTCTTACTTGCCTTGCAGGGTAAAAATTCCCATTATGGAATAAAAGGAAAATCACTTAAGTGAATCATGGGATTTTATTGCCTGCATTGCAGGGTAAATAATCCCATTGTCATGTGTTTCTTAAAAATATAGTTCTTTATGCCAAAAAGTGTGACCCCTTTGGGGAAGAAAAGGCAGTCTTTAAATTAATTAATTTAATTAATTATTCACCCAATTTTGGCGCCCAGGCTTGTAGAAAAGTCAACAGAGGGTAAAGGACAAAAGGTGGTTGAAAATAGACTATTCTAAAATTAAATAAATAGTATTTATTTAGTGCAACCCCTTTGTGTCAAAAAGTGCGTCCCTTTTGGGAAAGAAATAATACTTTTTAAAGTATTAAATGATTAAATTAATTCCTATTTTCAGTGGCTAAGGTCAAAGCATACTGTGAGGCTTGAGTTAACTGGAAGCAGAAGTCTAAAATTAAATAAATTTAATTTATTTAACGGAAGCCATAAGCATGCACAAAATAGGAGCCCCATTTGAAGAGTAAAGCTTATTAATTAATTAATTGCCAGTAATAGCAAATGCATTAATTAATTATCGAATCACAAGGCGTATATAAGCAGGGGCTGCCATAAGGATGCATTAATTAATTCACAGGAAAAGAAGTGCAGCCCAGAGGAAAAGTGCGCCCCATTTGAAGAGGATTTTTGCTCAAAAGAAGGTGAAATTAATGCTAAAAGATTCCAATTTCGACGCACAGGTTGAAGGAAGTTAATTTTTGTCTGGATAATTGTTTGCATAAGTGGTATAGGTGCTCAAGTGAAGTTGGTAAAATTCATGCTTGCTTTGCATGCAAATAAAACATCAAATTTTGGGGCAGCAGGCTTGAATTATGAAGATTTTTATGATTAAAATTCGTTGTTCATGTTCCGGTTGCCATCTTTGTCTAAATTAATCACAGGAATTCATTACAGGTGCTTTACAAAAGAAAAGGAGCTTTAATCAATGTCCAATACATTGAATATATCCTCTGAATCTGAAGAATTATTCAGATTTGCACCAGTTTTGAAGAATTTCAGCCAAATAAGAAGAAAAAGAATTGTTTGGAAAAAGATAGACAAATCCATGGCAAAAAGGGATGAAATAGAAAGCACAACGGAGTCATGCATCACTTCCAAATTTGTAGCCATAGGAGACACAAATCTAGGTTTGGAACCTCTTTCTGAATTGATTGATAGATCCAGAGTAGGAAAGACTTCACTCATGCGTGCAGTTTAAAGCAGTGGAATTTTTCGAGCTGCAGCCTTTCCATACACAGTCCAATTGCCAGAGTTAGTTATGGAGTGTGCTAGGTCTTACAAACTTCATCTAGATCAGTGCGAGATGCTACGGAGAAAACAATAATTTGGTTGGACGTAGAGTTCATCAATTATTGCTTGAAGATTCCGGTTCGAAAGGTGGTGACTTCCATTAGCATTCAGGATGCCGGAAGCAGGTGGGAGAAGCATAGAGTTGACTGCGTGAACATAATAAACAACAGATACATGAAGAAACCTAGATCTCCTTATGAGTTCCCAAGAACACTTCCACGGTCCAATCAGGTACAGGAGGTAGATGATATTGCCAAATTGTTATACAGGATTAATGGCGAGGCAAATGCTCACACTTTCCATATATGGATGTATGCTTTCATCAGGACCACTGAAGTCAACAAGGTTGATTCCATAATCAATTGGTCGGAAATCATTAGCGACAACATTGGTGAGCAACTCCGGAATGTGAAGCATACTTTAAGCTTCAAAATGATTTCTTATTTGGTATATGCAACAGCTTCACAAGGCATCTTCTCCAAGCTGGATAGATGTGGCATTCTTTCTAAGGACCCCATTTTCGAGTGCTACCCACAGCTTACTATACCTACGTGTATGAAATATTTCAAAGTGGTCAATGACGGATTCTTCTACGAATTCATTTGTAGGCTAAACAGAGACCTAAAGGCCAACAGGGTAAGCAGGGAAGCATGGGAAGCTGTATCCAAAATTGGTAGTCTATTCATTCAGTTTGCAGATTTCACATACCTCAAGGTCACTGGCTTTTCTGGAGAACCAGTTAAGTTGCCCATATATCTGAATGATAGATTGATCACCATGGAGCTGAGTAGAAAACTTGTGGAGACACATGACCTTCAGTCAAAATGGCACAAGTCTACGGGCTTCTTCCCAATCACTGTGGGTCATTATAGCTTCCAGAGAAGTCATAGAGCTCGAGGGATAGAGGCAGAGATGTTATTTGAGTATGAGCAAGAGTTATTCCCGCAACGACTGAACTTCAATCCATTTAGAGTAGCCAGGAAGATGATCTCCCAGGAATACTCACATGTTCCTTCATTAGAGGATTTCTGGATGAAGTGCAAAAGTGAGTACGAGGTTAGAAAGAAGGATTTCAGCAGGATATCAGCACGACAAGTATTCGACTTTGGACTAGCATGGATACCTGTGGATCTTAAAGATGATGGGAATGTGTTACTTAACACTTACCATCAAATGGGAGGAGATAGAGCCATACTTCAGGATAATGTAGGGTGCTGCCATACGATTGAGGAAAGATATAGCGCTGTTCTGGAGAATACTTCAAACTGATTGCTGACGAAGGGATACTACCTTAATGAAGCATTGATGAATCAAGTCACGGGAAACTTCAGCACAGAAGATTCCCTCAAGAGGAAGCACAGAGGAGAAAGCAACAGAAGGTCCGAGAAGATGAAATTGCACAAAAGATCTCAATCAAAGGAGAAGATCACTTCCACGGCTATGACTTTAGTTCTAGCTTCTCTAGCATCCAGTACTTCACCGACTGTTGCACCTCAGCAAGACACTTCCATGCCTCCACTGAATCCAGAAACATTCATCTTATCTCCTCAGCCACTCCATTCAACACCTGTTCCAGAAGAGACTTTGAAGTTGCAGATGGAAAAGTTCGAACGAGATTTATCCTTGAATGATTCAGAAGATGGCAGCCATAACACTGTAGCAGTTTTTGATGGAGAGGAAACAGAGTGGGAGATAGTAGTGCACTCAACAACTTCTCATTCTACGAGAAGTAACTTCTCAGAATGGTTGGATTTGCAGTTGGTTCCAGAAGCTAGAGTGGAAATAAACTTGGAGGAACATGACTTACAGCTACTCTAGAGTCTAGGTAGAAAAGATAGAAGACCTAAAGTTGCTAAGGTAACTTCAAGGTTGATCATCGAGGAGTCAGGGCAAAAGTTTGCTAAGATGACAGTTCCAGCGGAAGGAAATGAGGATGAGCTCACAGCAGAAGATGTAACAGTAACCAGAGTACCCATTGGTCAATCCACCACAGAAGGATTGAACTAGGACACATAGACATTGATAGATGCTCTATTCCTTAGGCTTGACAGAGAAAAGATAGAGAAAGACAAGCTTCATACAAAGGTATCTCAATTGTGCGAGATCAAATCCAAGGTGGATAAATCTTCCACGTAGCCCATTTCTGAGCAGGTGAGTGATCATCTTATGTAGCAGATGGAGGATGCAAGTAATAAGGTGAAAGCTATTGACGAATGGAAGAATCTGATTATTCGTCAAGCTTCTGTATAACTTGGAGAGGTGCCAGCCCGCCTAAAGGTTATGAATGATGCAGCAAATCAGCTGAAGCAACTGGTGACGAGCATAGTAGGTATGAACACAGTTACAAAGAGTAACCTGAGGACTTTGGCCAAAACCAACAAGCTACCAGGAGAAGTATTGGCTGCAGAGCAAATTGTACCAATTACATCAGTTGAGAAGGGGAAGCAGCTGGAGTTTTCAGTATCTTCTTATGGTATCCCCTTCTCAACTGATCCGTCTGGTACAATCTCCTCTAAAACCGATACTTCTCCCGGCATCTTGTTGATTTTAGCCAAAGTACTCAGGTTACTCTCAGCAATTGTGTTAATATCTATTATGCTCGTCACCATTTGTTTCAACTAATTTGTTGCATCATTCATAACATTCACATGGGCTGGCACCTCTCCATGTTGTACAGAAGCTTGATGAATAATCAAATTCTTCCATTCGTTAATAGCTTTCACCTGATTGCTTGCATCTTCCATCTCCTGCATAAGATGATCACTCACCTGCTCTGAATTGGTTGAGTGGAAGATTTAGCAACCTTGGCTATGATCTCGCATAACTGAGATACCTGCTTCTGAAGCTCATCTTTCTCCACCTTTTCTCTGTCAAGCCTAAGGAATAGAGCATCTATCAATGTCTATGTATCTTGCTTCAATCCTTCTGTGGTGGCTTGACCGATGGGTACTCTAGTTACTGTTACATATTTTGTCGTGAGCTCATCCTCCTTCTTTCCTTCCACTAGAACTATCATCTCAACAAACTTTTGTCCCAAATCCTCCATGATCAACCTTGAAGTTACCCTAGAAACTTTAGGTCTTCTGTCTTTTCCGCCTAGACTCTGGAGTAGTTGCAAGTCGCATTCCTCCAAGTTCATTTCCACTCTAGCTTTTGGAACCAACTGCGAAGCCAACCATTCTGAGAAGTTACTTCTTGGAGAATGAGAAGTTGCTGAGTGCACTACTATCTCCCATTATGTTTCCTCTCCATCAAAAACTGATACAATGTTATGGCTGCCATCTTCTGAATTATTCAAGGACAAAGCTCTTTTGAACTTTGCCATCTATAGCTTCAACGTCTCTTCTGGAACAGGTGCTAAATGGAGTGGTTGAGGAGAGAAGATGAATGTTGCAAGATTCAGTGGAGGAATGGAAGTGTCTTGCTGAGGTGTAAAAATCGGTGAAGTACTGGATGTTGGAGAAGCTGGAACTAAAGTCATAGCTGTAGAAGTGATCTTCTCCTTTGATTGATATCTTCTATGCACCTTCATCTTCTCGGACCTTCTGCTACTTTCTCCTCCATTTTTCCTCTTGAGGGAATCTCCTGTGTTGAAGTTGCCTGACTTGATTCATCAATGCTTCATCAAGGCAGTATCCCTTTGTCAACAACCAGTTTGAAGTATTCACAGAATAGCGCCAGACCTTTCGTCAATTGTATGGCAGCCCCTACATTATCCTGAAGTATGGCTCTATCTCCTCCCATTTGATGGTAAGTGCCAAGTAACACATTCCCATCATATTTAAGATTTGCAAGTATCCTCTCTAGTCCAAAGTCAAACACTTGTCGTGCTGATAGCCTGCTGAAATCCTTCTTTCTAACCTCATACTCACTTTTGCACTTCATCCAGAAATCCTCTAATGAAGGCACATGTGCGTACTCCTGGGATTTCATCTTCCTAGCTACTCCAAATGGATCGAAGTTCAACCATGCCAGGAAGAACTCTTGCTCATACTCAGATAACATCTCCTCCTTCATCCCTTGAGCTCTATGAATGCTACGGCAACTATAATGTCCCACAGTGATTGGGAAGAAGCCCGTAGACTTGTGCCATTTCGACTTAAGGTCGTGTATCTCCACAAGTTATCTACTCAGCTCCATGTTGATCAATTTATCATTTAGATATTTGGGCAGCTTAATCGATTCTCCAGAAAATCCGGTAACCTTGAGGTATGTGAAATCTGCAAACTGAATGAATACATTGCCAATTATGGATAAAGCTTCCCACGCTTCCTTGCTCACCTTGTTGGCTTTAGGTCCCTGTCTAGCCTATAAATGAATTCGTAGAAGAATCCATCATTGACCACTTTGAAATATTTCTCGCATGCAGGTATAGTAAGATGTGGGTAGCACTCGAAAATGGGGTCCTTAGAAAGAACGCCACATCTATCCAACTTGGAGAAGATGCCTTGTGAAGCTGTAGCATACACTAAGTAGGAAGTCATTTTGAAGCTAAAAATACACTTAACATTCCGAGGTTTCTCACCAATGTTGTCGCTAATGATTTCCGACCAATTGATTATGGAATCAACCTTGTTGACTTCAATGGTCCTGATGAAAGCATACATCCATGTAGGGAAAGTGTGAGTGTTCGCCTCACCATTCATCCTGCATAACAATTTGGCAATATCATCTACCTCCTATACCAGATTGGACTGCGGAAGAGTTCTTTGGAAATTGGAAGGAGATCTGGGCTTCTTCATGTATCTGTTGTTCATTATGTTCACGCAGTCAACTCTATGTTTCTCCCACCTGCTGCCGGCATCCTGAATGCTAATAGAAGTCAAAACCTTTCACACCAGAATCTTCAAACAATAATTGATGAACTCTGCATCCAACTGAATTATTGTTTTCCCTGTAGCATCTTGCACTGATCTGGATGAAGGATGGTAAGACCTAGCACACTCCATAATGAAATCTGGAAATTGTGATATGTATGGAAAGGCTACAGCTCGAACAATTCCACTAATTTTAATTACACGCATGAGTGAAGTCTTTCCTACTCTGGATCTATCAATCAATTCAGAAAGAGAATCCAGACCTAGATCTGTGTCTCCTATGTCTACAAATTCCGAAGTGATGCATGACTCCATTGTGTTTTCTTTTTCATCCCTCTTTTCCATGGCTTTGTCTATCTTTGTTTGAACAATTCTTTTTCTTCTTATTCGGCCAAACTTCTTCAAAACTGGTGTAGATCTGGATAATTCTTGAGATTCGGAGGATATATTCAATGTATTGAACATTGATTAAAGCTCCTTTTCTTTTGTAAAGCACTTGTGACGAATTCCTACAATTAATTCAGAAAAAGATGGCAACCGGAACATGAACAATGAATTTTAATCATAAAAATCTGCATAATTCAAGCCTGTTGCCCCAAAAATTGATGTTTTGTTTGCATGCAAAGTGAGCATGAATTTTACCAACTTCACTTGAGCACCTGTATCACTTATGCAAACAATTATCTAGACATAAATCAAATTCCTTCAACCTATGCGCCAAAATTGGAAGCTTTTAGCATTAATTTCACCTTCTTTTGAGCAAAAATCCTCTTCAAATGGGGCGCACTTTTCCTCTGGGCTGCACTTCTTTCCCTGTGAATTAATTAATTTATCCTTATGGCAGCCCCTGCTTATATAATCATTGTGATTCTATAATTAATTAATGCCTTTGCTATTACTGGCAATTAATTAATTAATTAATAAGCTTCACTCTTCAAATGGCACACCTATTTTGTGCATGCTTATGGCTGCCATTAAATAAATTAAATTTATTTAAGTTTAGACTTCTGCTTCCAGTTAACTCAAGCCTCACAGTATGCTTTGACCTTAGCCACTAAAAATAGGAATTAATTTAATCATTTAATACTTTAAAAAGTATTATTCCTCTCCCAAAAGGGGCACACTTTTTGACATAAAAGGGTTGCCATTAAATAAATAAATTTATTTAATTTTAGAACAGTCTATTTTCAACCACCTTTTGTCCTTTAACCTCTATTGACTTTTCCACAAGCATGCGCGCCAAATTGGGTGAATAATTAATTAAATTAATCAATTTAAAGGTTGCTTTTACTTCTCTAAATGGGGCACAATTTTTTGGCATAAAGAATTCTATTTTTTAAGAAACACATGATAATGGGATTATTTACCCTGCAAGGCAGCCCTAAAAATCCCATGATTCACTTAAGTCATTTGACTTTCATAATGAGATTGTTTACCCTGCAAGGCAGGCTATAAAATTCCATGATTCACTTATGTGATTTTTCTTTTAATCCACAATGGGAATTTTTACCCTGCAAGGCAGGGAAGAAATTCCCACCTGCCTGCTGCCTCTAATTTTCCCATTGTCACTTAAGTGGTGTTGCTTCCATGGGAAAATGGTACCCTGCTAGGCAGGTACAAAACTCCCACCTGCCTGCTGCTTCTAATTTTCCCATGATCCACTTCAATTCTTCTTTTTCCAAAAATGAGGCCAACCTAGAAGAGGCTTTTTAGTGCACGACTTCGTCTTTTCCCAGAGAACTAGACCTCCGATGGCGAATTCCTTCTGGCATAATGTGCGTATATGATCTCTAGCTACTCCAGGCCAAGAATCAGGCCAAACTGGCAAAGTAATTGATCCAGAGAAATTTTACAGAAAACGAAACGGGAAAACACAAAAACACAAAACGTTGCCAGAAGTCACAAATAAAGTCCAGAACTCATTCCTGGTTAAAAACCTACTGGTATATATGAATAATGATATGTACGATCACAACAGAGTTAAACCGGAGCACAAATTACCTCAAACGGGGCTCAAAATAATTAAATACAAATTTTCCATAGACAAATCCTGATGACAAAATATAACAATTTTGGACATCTGGGTATTTGGCGAAAATGGTTAATATGGCTCTTTTAGAATATCTTGATGCAATACAAGAACTTTCTGGAAATAAAAACACAAAACGACCCATTATTTTAAAAGTACGAAATTTTTTCGGATAGGGTAGTCTCAAATTTCAGGATGAAATCTGGGGACACCAGTCATCTCCATCTGTGGACATCTTTTTCTCTGTCAGAATGACAAGGGAAAAGATGATATCCCAGCATCTCTGGTTTCATATCTTGTCTTTTGGGCACGTGGTCAGGCAAACAAACACAACACAAAAACAAAAACAAAACAAAGAAAAAAAAATTTTTATTTATGTACATACAGGTTTTACTCTTCCCTTCATGTCTGGAACATTTTAAAGTGTTGCCCATTAAAAGGAAATAGCAATTCAACTCCATCTTGATGAGCAAGAATGAAGCTATCTACTCCGGCGATCTTCTTAATCACAAAAGGCCCTTTCCATAGTAAATCAAATTTTTCATGCATGCCTTTTGCTTCTCTTCTTTTTTCCCATAAAAGGACCCAGTCCTTGACTTCAAACTTTCTTTCCCTGGCTTTTTTTTTCGAAGATGATTTTCACCTTCCTTTGATGCTCTGTCAGTCTATCAGCAACTTGAGTTTTTACCTCCCGTAATTCCATTAGGTACATGATCCTTTTATCAATAACATCCATGAATGTCAAATCCTCCAGGGCTCTAGAAAGTTGTAGGGTAGGCAGTTCCAGGGTAAGAGGAAGCTCCGTGTCTCTACCATATAATAGTTGAAATGGGGACATACCTACACCCCTTTTTGGTGTAATTCTATCAGCCCATAATGCATCAAACAACTTCTTATGCCAAGTCCTTTGATTGTCTGTTACTAGCTTTCACACGATAGTCACCAAGTTTTTGCTACTTGATTTAGCTTGGCCATTCCCTTGTGGATAGTAGTTTGAGGAATGAACCAGCTGGATCCCATGAGTGTAGCAGAAATCAACCAGCTCCTCAGAAGAAATATTTGGAGCATTTTCTGCTACTATTTTACTAGGAACGCCAAACCTGACAACAATATTTTCTTTTATAAAACTACACACCTTGGCAGAAGTGGCGTTCTTCACAGGAATGGCTTCTACCCACTTATTGAAATAATCAGTAGCTGTTAGAATGTAGCGATGGCTGGCACTGGAAGCCGGGTTGAGCATACCAATAAAATCCATTCCCCGTTGCTAGAAAGGTTCTTCAATTACAATGGGTTTTAAAGGTAATGCTGGCAATTTTATCCACCCAACAAAGTGTTGGCATGCTTGGCACTTAGCTACCCACTTTGCAGTATCTTGAAAAAGTGTGGGCCAGTAATACCTTGCTCTAAGGATCTTGTGTGTAATGACTCAGGCTGATAAATGACCACCGCAAGCCATGTCATGAAACTATTGTAAGAGCTGATCCTGCTGAGCTTTATCCACGCATCAGAGAAATACGCGATCAATTCCTCTTTTGTATAAACCATTATCCTAGAGAACAAAGTCTTTGGATTTCAGTTTAATAGTTCATTTATCTTTCTGAGAAAGTTGATCTGGACATTCTCCATACATCAGAAAGTAGGCAATGTTACTGTACCACTACTCCACCAGATCTATAAAAAGTACAGTAGGCAAATCTTCATCTATCTCTTTTGATCTGCTTCTGGCACTGTTGCTCTCATCTCTATCATTAGTTCACACAGGCGCCTTCCTCAAACCAGCTTTGTAGGTTTGATATCCAAGTCATATTCTTGAACCTTTTTCACCGATGTGCCTCTTAACAATCCTAACTCTTGTTGAGTGAGGATAGATTTCACTGCAATATCTGAAACCAAGACCACAATGTGTGAGGAAAGAATATAGTACCTGAATGTTTTACACACCTTCACCACTACATATGCGTGCTTTTTCATGGGAGTATATTTCAACTCATAAGCTTTAAGGGGTGTGCTCATGAAAGCAATCGGAGCTTCTACATCCTCTTGATTCTTCTGCATCAGGATTGCTGACATGGTGTGATCAGAGGAATAACAGTAAAGAATGAATTCTTTACTGAAGTCGGGTGAAACCAAGATTGGAGATTTTGACAGGGCCTCCTTAATCTTCTCAAAATATTCCTTTCCTTCACTGCTCCATTTGTAATCTTGTGTCTTATTCATCATATTCGAGATATGACGGGTTAGCTAAGAAAAGTCAAGAATGAATCTCCTGAGAAAATTAACTTTTCCAAAGAAAGAGTGAACTCCTTTTTTGGACATTGGCAATGGAAATGTCTGAATGGATCTGACACGTTCCGGATCTATCTTGGTTCCTTCCTTGGAGATAATGTGCCCTAGTAGTTTTCCTTTTGTTACAGCAAAGATAGATTTCTTAGGGTTCAAAGAAATACCATGTTTGCAGCATTGTATGAAAACCTCTTCTAGATTTGAAATGTGTGTGCATCTATCCTTGGAAAGGACTCTCAGATCATCAAGGTAGACCACTATGCTTATATCCTTGAGATGAGAAAAAGCTAAATCCATAGCTCTTTGAAATGTAGCTCCAGCATTGATCAAACCAAACGGCATTTTCTGGTAAGCAAAGGTTCCCCAAGGTGTAATGAATGTCGTTTTGTATTGATCTTCTTTAGCCACCTTGACTTGATTGTAGCCTGAGAAACCATCAATCATGGAAAGCATCTCAGATCCAGTGACCACCTGCAGAGTGTGATCCATGATGGGGATGGGGTAGTTATCTTTTAATGAAGCTTGATTGAGGTTGCGAAAATCCACGTACAACCTAATCTCACCACTCTTCTTTCTCACAGGAACTATGTTGGCTAACCATTCAGAATGATGTATGGGATAAATAATCTTTGCATCTAACAACTTCTAGATCTTTGCAAAGGTAGTTCTGGAAATGGTAGGGTTATGCTGCCGCAACTTCTGCTTGAAATGATTTTGTTCTAGTTTTAATGGGATGTAGTGTTGAACTTCTGTAGGCTGATATGTTTTCAGATCCTGGTAAGACCAGGAAAAAACATATATGTATTTTGTAAGAAGCTCAGTAAAAGCTTCTCTTTCTACCTCTGAACAACACTTACCCAAATTTACTAATTTGGGATCATTGCCGGCTCCCAAATTTAGTAACTGTGTATTGAAGGAAGAACCTTCCCCACTTTCTTCATTCTTCTTAAGCATCTGATCATGCTTGTCAAAAATTTCCTCAAGAGATACCAAGCCTTTGGGAATTTAATTTCCCTTTAGCTAGATAATCTCCTGACTTCCTGAGACGTCTACATCCATTTCTCCCATAGTAGTTTGTCTCGGAGGTGAATTACATCCCTCATAGTAGATCTCTTCAAATTTTTCCTTTTGTTAGAGAAATGTAGCAATCTACTTGTCATCGTTAAAAACCTGCCATTGCTGGATGTTGTCGAGAAATTTTGGGTGGAAGACCATCTCGACTTTGTAATCCCCCTATCTAAAAAATGTGGGAGGCTGATCTGGATTTAACAAATATTTCATCACTATAAGTGAATCAACTCTTGAATTTTTTTCTCTCAGAATGTAAGATATCGAGAAAGCTGAAAAAACCAGGATAGCAGTGTAGACTCAATCTCTATAATGCCGAAGTTTGTCCTTTTTTACTTGATAGAGACCTCTTATCTACTTAACAATCAGCTCAGTATCTCCCTTTGCGTGTAAGAGTTTGATTCCCATTGTTCTTGCCTGCTCCATACCTAACAACAACGCTTCATACTCTATTGTGTTAGTATTTTCGAACATCAATTTGAAGGAGTGTGCATGCACCTTCCCTTATGGAGAGATAAGAACAACACCTGCACTGGATCCAAATGAACAATAGCTACCATAAAATTCCAGAGACCAAACCTTGTTGTCAAGTTGATGTGGTTCTTGAATCAAAGGTTGAACTTCTTCTTTATCCATTTCCAGATAATAGACTCTGTGATCAGATTCTTGAAACAAGATCGGAGATCTAGGATCCTCAGAATTTGATACTGTGTTCTTGGATTTCTTCTCAGGTTCTAACTTCTGATTAACTCCTTTGATTTGTATGTGCGCACACAACCAATCCATCTTGACTTCTCCGCCCAGCTCTTTACAAAAATTTCTACTCAACAGCATGCCATAAGAGACTGGGATGTTTGCTACAAGGATAGTCATTCTCAATCTTTTATCTGGAAAAGAGGAAAGTACTGCATTCGTATCTTTGATTTTCCCCACAAGAGGAACTTGCCTTTCCATTGAATAGCATCTTCCGATGGTTTTTGTCAATGTGAGACCCAAGGCATCAGCAACTTTGGCAGGCATGATGTTGTCAGAAGCTCCAAAGTCCAAGATGCAATTGCTTAGTTTGTATCTGTTGATAAGCAAAGATACATAAAATGGCTCGATCCTTTCTAATGTAGTAGGAGAAGAGGTAGAAGGAGAAAAACTTGCAGCCACATTATTTGAAGGAGTAATCTTTGGACTTGACAAGATACCCCGTGAAGTATTATTTGTTGGGTTGGGACTGTTACTTTACAAATACTTGACCAATCTATTTAGCTGATTAGGAAATTCCCTCAAATACTCAACTTCTAACATTTGGACCTTGGTCTTCTTGATGTGATCGATGATGTCAA
This sequence comes from Taxus chinensis, assembly GCA_019776745.2. Taxonomy (NCBI): domain Eukaryota; kingdom Viridiplantae; phylum Streptophyta; class Pinopsida; order Cupressales; family Taxaceae; genus Taxus; species Taxus chinensis. Next base: position 559,935,315 of record CM034154.1, read on the forward strand.
AATCTTGAATTGCTTCAGCTGGATGTGTGTTGGCCCTTTGCTGTGAATGATAAAGTATTTGAATATTTATCTTTTGGCGCTAATGAAGAAGGAAGAGGGCTGCCTCTTTTTAAGATAGTAACATCCGGCCCAGAGGATCTTCTCTTTCTCTTCTTTGGCCGCTTTTGGATGCTTCGACATTTTTGCGTGTCTAGGACCTTGTGAACACCGTAAATGTGTGACCACCAGAATCTTCAAAAGATTCAGAGTAGCCATCGTCAGATTCGTAGTCTAGGTAACCAATATTGGAGTCGCCAACCAGATCTACAAATTCTTCATCATCAAATGATTTGTCAATGCCAAGATCCTCTTCATTAGTTTCCAAGCTATTCCTTGGAGCAGCTTCAATTTCTAACCGCTGTGGTGTAACAGCAAGTTTGTTTCAGTTTTGATTTTAACTTTGACCATTAAAGGTCTGAGCAGGGAGCTAATCTTGAAGGGCTCGCATTCCTTGCTTGAGATATTTGCTTCTTGATTTGCAGCATGTCATTAGCCAATCTTTGCAACAAAGGATCTGAAGTACTTGAAGAAGTGCCATCACCTTTGTGAGATGGTTGTTTGATTTTTTCCATCCATGATCAAGTCATCTTCAACTTCCACGGCAGAATTTTGTGCTTCAAGTAGATTTACAGGTCTTTCCCTTCTCAGCTAATATCCAACCTTAGGATACAGAGTGTTTATAAAAAATGTCTTTTGATTTTCATCACTCAATGCGGTAAGAAGACGTCGGGGATTTTATATAAAATCCTTTGGAACCTTGCAATAAAGTCCCACATGTTCTCACTTGGCTCTTTCTTCAACTGCATTAGTTGAGTGATCAACATGCTAGCATCCTCTTCAGGCTTGTAATCTTTTCAGAAATTGCTCACGCATAGTCACCCAGTTGGTTATGGTGTCAGGAGCTAGCTGATAGAACCATTCGTCAGCCAAGTCGTGTAGAGTCTCAATGAAGAGTCTAACTGAGACATCTTCATGCTCTACTGCAAGTACACCAAAAGATGTGAAGAAGGCTGCCAAATGATAATCCAGGTTTTTCTTTCCATCTCCAAAGAATTTTAGAAAATTATTTTTGGATCCTTTTGGCAAATTGTGCATAGGTGGAGCCAAGTTTAGTGGCCCAAAATATTACTCCCCATGGGACAGGTACTATCTAGTTCTGATTCACCATGACAAACGGAGCACATCTTCTCCTTGTCCTAGACTTGGTGAATAATTCCAGCCGCCTGATTATGCTGAATATGATCCGGATCTGGATGGGTGTGCACTCTCCTTCCTGGTGAGAGACTAGATATGCGGCTTCTAACTTGAGGAGGATTATTGAAATTGAATTGCTCCTACAGTCTAAACAAATGATCAGTCTGTCCTTTGCACCTTCACGGATTGGGTGGATGGACGTTCAGCCAGGTTGAGATTTGTATGGAAAACACTCCAATCTTCAAGAGATAAGCTTTGATCTACAAAGATAGTTGTTCCCTAGCGGAGTCGCCAAAAACTGTTGGCTATATTTTCTGCATAGCAAAAAACTTAGGCAGAGTCATGAGATAAATCTCCCTCATTTACCAGTGAGGCTCCCATGTCAGATTTGTCAATCAAAATATGCTAGTATCTATATGGGGTTTTATTTTAACTGTTCAGCTCATGAACCATAGCTGTACAGTTTTGCAACAAGTAAGCAGCTATTTAGGAAAGGAAATATTTATAGAAGAAAGGAATTATATAAAAACAGAGAAAAAATGGGGAAGATGTGCATCCCAATCAATAAATAACAGAGTTGATTGCATGCACATAGAAGAAACCAATAGATATAAACACAGAATTATAAGAAAAGGTAGCTCTAGATCTAGATCTGAAATAACACAAATTTTATTAAAAGATCTAGGATATAAAATCTAGAAACACAATACACCGTGACACAAAGTTCTCCATAAATCTGCTCCTGTATATTTCTTTGTTTCAAGTGGCTCTCAAGGGTTTCAGCACAAAGTCTGGAACACAAGGATGTTGCTTACAAATTCTCCCCATTAACCCAGAGGTTCTTATTCTACTTATAGAATAAAGAAGGGAAAGTACAAATGGGAAACTCAACTGAACTGAAACATAAATAACAACTAAAGATGACATTTGACAATCATCCTCTACTAACTTCTCTTTAAGTGACACATGTATCACTTAAATTAATAGAATTGTTCCACATAACTTTAAGTAATGGTTTCAAAACCAATAACTTTAAAGTTTTACAATTTCATCTAAGAACATGAAAAATAGAAGAAGAATTAATAGAAGAAGTCAAGCCAACTGTAACATTTATGTCTTCTTTTTGTTCTAATACTGGATATACTTGTCGAACATGTAATTCAACATCTTCCCATCTATTTTAGCCACCACTTCCTTTTCAGTCATGAACTAGCAGCAATCCTTAGTTCAACACCTTGACACATGCTTCCACATCCTCCATGCTCGGCCTGAACCTCGCAATATCCACCTACAGTGCCACCAGTCTGCTAATGGAATTCAATGTGAAAGGTTTAGTAGCTCCATTAGTTCTCCTTTGTACCATGAAAAGAGACCCTTCCAGGGAATTAGGCACTCTGCTAGGAATGATACGCACGTATGAAGTAACATTTTCCGACCACTTCCTCCTCAGTAGAAAGCAATGATATTGTCTGGTGGTAAGGACGATGTCTTACTCTCGAGTGCGTGCATCCTCTTTAGCAAAAATCTACAAATATCCAAATGGAAAGATACTGCAAACTCCAGTTGCTTCCCCTACTCAACTGATTCATCCTGGTATAATCTGCTCTTCAGCTAATACTTCTCCTGGGTAGCTTGATGATTTCAGCCAAAGTACTCAGGTTACTCTCAGCAACTGTGTTCATATCTATTATTCTCATCACCAGTTGTTTCATATAATTTGCTGCATCATTCATAACCTTTAAGGTAGGCTAGACACCCCCTCTCCAAGTTGTACAGAAGCTTGACAAATAATCAGATTCTTCCATTCGTTAATAGCTTTCACCTGATTACTTGCATCTTCCATCTCCTACATAAGATGATCACTCACCTGCTCTAAAATGGGATAAGTAGAAGATTTAGCCACCTTGGCTATGATCTTGCACAACTGAGATACCTACTTCCGAAGCTTGTCTTTCTCTACCTTTTCTCTGTCAAGCCTAAGGAATAAAGCATCTCTCAATGTCTGCGTATCGTGCTTCAATCCTTTTATGGTGGCTTGACCAATGGGTACTCTAGTTACTATTACATCTTTTGTCGTGAGTTCGTCCTCCTTGTTTCCTTGCGCCAGAACTGACATCTCAGCAAAATTTTCTCCTGAATCCTCCATGATCAACCTTGAAGTTACCTTAGCAACTCTAGGTCTTCTGTCTTTTCCGCCTAGACTCCAAAGTAGCTGCAAGTCGTGTTCCTCCAAGTTCATTTCCACTCTAGCTTCTGGAACCAACTGTGAAGCCAACCATTCTAAGAAGTTACTTCTCAAAGAATGAGAAATTTCTGAGTGCACTACTATCTCCCGGTATGTTTCCTCTCCATCAGAAACTGCTACAGTGTTATGGCTGACATCTTCTGAATCATCCAAGGAAAAAGCTCTTTCAAACTCTGTCATCTACAGCTTCAACATCTCTTCTGGAACAGGTGCTAAACGGAGTGGCTAAGGAGAGAAGATGAATGTTTCTAGATTCAGTGGAGGCATGGAAGTAACCTGCTGAGGTGCAATAGTCGATGAAGTACTGGATGCTGGAGAAGCTGGAACTAAAGTCATAGCCATAGAAGTGATCTTCTCCTTTGATTGAGATCTTCTGTGCACCTTCATCTTCTCAGACCTTCTGTTACTTTCTCCTCCATGTTTCCTCTTGAGATAATCTCCTGTGCCGAAGTTGCCTGTGATTTGATTCATCAATGCTTTATCAAGGAAATATTCCTTTGTCAGCAACTAGTTTGAAGTATTCACCAGAATAGTGTCAGACCTTTCCTCAATCATACGACAGCCCCCTACGTTATCCTGAAGTACAGCTCTATCTCCTCCCATTTGATGGTAAGTGCCAAGTAACACATTTTCATCATCTTTAAGATCCACAAGTATCTGCGCTAGTCCAAAGTAAAACACTTGCCGTGCTGACAGCCTACTGAAATCCTTCTTTCTAACCTCGTATTCACTTTTGCACTTCATCCAGAAATCCTCTAATGAAGGCACATGTGCGTACTCCTGGGAGATCATCTTCTTGGCTACTCCAAATGGATCGAAGTTCAGCCATGCTGGGAAGAACTCTTTCTCATACTCAGATAACATCTCCGCCTCCATCCCTCAATCTCTATAAATGTTCTGACAGCTATAATGTCCCACAGTGATCGGCAAGAAGCCCGTAGACTTGTGCCATTTCGACTGAATGTCATGTATCTCCACAAGTTATTTGCTTAGCTCCATGGTGATCAATCTATCATTTGGATATTTGGGAAGCTTAACCGGTTCTCCAGAAAATCCGGTAACCCTGAGGTATGTGAAATTTGTAAACTGAATAAATAGACTGCCAATTCTGGATACAACTTCCCACACTTCTTTGCTCACCCTGTTAGCCTTTAGGTCCCTGTCTAGCCTACAAATGAATTCGTAGAAGAATCCATCCTTGACCACTTCGAAATATTTCTCACACGAGGTACAGTAAGATGTGGGTAGCACTCGAAAATGGGGTCCTTAGAAAGAACGCCACATCTATCTAGTTTGGAGAATATGCCTTGTGAAGCTGCAACATACACCAAGTAGGAAGTCATTTTGAAGCTAAAAGTATGCTTCACGTTCTAGAGTTGCTCACCAATGTTGTCGCTAATGATTTCCGACCAATTGATTATGGAATCAACCTTATTGACTTCAATGGTCCTAATGAAAGCATACATCCATGTATGGAAAGTGTGAGTTTTCGCCTCACCATTTATCCTACATAACAATTTGGCAATATCATCTACCTCCTGTACCAGATTGGACCGCAGAAGAGTTCTTGGGAACTTGGAAGGAGATCTGGGCTTCTTCATGTATTTGTTGTTCATTATGTTCACACAATAAACTCTATGTTTATCCCACCTGTTTCTAGCATCCTGAATGCTAATGGAAGGCACCACCTTTCGCGCCGAAATATTCAAACAATAATTGATGAACTCTGCATCCAACCAAATTATTGTTTTCCCCGTAGCATCTCGCACTGATCTGGATGAAGGATGGTAAGACCTAGCACACTCCATAACGAACTCTTGAAATTGGGTTGTGTATGTTATGGAGTGTGCTAGGTTTTACCATCCTTCATCCAGATCAGTGTGAGATGCTACGGGGAAAACAATAATTCGGTTGGATGCAGAATTCATCAATTATTGTTTGAAGATTCCAGCGTAAAAGGTGGTGACTTCCAATAGCATTCAGGATTCTTACAGCAGGTTGGAGAAACAAATAGTTGATTACATGAACATAATGAACAAGAGATACATGAATAAGCCCAGATCTCCTTCTAAGTTCCCAAGAACTCTTCTATAGTATAATTTGGTATAGGAGGTAGATGATATTGCCAAATTGTTATGCAAGATAAATGGCGAGGTGAACGCTCACACTTTTTGTACATGGATGTATGCTTTCATCAGGACCATTGAAGTCAACAAGGTTGATTCCATAATCAATTGGTCAGAAATCATTAGCGACAACATTGGCGAGAAACTTTGAAATGTGAAGCATCCTTTCAGCTTCAAAATGACTTCCTACTTGGTGTACGCTGCAACTTCACAAGGCATATTCTCAAAGCTGGATAGATGTGACATTCTTTCTAAGGACCCCATTTTTGAGTGCTACCCACAGCTTACTGTACCTGCGTGTGAAAAATATTTCAAAGTGGTCAATGATGGATTCTTCTACGAATTCATTTGCAAGCTAGACAGGGACTTAAAGGCCAAGAGGGTGAGCAAGGAAGCATGGGAAGCTGTATCCAGAATTGGTAGTCTATTCATCCAGTTTGTAGATTTCACATACCTCAGGATTATCGGCTTTTTTAGAGAACCGGTTAAGCTGCCCAGATATCTGAATGATAGATTGATCACCATGGAGATGAGCAGACATCTTGTGGAGATACACGACCTTCAGTAAAAATGGAACAAGTCTACATGCTTCTTCCCAATCATTGTGGGACATTATAGCTACCAGAGCATTCATTGAGCTCGAGAGATGGAGGTGAAGATGTTATTCGAGTATGAGCAAGAGTTATTCCCATAATGGCTAAACTTCAATCCATTTGGAATAGCTAGGAAGACGATCTCCCAGGAGTATGCAGAAGTGCCTTCATTAGAGGATTTCTGGATGAAGTTCAAAAGTGAGTATGATCTTAGAAAGAAGGATTTCAGCAGGCTATCAGGACGGAAAGTGTTTGACTTTGGACTAGCACGGACACCTGCGGATCTTAAAGACTATGGGAATGTTTTACTTCACACTTACCATCAAATGGGAGGAGATAGATCTGTACTTCATGATAACGTAGGGGGATGCCATACAATTGAGGAAAGGTCTAGTGCTGTTCTGGTTAATACTTCAAACTAGTTCCTGACAAAGGGATACTACCTTAATGAAGCATTGATGAATCAAGTCACGGGAAACTTCAGCACAGGAGATTCCCTCAAGAGCAAACATGAAGGAGAAAGTAGTAGAAGTTTCGAGAAGATGAAAGTGCACAGAAGATCTCAATCGAAGGAGAAGATCACTTCCACGGCTGTGGCTTTAGTTCCAGATTCTCCAGCATCCAGTACATCACCGACTAATGCACCTCAACATGACACTTCCATGCCTCCACTGAATCTGACAACATTCAACTTCTCTCCTCAGCCACTCCTTTCAGCACCTATTCCAGAGGAGACGTTGAAGCTGTAGATAGCAGAGTTCAAAAGAGATTTGTCCTTAGATGATTCAGAAGATGGCAGCCATAACACTGTAGCAATTTTTGATGGAGAGGAAACAAAGCGGGAGATAGTAGTACACTCAACAACTTCTCATTCTCTGAGAAGTAACTTCTTATAATGGTTGGTTTCGCAGCTAGTTCCAGAAGCTAGAGTGGAAATGAACTTGGAGGAACATGACTTGCAGCTACTCCGAAGTCTAGGTGGAAAAGACAGAAAACCTAAAGTTGCTAAGGTGACTTCAAGGTTGATCATTGAGGAGTCGGGGTAGAAGTTTGCTGAGATGTCTTTTCTGGCAGAAGGAAAGGAGGATGAGCTCACGACAGAAGATGTAACAGTAACCAGAGTACCCATCAGTCAAACCACCACATAAGGATTTAAGTAGGATACAAAGACATTGATAGATGCTCTATTCCTTAGGCTTGACAGAGAAAAGGCGGAGAAAGACAAGCTTCAGAAGAAGGTATCTCAATTGTGCAAGATCATAGCTAAGGTTGATAAATCTTCCACTCAGCCCATTTCAAAGTAGGTGAGTGATCATCTTATGCAGGAGATGGAGGATGCAAACAATCAGGTGAAAACTATTGACGAATGGAAGAATCTGATTATTCGTCAAGCTTCTGTACAACTTGGAGAGGTGCCAGCCCACCTGAAGGTTATGAATGATGCAGTAAATCAGCTGAAGAAACTGGTGATGAGCATAGTAGATATGAACACAATTACTGAGAGTAACTTGAGTACTTTGGCCGAAATCAACAAGCTGCCGAGAGAAGTATTGATTATAGAGAAGATTATACCGGACGGATCAGTTGAGAAGGGGAAGCAATTGGAGTTTGCAATATCTTTTCGTTTGGAGATCTACAGAGTTTTATTGAAGAGGATGCAGGCACTTGAGAGTGAGACATTGTGCTTACCAGACAATATCATTTCTTTCACTGAGGAGGAAGTGGTCGGAAATGTTACTTCATACGTACGAATCATTCCTAGCAGAGTGCCTAATTCTTTGGAACAGTCTCTTCTGATGGCACAAGGAAGAATTGATGGAGCTATTAAGCCTTTCACGATGAATTCCATTAGCAGACTGGTGGCACTGTAGGCAGATATTGCGAGGTTTGGGCCAAACTTGGAGGATGTGGAAGCGTGTATCAAGGTCTTGAATGAAGGATTGCTACAGTTCAAGACAGAAAAGGAAGCGGTGGCTAAAACAGATGGGAAGATGCTGAATTACATGTTCGAAAAGTATATCCACTATCAGAACAAAAAGAAGACATAAATATTACAGCTGGCTTGACTTCTTCTATTCTTTCTTCTTCTATTTTTCATGTTCTTGAATGAAATTTTAAAACTTTAAAGTTATTAGTTTTAAAACCATTACTTAAATTTATGTGGAACAATTCTATTAGTTAAGTGATACATGTGTCACTTAAGGAGAAGTTTGTAGAGGATGATTGCCAAATGTCATCTTTACTTGTTTATGTTCCAGTTTAGTTGAGTTTTCCATTTGTACTTTCCCTTCTACATTCTATAAGTAGAAGAAGAACCTCTGGGTTAATGATCAAAATTGGTAAGCAGCATCCTTGTGTTCCAGACTTTGTGTTGAAACCCTTGAGAGCCGCTTGAAGCAAAGGAATATAGAGGAGTAGATTTCCAGAGAACTTTATGTCATGATGCATTTTTTTTCTAGCTTTCTATCTTAGATCTTTGAATAAACTGTGTTATTTTAGATCTATATCTAGAGCTACCTTTGCTTATAATTCTGTGTTGATATCTATCAGTTTCTTCTATGTGCATGTAATCAACTTTGTTATCTATTGATTGGGATGCACATCTTCCCCATTTCTTCTCTATGTTTATATAATTCTCTTCTTCTATAAATATTTCCTTTCTTAAACAGCTGCTTACTTGCTGTAGAACTATACAACTATGGTTCATGAGCTGAATAGTTAAATTAAAACCCCATATAGATATATTTTAATTGACAAATCTGACACGGGAGCCTCACCGGTAAATGAGGGAGATTTATCTTATGACTGCCTAGGTTTTATGCTATGCAGAAAATCTAGCCAACAATTTTCGTCCTCAAGAGAGAATCTCTAAGGGTTTTGTCCTTAGAGAATTTTTTGTGAAGGCGCTAGGCTCAACATGCAAATTCAAATTTGTGAAAATAGAATAGGATGCCTCTCCAAGCAAGTCGATTTTCTTTAATAGAAGAATATGGCCCAAATGGCCACTCTCAACACCCAATCAGAATTTTCCTCTCTTTTTAATGCCTTTCCCACATGCTTTTATCTCCTAAGGAGGTTGCATTTTCCCCTAGAATAAATAAATATTGCTAAATGCCTTTTCCCTTTTCTATTTTTATTTTATCATGAAGTCAATAATACCTTAATATAAGTGCTTTATAATATTTCTTTTTCTTTTTACACTTTATAATAAATTATTATGACTTAAGTCCCCCTTGTGTTCAACCCTTAGCCATCGGGTAGATGAAATGGGCTAAGGGTCTTCGACATTGTTATTTTGGAAAGAGGAACATTTAAGTCCTCTCTTCCTCAAATTGCTTGCCCACAAACAATTTCAGACTTGGATAATCTAAAATTTTTGCACCTTCCCATGTTGCATCCTCAAGTGGTAGACCCTTCCATTGCACCAAATATTCTCTAATAAATTTATTCCTCGATCTCCTTTCATGCACATCCATAATAGATTATGGTTCTAATACCAATTTTCTCTCATCATCAAGAGGGGGCAGCTACATGGAAGGAGAGATATGTTGTCCCAATTCCTTTTTGAGGCATGAAACATGGAACATTTACTTTGAGATGGAAGTTCAAGATCATATGTAACATTCCCGACCTTCCTTATGACCTTGTAGGGACCATAGAACCTTGGTTTCAATTTTTCATATCCTTTCCCTTTGAGGGAAGATTCTCTATAAGGTTGTAACCTTAGGAAAACCATGTCCCCAACCTCAAATGACCTCTCAATCCTTCGCTGGTCTGTATACAATTTTTGTTGGTTTTGTGCATGTGAAAGGTTGTCCTTGAGAGCCTTCATGATGTCTTGACTTTGTTGCACCAAATCTCTAGCTCCTGAAACTCTACTATCTGGAATAACAACATCCAAAAAAGAAAATACATCATAACCATACAAATCCTTAAAGAGAGACATACAAATAGACATGTGGTAGGAAGTGTTGTAGAAAAACTCCCCCAAATATAGCCATTTAATCCACATTGATTGTTGCTTTGTAACAAAGCTTCTTAGGTACCCTTCTACCCATTTATGTACAATTTTAGTTTTCCCATCTGATTGTGGATGGTAACTTGTACTTAGAGTCAACTGTGTTCCTGCAAGATGGAAGAGTTCTTGCCAAAAGGAACTTAAAAATTTGTTGCCCCTATCACCCACGATATTCTTTGGTAGCCCAGGAAGTCTAAAAAATTCTTTGAAAAATACTCCAACTACTAGAGGTCCATCAAACTTAGTGGGGATAGGAAAAGAATGTGCTTACTAAGTCAATCTATCCACCACTACATAAATGACACTCTTACCTTGAACCGAATGAAGACAAATGATGAAATCCATAGAAATACTCTCCCACTTTTGATTTTGGATGGGTAGAGGATGCAAGAGACCTGTTGGAAACTCATGTTCTACTTTGCTTTGTTGGCATGTAAGACACTCCCTTATGTGTTAGAGCACTTCACCTTTGAGTCCCTTCCATACAAACTTTTCTCTCACCTGTTTGTATTTCTTAAAATAACCTGGATGACTAGCCAAGGGAGAATCATGCATAGCTTCTAAAATTTTACATTTTACCTTGGATTCAGGGACCAAGAAGACTCTATTTTTATAGAGTATGATGCCATCAACCACTTGGTACTTTTCATCATCAATTTCTTCCTCTAGGACAGCACAAGAACACCAATTTTTTGCATACTCTGTTGTTATAACAACCCTACAATCTGTTGTAATTTCACTCATAGAGCAATAGTATGGTTTCCTTGATAATGCATCTGTAACTGTGTTATTTTTCCCTTTCACAAACTCAATTTCAAATTCAAAAGATTTTACTTTGCTTACCCATTTTTGTTACCTATCAATAAAATCAGTTTGATTAAGGAAGTACCTCAAACCATTATAATCTCTTTTCACTACAAATCTTCCACAAGCTAGATATTGTTTGAATCTCACCAATGCATGCATGATTTCCAACATTTCTTTATCATAAATAGAATACCTCTATTCAATATCCTTGAGCTTCCTTATTTCAAATGCTATGGGGTGTTTATTTTTCATTAAAACAGCCCCAATTCCATCCCCAGATGCATCACACTCAACAACAAAATGTACTGAAAAGTCTGTAACAACAAGTACTAGGCATGAACTCATTACCTTTTTGAGGTTTTCAAATGCTTGTTTGGTTGATGGTGACCAAATGAAATCTCCATGCTTTGTCAAATTTGTTAAAGGGGCTGAAAGTTGTGAAAATCCTTTCACAAATCTTCGGTAATAGCTACAAAGACCCAAGAATACCCTTAGTTGAGTCAATGTGGTGGGAGGAGGCCAATCTATGATAGCTTGAATCTTTTTTTGATCCACGTGCACTCCTTTAGCATTGATGACATGTCCTAGATACAAAATTTCTTCCATGCCAAACTCACATTTGGATAACTTTGCAAAAAGAGATTGCTGCTCCAAAATGTTTAAGACCGTGTCTTAAGTGCCTTAAATGTTCTTCCCATGACTTGCACCAAGATGTCATCAAAAAATACCAATACAAATTTTCTCAAACACTACCTAAAAATATGATTCATACATGATTGAAATATAGCGGGGGCATTGGTTAACCCAAATGACATCACTAGAAATTCAAAATGACCAAAGTGACATCTAAAAGTTGTCTTATGGACATATTCATCTCTTACCTTAATTTGATGGTAGCCTAATCTTAAATCAATCTTTGATAATAATATAGACCCATGCAACTCATCAAACCACTCATCAATTCTTGGTATTGAGTACCTGTTCTTGATTGTCTTTTTATTCAATAACCTATAGTCCCCACACATTCTCATGGTTCTGTCTTTCTTCTTCACCAAAACAATTGAAGAAGCAAAAGGACTAGAACTTGGCCTTATGTGGCCCATGTCCAAAAACTCCTTAATCACCTTTTCTATTTCTTCCTTAAAATCTCTTGGATGATGGTAAAGAGAAGACATAACCGGGGTTGAACCTGGTTCCAACTCAATAATATGTTGAAATCCTCTATCCAAAGGAAATCCATGAGGTAAATCTGAAAATAATTTACTATGCTAATCCAAAATTGACTAAATATCAACATGATATGACTGCTGAGATGTGAAAAATCCATACCACTTAACCTAAATTTTTCCTTAGGAAAAAATGATAAAATAAACCATGCAATACCCAACTGAGACTACTGCAATAATTTACTAGAAACGGCGACTAGGGTTTATTGGAAAAGCATCCACAAAGATTACTCAAATAAATTTATTTCTATAAAAAATTGATTACTAAATTTTTATTAACCCACATATGTATTAAATCTGATTTTTTTTGAGGTAAATAACTACAAATAGTTCAAAAATCTACATAAAAAGCTGACTGAAAATAGCTCTTGAAACACTCTAGAAAACTCTAAAATTTATTCCTCTAGATCCAAAAACAACAGTACAATAGATGACATACAAATCAGGTATGGAAATACCTCTGAAATAGCATAGAATATCCACAAAGTGATTCACCCAACACTAGAACAACTAATAACTGCTGCTGCAAATTTATTCTTCAACACACACTGCTGGAGTAATAAAAATCTATGTTGGCTAGATTTTATGCACAGCATAAAACCTAGGTAGTCATGAGATAAAATTCCCTCATTTAACAGTGAGGCTCCCATGTAAGATGTTTATCAATTTGGTGAGGGTGAATCCTAATAACTATTTTCAGGGGTTTTACTTCAATTCCCACAATTCGTGAACCACAGCTAGGCAATTTGGCAGTAAGTAAGCAACTATGATTGGAATATTTACAGAAGGGGGAAATAATAAAATTTAGGGAAGAAGAAAGGAAGATATGTTGATTTAACCAATAGCTTTCAGAGTTTGTCTCATCCACACAAATTAAATAAAGAGATAAAACTCGCAACATTCAGCAGTAAGGAAAAAGAATAGCTTTGAACCCAGATCTAAGATAACACAAAGTTTATCTAAAACCTTAAATAGAAGTGATGAGAAAAACACCATAGACACAAAGTTCTCTGGAAATCCACCTTTTATTCAATTCCCCAGTTTTCACAGAAATCACACCAAGGGTTTCAACACAAAGTCTGAAAAACTCGAGAATGCTCTGCTAAACAAATTCTAATAAACAAATTGTGATACTTTAACCCATAAGCTCTTCTTCTATTCATAGTGTATAGAGGGAGATTACAAATAGGAAGCTTTCAATGAATTTCCACATGTGGAAGCTATGAAAAGGGGAAACAACTAGCAGTATTTTCCCGTAGACTTTTTCTTTGCATGACATGCATGCTTTACAACTGCAAATAGAACCTTCTATTTTGCATGTCGGTCACCTATTTCTAAGTGATCAACTTCATCTATTAACTTGAAGTAACGGATTTTAAAGCCAATTACGTAAGTTTTACAATTTAATTGATTACTCAATTACTTTGTCGAAGAAAACAAGAGAAAGAATAAGAAAGAGGAGAAGAAATTAGAAGAAAGTTGTTGCAACACTCCTAGTCTTGTTCTTCTTCCATACTTTGCATGCTGAATCAACTTGTATTGCACCTCTGCCTCATGAATGATATGAATGATACCTCTGCCTTGAATCTAAGAAGCTCTTTCTCCCACATGCACTTGAATCTTTTCCTTTGATTCTTACCAAACTAGATATGGGAGCAATTGATTGTGATTTACTTGTGGGTGTTGCCTTTGACCTGTCTTCCCCTCTTATCCTTGAAGTTTTTGCAATTATTCTCAAATATGCACACCAGTGAAATGTTCATGTAAATAATTTAGACAAACATGCAATCCATGGCATGAATATCTAATTTCTTCACTGAAATCTGATTATAAAGTTTGTTGCCCTCTATTTTTATACTTTGCTTGCATGCCAAACAAGCTAAAAATATTATTTTATTCACCTGTGCACTCACATCAATATGCAGATAGCCAGAATAATAAAAAGAAAGCTCTTCCAAACTTGGGCATCAAAACTGGACGCTTCCCGGTAATTAAAAATATTTTTTAATGCTCAAAATCTCTTCCTTTGGCACCAACACTTGTCAGGGAAGCATGCCCCACACAAAAGAATTAATTTCCCTTCACTTATGGCACCCACTTTTTATATAAGCAACTGCATGCTAATTTTATCAATTGCTTCCTCTTATTTTTAGCAATTTCTAATAATAAGCTGTTCTTTTTCTCCTTCTTTCAGTGCCCAACTTTGCCTAAATTGAGATCCTTTTGTTCCAAGAAATATTTCAAGTTGTTGTGGTTGGTTTTTACCACAAATTTCCCACCCACTAAATATTTTCTGAACTTTCCAAAAGCATGCATAATGGCAAGCATCTCCTTACCATAGGTGGAATACAATCTCTCATTATCTCTCAACTTCCTACTCTCGTAGGAAATAGGATGGTAATCCTACATAAGAACTACACAAATCCCCAATCCCAAAGAATCACACTCCAAAATGAAAGGTGGTGAGAAATCTGGAAGTGCCAAAACTGGACAAGTGCTTATAGTCACCTTGAGTCTCTCAAATATTACCTGTGCCTCATCTGTCCACCTGAATGCCCCCTTCAATGTAAGATCTGTTAATGGAGTTACCAGCTGAGAATAGCCCTTCACGAACCTCTTGTAATAACCACATAACCCTAAGAATCCACGCAAATCAAAGATATTCCTGGGTGGTGGCCAATCTTGCATTGCTTGCATCTTCTCCTGGTGAACCTTGACCCCATTGGCCCCAATGACATGCCCAAGATACAATATCTCTGTAAGTCCAAATTCACACTTGGACATCTTAGCAAATAAATACTAAGTCTCTATTATGCTAAGTACCTCATAAAGATGCCTCAAATGCTCATCCCATGTCCTGCTATATATCATAATATCATCAAAGAAGACCAACAAAAACTGCCTCAACTACCTATTGAAGAGATGGTTCATACATGACTAAAATGTAGTAGGTGCATTGGTGAGTCCAAATGGCATCACCAAGAACTCATAGTGCCTGTAGTGACACCTGAAGGTTGTCTTGTGAATGTCCTCATCCTGAACTCGAATTTGGTGGTAGCCTGATCGAAGATCAATCTTCGAAAAATAGATAGCTCCATGCAACTCATATAAAAGCTCATCAATGTGAGGAATAGGATACCTATTCTTTATAGTTTTCTTGTTTAGTGCATGGTAGTCAATGCACATCCTCGTGGTCCCATCCTTCTTCACCAAAACAATTGAAGAAGCAAAGGGACTAGAACTAGGACGGATGTGTCCCATCTCCAAGAGCTCTCTAATGGCCTTCTCTATATCATCCTTATACGTCTTAGGATGGTGATAAGGCATAGTCATCACGGGTTTAGCACCCTCCTCAAGCTCTATAACATGCTCAAAACCCTCTATTTGGCAGTCTACCTGAAGCAATGTCACCAAACACTGGGCTTTTCTTATCAGTTATGGACTGGATGTCTATATGAAAGGGTTGTTCACTATCTGAAGAAGATTTGGATGAAATGAAACATTGGGTTGCCCATGTAACCTCTCCATGTATGACTATAGACTCCATCCTACATGCTGAAACAACTCTAGGCCCACCATCAAAAAGATCCCGAAGAAAAATCTTCTTGTTATCCACCATAAACTCCAATTCCATTCTCCAGAAATCCTACACATATCTGCCAAGGGACTGTAACCACTGAATACCCAATACTGTATCAATCTCACCAAGTCCAATAACATAGAAGTCATCAGTCAATGTGTAGTCCCCCATCTGAATAATAAGCCGTAGAATCCTCTTAGTGTAACTAATAGCAAATCCATCTGCTACCCGTACAATAAACCCCTTAAATTCCTCAACCTGTAATCCTCGCTTCGTAGCCAACCCCTCATCAATGAAGTTGTGCTTAGCTCCACTATCAACCAAACAAACAATCTGCTGTCCCTTAAGCACTCCCTTAAGCCAAAAGGGATGGTACCTAGGAACTCCTAAGAGTGTAGCAATAGTGCCATCAAATGAATCCAATGCCTCACTCTCGCCAAGCTCTACTTGGGGCTGCTCCCCCTGTGCATCATGGTCACCACCATCATCCTCTGCATCTATATCTAGCAATTGATCATCCTTCCCATCTGAAATCACCTCAATGAGATGCACCTTGGCTTTACCAAGGAAACGATGTCCAGGCTCCTAATGATCTTTGCAATGAAAGCAAAGCTTCTTCCTCCTCAACTCAATATGAGTCTCCTGATCCAACTTAGGAGGTGGTGCACTCTTCTAGGGAATGGTAGAGCACTGAAATGGCCTGGAGCTAGTGGGAAAATTCTTATTGGGCTGATAAGAAGTGTGGGACATGTCCAAGTCTAATGTCGTCTAGATGGCATCATACACTGTCCTAGGCTTAAGAGCCTTGACCAATCCTATCATCCTGTCATGAAGGCCCTCTATGAATAACATCACCACCCTCTTCTTAGGCATCTCTAGAACCATGACTGTTATACACTGAAATTCATTAATGTATGAATCAAAGTGTCCACTTTGTCGGAGCTGTGCCAAGTCCCTATAATAAAGCTCCACATCCTTGCGATCAAATCTCGCAATCAACCTTTTGCTGAAATCCCTGTATGACCACAGGAGCTCATGACCCTATGTAACTAATCCATGGTGCCACCAATCATAAGCCACCCCCTCAAGGTGTAAAGTAGTGAACTAAATAGCCTCCTGTTCCCTCATGAGTTTGAGGGTGAGGTAGTTGTCGAGCTTGTGAATCTAAGACCTGACGCTGATCTTCCCACTACCATCAAAAGGGGAGAGGGTTACCTTATTGGTAACCTACTACAAATCCTTTTTCTGCTATTCTCTAGGCCTCCTGTCCTGTCAAGACCTCATGCTATCTCTCCTCTGAGCACAATACTGCAGGAGGGGAAATACGTCCCTCACATACTATGGAAAACTCCTCCACTCATCACTGACTGCCATAATAGTATCGTAAAAAGCTACTTCTTCTGGCTGCACCTCAATCTTTGGTGGGTCATCTCTGGACAAGAATTTAGGCTGCAAAGGCCTATCTGTAGTTAGTGTATCCCTCCTCTCATCTATATGAGTGTGCCTTCTCTCATCTGTATGAGTGTTCCTCCACTCATCTGTATGAGTATGACTCCACTCATGGTGTAGCAATCCCCTAACACTCCCAATCTATGAAGGTGATCTATTGTGATCCCTATACCCACTAGCAATTAATACAGATCTATCCCTTCTATCGTGTCTATCTCGCGGCCTATCTAGTGCCAACCTGTCCAAGGTAGAGCCCTTGCGCTCCATAGTCTGTAACAACTGCCTCTGAGTGGCTGCCATATCCCGAATGAAATCCCTATCTAGGTTTGCATGCTCCTCTTGAGGAGGACTCTCTGGTCTATCACCCAAAAAATCCATTATGTGACCTCCTACAATACCAGCTTCGAGTCGTTCCCCTCTGTGGGTGTAGTATCTGTGTGGACTGACCTCTCTATGCTACATTCAAAGCTGATTTCTATTTTAATATACTATCTAATTTATTCCCACATAGGCTAGGAGGATACACTGCTCTGATACCACCGAAATATCCCAAACCCCTTTTTGCCTAAATACTTTTATTTTATTTTTTATTTTTAAAGATTTCTCAGGCTTGAAACTGAACTGATACTATCAAGTGAAACCATGGAACAACATTCTCATACTGCATAAAAAAATTAAATAATTCAAACCCTACAAACCGGGTGAATATAGAAAAGGCTCCTAGGGTTTAAACAGGAAGATTTCTTCATAAATAATTCAGTAGTGAATTTAATAATGATCTATGTTGACAAATATTCACGACAAAACAATTATAAATCTGTGAAAGGATTGATAACAAAAGATTGTCCAAAACCTAGCCATAAATGATTCAAACCAAATCTATTTGATATATAAATGATACTGGAAGCTACAATAATAATCTAGCATGAAGAATACCTCAGATACTGTATAAAACAACTGTAGAATAAGTCGCCCCACTCTAGAAGATTTTTGTATGCCCACTGCTGCAATTTATTTCTCTTTCAAACTGCTGAAATGATAAAAACCTGTGAATGCAATGAAGATCCCTGAATAGGAACTTCTCTCTCTACTCCTGGGGTTTCTGTCCATAAGAGAAATAATCCAAAGGGTTTCCGTCCTTGGATTTTGTCTACAAAAGCTCAAAGCTAACTGCCGGGAGAAAATAATAATCATCTGGAATGCCCTAGCATAAGTCGCACTTTTTCCTTATAACAAAAAAAAACCCTTCAAAGATGCAAGTAGCACTTTTTCCAATGCAACATAATTAATTTTTAATTAAATTTTCCCTTCTCCAAGCAAGTCACATTTTTTACCTAGGAAAGAACATTAAATAATTTATTAATTTATTTGAATGTACTTTCCTAAGTCGAAGTCACTTAAACAGTCTATTAATTCATTATATGTGCTTTAGTGATACTTTATTTTTAGCACGATATAATAAAATTAATAAACTGAAGTCACCCTTGAAATCACCCTTTGGCCATCGGGTAGACAAAAAGGGCCGAAGGTCATCAATCGAACTATTCTAGAAAGAGGGACATTACAGTGTGAGGCTTCCCTGTTGCTGTCACAAATTTAATTACAACATTTTATCATTGTTGGTTCTCCATTTATTTTTTACAAATTGGATGGATATTGATTTTTGTAGTTGAAGTAATTATTTAGAAGTAATTTCGAGCTATTGTGCATGGTTTTATGGTGCATTTGAGTCCCTATACAATTTGATGCTAGGGTTTTAAAGAATATTATAGCTATTATAAAAATCATATTTTACTTCACTTGGGTTTGTGTGGTTTCCTTCTTTTTCAGTTGCAGCCCTTAAAAGGGATATTACATTGACAAGTATGATTGTCTTCTTATCCAAGTAGATACCCCTACGATGGAACCTGTTGACCAAGAAACACACAAATTTACATTCCTTGCCAAAATATGGCAAGTCAAGCAGCTGCAATACTCTATTTGTTGTTGGGGAAATCAACCATGACTCCATCGACGTAAAAGATGCAGGATCATCCAAAAAATACTAGTTGATGCTTGTCCTCAAATCAACATGTAATGACCCTTTCAAGGGTTTAAACCAAGGAAAAGGCATTTAGCCAAACACCAAAATTATTCAGATCTGATTTTTAATTGCAGCAGACTGAAAATGCAAAATCAGCAAACTGTACTCTTCACAAAATATGCCAAAACACCATGAAATACTTCAGATTCACTTGCCACAATTTTTGTATATATTTTATACATCCATAGAGCCAAAATCAATGAAAATACTGAAGAAACACACTGCTGGAATTTAATTAATGTCCAGTTATTTGCAGCCACAAGAAAAATGTAGATCTAGGGTCTAAAAACCCCCAAAAATCATGAAACTTGAGATTACGGCCTTAGAAATTATGATAATTCAAATTATCAACTGAAAATGCTTATATAAATTCACCAACCCTCTAAACCTTACTCAAGGTAAGTCGCTCCACATGTAGGAAGCCAAATTAAATCTAAAAATTAAAGATATCTCTCTGAATCAGCCTTATACTTCGATCCCAAGTCAAGATGAAGGGTTTTCGTCCTTCACTCAACCTCTAGAAGGATTTTCGGCCTCCTAGGCAAAACACACATGAGGGTTTTCGTCCTCCTAGGAAAGACACACATGAGGGTTTTCGTCCCCGAGTGAAAGAACAAAGAGCTCCTAGCTCGTTATGCTCAAGTAAGAGAAAATGCGTCAAGTCTAGATGTCAAATGATGCCTTAAGTCTCCTTTTATATCCCTCCATCGGTGCCAAAGTATGAAAAGGAAAGGCCAACCCCTTTGGAGATATTATTTTCCTTCATTAGCTTCCATTAATTCATTAAAACCCAGCCGACCTGTTATAAGAGACACACTAAAAGAAAATATTAAAAATTAGTAAAAAAAACATATCATACGGAAGCTCAATGTTCTCCTCCATCTTTTTTACTTCTTCGCCATGGAGAAGGAATGGCAAGAAGTCCAAATAGTGGCTCTCAAGTGGGAAAAATGGACATTACAGTCCTCCCTTCCAAAAATTGTTTGTCCCCAAGCAATTGCAACCCCAATATATCAACTACCCTAAACTCTTCTCTCCCCTTACTTTGAAGTTCCATATCCTCTAATGAAATGAAGATGGCACCCATGATAAAGCATCCATGACCATAATAGGATTTCCCTTCACTTCAATAGTGTTATCCCAAAAACAACTGTAATCATGCATCTCTCTTTCAAAAATCAAAATGTACAAGTCTAATAATGACATATCATAATCTGATTTTATTCCTTCACTCAGCTAAAATCTTCCTTTCTTATTATTCCATGAGGGAATGCACTCAAAAAATGGAAATACTATATTGTTCATGGCTGTTAGTAGCAGCCCCAACTCTAATTTTTGCAGATTCAATCCTATAATCATGGTATAATAACTACCAAATTGAATTTTCACAAAGAAAGGCAACTCCATAAATAGGGCAAGGGCTGAAATTTGATTTACATGTGCTGAAAACTTAGGAACAGTAGGGCCTACAAATAAATTCAGCAGTCATCTTGGCCTTAAATTTGAGAAAATCAGCCTCCCTAGCATACCCATAAATGATGATTTTATCATTTTTCAAGTGGAACTCATACTCCAAGTGACTTTTGAGGGAAAGCTCATCTAAATTTCAGATCTCTAGATACCCCCAAACATTGTGTAACTCGGGGTGAAATGGAAACAAGGTAGTCGAAGAAAAATCCATACCTCATCATGGGATCATGAAATTGAAAGATAGAACCATCATTCTCCTCTTTGGTGACCATGTGAACAGCTGCAAGTTTATCATAATTGTTTCCCTTTGCCCTTACTTCCCTTGGTTCTCCCATGGAACCATGGGTTAACAATCCATAGAGAGGAAAATCATAATTCCCTTCAAACTTATGCTTCCTTAAACATGTCATATTAGCATCCTCTTTCATCAAATTCCACAAGCAAGGGGAAAAACTGAAATTTTTATCTTCACTCATGTTATGTCTCATGAAGTGGCCCGAATGATTAGCCCACAGGGTATCATGAACAACCCTCCAAACTTTACTCTTTACCTTAAATCCAGGCACCAAGTAGACTCCGGTTTTTGTATAGGATAAGCCCATCCACCACCTTGTACCTATCATCACTTATTTTTCCTTCATGGGCATCATTAGCAAACTTATTTTTTGCATACTTAGTTGAAAGTAATGATTTCCAATTCACTGTAATTTTAGATAAAGAACAGAAATATGATTCACATGAAATGGCTTCTTCCACCAAATAATTAATTTGGGGTGTGTCCAGAAGTATACCTTGCAAGATGATCTTTTTCCCTTAGTTCATGAAACTTATCTCCATGCTTTGATAGTTGAGAGTGAGTTCTCCCAACAAGCATAATCATTGAACTCCAAGTATGATATCCAACTCAGCCATGTTAATCACAAAAAAATCAGCACATACCTCATATAGTCCCATGGTAATTGGAGTTGAGGGACACCTTTTTGTACATTGCATAGAGTGGGCATCCGTTATCCTTACAATGAAGCCTTTTAAGTCTTCAACCTTCAGTTTCAGATTTGAAACCAAACATGCATCTATGAAACTGTGAGTGGCTCCTCCAATCAAAATTGTGACCTTATGCCCTTGAAGATCACCCCTAATGTGAAAAGAGTTGTAACTAGGTGCTCCCATCAAGGTAGCAAGAGTGTTATTCACTTCTCCCAGATTTTCTTTCAACATACTATCATGCCTAAGTTCATCCTCATTGTTATCATCATCACAATCAGAAATTACTTCAATATAATGAACTTTACCTTTGCCCAAACAACAATGTCCCAAAGTCCATGTATCCTTGCAAGAAAAGCACAAATTCTTCCTACGTAGCTCGTTTTTTGCCTCCTTATCAGGGCTGGTTTCCTTCATATTTGTATGAGTATTGGGCACTTTTTGAAGAGGTCTCTTTAGCTGGTCCAAAGGGATGCTCCTTGGCTGCTTGGTGGGTTGTTCCCCGCTCAAATTCACCTTAGAAGTGCTGCTGATCGCTGCTGATTTTGGGGCAGCACCTTCAAAATCAAGAGCCTTCTTAATTGCCTCTTGTAGAGACGAAGGATCAAATGCACGAACCAACCCCTTGAGGGGCCCAATCAAACCCTCCACAAAAAGCACTCTGAGTCTTCTTTCCAACACATCCGTGATCATGATAAAAAGCCTCTGAAAATCAGCCACATACTCTTCTACAATGACTTGTTGTTTCAAGTGTGCAAGCTCACGGATATGCACCTCCAGATCCACTCTTATCAAATCGGTCAATGAGTCTTTGGCAAAACCCGTCATAGGCATGTATCTCACTATGCCCTTGAGTCACAAGCCCATGGAACCACCATTCATGAGCAATGCCCTTAAGATATAAAGTGGCAAATTTGATTGCATCTTCCTCCACCATTGGTTTCACGGACAAGTATGTATTCGAATTTTGAATCCAAGCCCTAACAATACCCTTAGTAGATCCATCAAATGTAGAAAAACACAACTTACCCAATACATTTTGTACATCTCTTTGTGGGATGGCATGTCTAGGCTTGGGCCTAGGTATTCCTATATTCACTGCTATGAACTCTGCAAGAGAAATAGCCTCACGGATCTCCCTTGGCAAGGTCAATATTCCATCCACCATTAGGTCTTGCTTCTTCTTCCGGAATATCCTCCTCTCTAGGAAGGAAAGTGGGCTTCCAACTCAATCCTCAGGCTGATCCAATAGGTCACTTGGCATTATTGGCTCCATTCAAACTTCCTTCACCATTTTGAACCCTAGGTTCAAAGATTCTTTGGAGGGAAAGAGCTAGAAATGCATAGTATTGGTGAGCCTCTCTTGGCCGGTAATTAATTTTTCCACCTTTACTTCTTGGGAGTCTTGATCAGCCATGCTTCCTTCTTCTCTTGGTTGTTCCTCTTTATCTCCCTTCTTCCTTTGGTAGTAAATGTAACCCTTGTTGCTTTCTTCCATAAACCCTAGGTCATTTGAAGATCCGAGCTCTAATACCACTATAATGACTCTTTCAAGGGTTTAGACCAAAAGAAAAGTAATTTAGCCAAACAATAAAATTATTCAGATCTAATTTTAACCACAATAGATTGAAAATGCAAAATTAGTGAACTGTACCCTTCACAAAAATATGTCAAACACCATGAAATACTTCAAATTAACTCGCCACATTTTAATATATATTTTATACATGCATAAAATCCAAAATAGATGAAAATACTGAAGAAACACACTGCTGGAAATTAATTAATGTCCAACCAACTGCAGCCACAAGAAAAATATAGATATTGGGTCTAGAAACCCCCAAAAATCATGAAACTTGAGATTCAAGCCTTAGAAATTATAACAAATCAGATTATCAACTGAAAATATATATATAAATTCACAAAACCTCCTAATTCCTACTCAAGGTAGGTCGCTCCATAGAAATAAGTCAATAACATTATGAAAATGATAGATCTTTGCTTAAATCTATCTTGTACATCAATTCCAAGCCAAGATGAATGGTTGTCATCCTTCACTCAACCTCTAGAAGGGTTTTCGTCCTTCTATGTTGTAATGTCCCCTTCTCAAGACATTTTTGTCCTTGAAGATTTGAAGATGAGCTCGAAATTTTTCCTAAGATGTCTGTTATCTATTTTGTAACCCCTTGGAGGGATCTTTAGTTAGTTAATGTGCACATAGGTGAGTTATCTTTATTATTTAATTGAAAATAAATAATGTGCACATGGTAGTACATCATTAAATGTTTTATTTTTAGGAGTGATCATTAAATGGTCGGTCATTGGACATTGCACCTCTTAATTCTATAAAAGGGGGGTCGCATTTCCATTGTAGGGGTATTGTTGATGATTATCGATTTTGCTCCATGCTTGGAGAAGGGATGTATGCTCAAATTTGATGCTCTCTCTCTCTCATTGTTGAAGGATCTCTCTCTTGTGGTTGAAGAACTAATTGAAGAAATCATTTGCAAGTATATTCTCTTTGTTATGCATGAAGGAATCTTTCTCTTAGTAGCCATTACTGTAGCGAATACTGTAGCAACTATTTTGAGGAGGGTAAATGCCATATTAGCTAGTGTTTAAATTATCTTTGGTAGTGATTCCTTTGTAAGGATATTCATGTATTTTTTTCCCTAGTTTGGAGTGCCTCATTTGAAAAATTTGATTAATATTTAATTGATGCTATTTATTAAGTGGATCTGTCGACACTAAAATTTTCCTCCATAATTTCTATTTCATTAATGTATGTATTAGGAATAGAATGTTGTAGTAGCGTCTGATAGAAGATAACGATGCCGTCAGTACGGTGTCACCAATAATGTGGAGTACGGTAACAGTCAAAGTACAATAAGAATGTTGTAAAAAGTAAATATTTATCGTAAGTGGTCCGGTAATGCTAATGTCAAAGTTTGGGTAATTAGAGAAGTAGGGTCTACATGATTAGGAATTAGAAATATTATATTGGTAATAAGGACAAGGAGTGAGGTCATAAATATTTTGTGTATTTTATTTGTAAAAATTCTAAAAATGTGGAACCCATGTAAAATGATAAGGTTTATCTTATCTTAAGAGATAAGCTTACATGTACAGATAAGAGTTAAGGTATGGAATATGATTCGTCAGAGTGGATTTCTTATCCTATCTTAGAGATAGGATGGATAAGCCTGGAAGTTCTATAAATAGAGAGGCCACCCCCCTCATTTAGCATAGAAAGAAGTAGTGAGAAATATTGTAGGAAGTGTACAAAGGAAGCCATCAGTTAAAGGTGTGTTGAAGAAGCCATCGATAGGTGTAATTGTAAAGTTTCTCCCATAGTCTTGTTGAAGTACCTCATGGGTGAGATTGTAACAATTTCATGTTAATATTATAATTTACTTTGATATTTCAGATTTGTCATCATTCCGTCTTATCATAGTCGATGATATTCTTGTGTTCGGTTGTTGTTTTGTTTCCAGATTACATCCACCAAACTAAAGGCTGTGCATTAGTAAATAATCATAGCACGAGGAGTTCCCGGTGAAGAATTATCATAGTGCCGGATTGGTGTTGACATTTTGGTTCCGTTGCCGGGACCATTCCTCATTGGTGGATTTTCTGGAGAGTTATTCCCACTTAGTCAAAAATCAATTAGAGGGTAACCTTGTTTTTACTGTGCATAGTATTTACCATGGTAAAGTCATTTTTACCGTGAATAGTAGTTCCCATGATAAAGTCATTTTTGCTGTGAATAGTATTTATCACAGTAAAGTCACTTTTTACCGTGAATAGTATTTACCGCAGTAACTTCACTTTTTACCGTGAATAGTGTTTACCACAGTAAAATCAGTTTTAACCGCAGTAAGTCAAGTTTTATCATAGTTTACCGTGGTCATTTCTATAGTAATTCCAATTATTTGTGTACATAAGTCTTGTTGATTGTACTTGTGGGTTGGTATTTCACGGTGGTTACTTTTGAAAATGGGAAAGATTCCTATTTTTTCAGCTCAATCTAATGAAGATGCTTCTTCTTTCATTCAAGAGTTTAAGAGATCTTGTATTTGTAATGGCCTTATAAGAAGGGAACAATGGACTAAATTTTTTCCTACCTTTTTGGATGGTTCGGCACTTAGGTGGTTTGAAACACTAGGTGATAATGTGAAAAATTCATGGGATTTATTAACTGAAAGTTTTCTTGAATAATTTGGTGAACAACAGAGATATGCAAATCTCATGATTGATATCACAAAGCTAACCCAAGGAGAGAAGGAGAAGATAAGGGATTATCATGCTCGTGTTCTAGAGCTAAGGAGGAAGCTCGATGCCCAGATCCAGAAGGAAGGACTAGCGGATGGGTTGATGAATGGCGTGGATAATCTCCTCTGTAAGCACTTCATTCTTGGGATGAAGCCAGAGATCAGACAACGAGTGAAGTATGACCGCCCAGCTACCATTGAATAAGCAAAGGAGATTGCAAGAAGGTAAGAAGAAAGCATGGAAGAGGAGCCCAAAGAAATTGTTGCTAAAGTAGAGCCTACACCAGCACCTTTGGTCCAAAATCCACAACCACTCCCGGTGAGCACAAATATTTCTCCTAGTACATCTACTAAGTATGAAGATCTGCTCAAAAAGATGGGTCAATTAACTATTAATCTTCTTCAAGGAAAGGAATTTAGTTCTCAGGGAGAAGATAGAGGTCCAAAAAAGAAATATTTCTGAAGTTGTTTGTTATGGTTGTTATAAAAAGGGTCATTATAAGTATAATTGTCCAGATAGAGCTTCTACATCTGGTAAAGGAGATAATGATAAAGGAAAAGCAACTGTGAATTCTTTTTGATGTAATAGATAAGAGCAGAAATAATGAAGTAGATGTGTTTGTAACAAAAAGAAAGAAAGAAAAAGATAATCAAGATGGAAATGATCCTAAGAAGATGAAAGAAGAAACTAGTAAGAAACATAGGATAAGAAAGTTGGGTGTGCAATATTTTCTGATTTCACAGGGGCAAGGACCATACTCCATCTTGGAAGATCTATCCAAAAGGCCTACAAATATTACATATGGTCAACTCTTGGCTATGTCTTCTGAGAAGAGGCGGGAGTTGCGAGGTGGACTCAATGCTCGAAGAAGGAAGGAGGTTGAGGTCCCTGTTTTGAAGGCAGAGGAAAATCCCTATGCTCCACAAGCTGAGGTATTATGTAATGGTATTTCAATTCATGATGTCTTAGTTGATGGAGGTGCTGCAGTTAATGTAATGACCGATTCTGTAATGAATATGTTGGGTTTAAAAATTGATCGCCCTTCAACACTTATGTTAAGGTCATTAAATAAGGGAAAAACTAAACCAGAAGGTGTAGTTTCAAATGTGGCAATATCTGTTATGGGTGTTGTATGTGTGGTAGACTTTCAGGTGATGAAAAATGGTACTGTTGCGTACCCAATGCTGCTGGGAAGACCATGGCTAAGGAGAGTTCATGCAAGAAACTACTGGAATGAAGGTTTCATGACACTTGGACGTGGTAGAGAGAGGGTGAAGATAAACGTGATCCCTCGACATCATAAAGCAGAACCTGTGGATTCAAGTGATGAAAATGATGATTGGACATCCTCTGATTACTCTACTACCAGTGAAGTGGACACTGAAGATGAAGAAAGTGAGGTTGATGTTTCAGTCATGGATATTCTTCCAGTCACGCCAACCCAGGACCCCATAAAATTATCTGAAGAAGAAGTTGATGATCGTCTCCAACAAATAAAGATTGGTGATGTTGTGATGGAGAGTGAGAAGGAATCCTACCTCCAGCTCTTTTGAAGGTACATACACCTATTCACTTTTGATTACAAGGAACTCTGTCAAGTAAGTTGGGTAGAACATTGTATTGAGCTGGTAGATGGTGCTAAGCCCATAAAGCAAATGTCATATAGAATGAATCCTAATTTTTCTAAGACTGTAAAAGAAGAAATAGATAAGTTGCTTGATGCATGATTCATATTTGTTGTGGAGAATTCAGAATGGGTTTCTCCCATTGTGATCTCAATAAAAAAGAATGGGAAGCTACGCATTTGTGTTGATTACAGGAAGCTCAATAAGGCAACAAAGAAGGATCATTACCCTCTTCCATTTTCAGATAAGATCTTGGACGAAGTAGCTGGCCAGGAGTGCTATAGTTTTGCTGATGGATATAGCGGCTACAACCAAGTTCGTATAGCAGAGAAAGATTAGCTGAAGACCACGTTCACCACTCCTTGGGGAACGTTTGCCTATAGAGTTATGCCTTTTGGATTGTGTAATGTTCCATCAACATTCCAACATTTGATGAATAGGGTGTTCGAACCCTACATTGGGACCTTCATCAGAGTATTTCTAGATGATTTTTGTATCTATGGGAGCAAGTTGGACCACCTGCACCAGATGGAGACAACATTTCAAAGGTTAGATGAAGCACAAGCCTCACTAAACCCTACAAAGTGTGTCTTTGGATGTTCTAAAGGCATTTTTTTAGGGCATGTTGTATCCAGAGATGGTATTGGTACTGATCCTGATAAAGTTTCAAAAATCAAAGATTTACCATTTCCTCTTAATAGAAGTAAGTTGAGATCATTTTTAGGCCATGTGGGTTACTATATAAGGTTCATCAAGAATTTCTCAAAGATTGCACAGCCACTAACCCAGTTCTTGAAGAAGGATGTTACTTATGAACCAGGAAATAAGGCGCATGAAGCTTTTAGACAATTGAAGGAAGCCCTGGTGTCTTCACCTGTTTTGAAGAATCCAGATTGGAGCAAGCCATTCATTGTGTACACTGATGCCTCAGATGCAGCACTAGGAAGTACTTTGAGCCAAAAGGATGAAAATGGGAATGAACATCCAATTTACTTTGGGAGCAGACAAATGAGCAGTGCTGAGGTAAATTATACTGTAACTGAAAAAGAGGCTCTAGCTATCATTTTTGCTGTAAAGAAGTTTAGAAATTATTTGTTAGGGTAGAAATTTATAGTTGTAACAGATCATCAGGCTCTGAAATATATTGTCAATAAGCCTAACCCATCAGGGAGGATAGCAAGATGGATAATTTTGCTACAAGAATTTGAATTTGATATTATAGATAGGCCAGGAAAGAAGCATGTCAATGCAGATGCACTCTCTCGAGCCTATGATGGTTTAGGATCATCTTGTGATGATGATGATTTTCCCGATGCAACATTGTTCTCCCTTGACACAATCCCTAGTGAATACATAGATATTTGGAATTATCTGAATGAATTCAAGTTTCCTAATGGTGCCAATGCAAAGACTAAGAGAAATATTACTCAAGCCAGTCGTCCATATTCTATTCTACATAGAGCATTATTTCGAATAGGACCTGATGGACAGTACAAGAGGGCAGTTGGACATGATCAAGGAAAGGAGCTGCTAGAAGAATTCCACAATGGTACATGTGGAGGGCACTTCTCTGGACAACTTACAACAAGAAGGATCTTGGATGCAGGTTATCACTGGCCCACTCTTTTTAAAGATTGTTATAATTATTGTAAGACATGTGATATTTGTCAAACACATGGTAACCGTAAGACTTCATCAGCTCCATTATGTCCTATTCTTCCACTTGGTCCCTTCGAAAAGTGGGGAATAGACATTGTAGGTCCACTTCCAACTACATCACGCCAAAATAAGTATATTGTAGTTGCCACAGATTATTTAACCAAGTGGGTTGAAGCTAGGCCATTGAAAACAACTTCCATGGATGAAGTGGCAAGGTTCATGTATGAACGGATTGTCACCAGATTTGGTTGCCCATTAGAAATTGTAACAGATCAAGGAAGCCACTTCATTAATGAGGTGGTAGAAGCCCTAGTCAATAAGTTTTTTATTAAGCATAGGAAGGCAACAACATACAAGCCAAGCACAAATAGACAGGTGGAACGAACAAATTTTGTGCTATGTCAAATTCTAACAAAAGATGCAGCCTTGCAGGTACATAAATGGGATAAAAGGATTCATGCAGCATTGTGGGCATATAGGGCAACATCAAAGTCAGCAACAGGATACTCCCCATTTCAGTTGGCCTATGACATTGACCCAGTTCTTCCTATTGAGTTTGATATTCCCACTGTGAGAATTATGAAAAATGAAAGGATGGATGAAAGTGATTCAGTGAAAGAAAGGTTGGTACATCTTCATTTGCTGGAGGAAATGAGAGAAATAGCAAAGGATACAAGCCATAAGAAGAAAATGAAGCAGAAGGAATACTTTGATCAAAAGATCCGGTGGTCTCCATTTCATGTGAATGACTTGGTTCTGGTATATGATTCCAGATACAAAAGAAGAAGACAGAGAAAATTTCTTCCAAAATGGATGGGGCCCTACAAAATAGCAGCTGTGCATGAAAATGGTACGTACCGACTTGAGGAATTGGATGGCACTCCCATTACGAAATGGGTCAACCACGACAAGTTGAAGATTTTCCAAGCACCAGAATAGTCTACTCCGAGGACGGAGTAGAAGCTAGGAAGGGGGAAGATGTTGACACTAAAATTTTCCTCCATAATTTCTATTTCATTAATGTATGTATTAGGAATAGAATGTTGTAGTAGCGTCTGATAGAAGATAATGGCGCCGTCATTACGGTGTCGCCAATAATGTGGAGTATGGTAACAGTCAAAGTACAATAGGAATGTTGTAAAAAGTAAATATTTTTCGTAAGTGGTCCGGTAATGTTAATGTCAAAGTTTGGGTAATTAGAGAAGTAGGGTCTACATGATTAGGAATTAGAAATATTATATTAGTAATAAGGACAAGGAGTGGGGTCATAAATATTTTGTGTATTTTATTTGTAAAAAGTCTAAAATGTGGAACCCATGTAAAATGATAAGGTTTATCTTATCTTAAGAGATAAGCTTACATGTACAGATAAGAGTTAAGGTATGGAATATGATTCGTCAGAGTGGATTTCTTATCCTATCTTAGAGATAGGATGGATAATCCTGGAAGTTCTATAAATAGAGAGGCCACCCCCCTCATTTAGCATAGAAAGAAGTAGTGAGAAATATTGTAGGAAGTGTACAAAGGAAGCCATCAGTTAAAGGTGTGTTGAAGAAGCCATCGAGAGGTGTAATTGTAAAGTTTCTCCCATAGTCTTGTTGAAGTACCTCATGGGTGAGATTGTAACAATTTCATGTTAATATTATAATTTACTTTGATATTTCAGATTTGTCATCATTCCATCTTATCATAGTCGATGGTATTCTTGTGTTCGGTTGTTGTTTTGTTTCCATATTACATCTACCAAACTAAAGGCTGTGCATTAGTAAATAATCATAGCACGAGGAGTTCCTGGTGAAGAATTATCATAGTGCCGGATTGGTGTTGACAGATCGACTGGGTTAGTACATGATGTTACGGTGTTTTGTAGCATTTTATTACAGAATTTTTTGTGAGGGAGGGAGATAAATATTAAGTGCTCCTTTGCAATAAATTCCATGCTTGATTGAATGATAATCCAAGTCTTTGCAGTGATTTTCCTTGTGAGGTTTAGATTTGATTTTATATGCACTTTGGGAGCAGTTTGTCGTGGCTTGCCTTGTGAGGATTAGATTTAATTATATATGCATCTATTACTTATTGGGAGCTGCATTTTTCCTTTAGATTTATTGGCAATCTTGTAGTTATTATTTTGATCCAGTGATATGGTTTGGATTGTGTTGGTGTGCTTAAATTGCAATGATTAGCATCGAAGAATAAGTTTGCAATATTCATGTTATTCTACCATGTGAATCGACTAGGTTCCAATGAAGTATGAGTGTTTAATGTTCTCTGCTACAGCGACCACATTCAGATCTCATTTGAATGTATTGAAAGCAATTATTTCACCTTAGAAATACCTCTATTAGTGGTTGTTACATTCCCAGACTAAGCTTCCTGAATTGTGAATGTTTTAGTCTGTTAATTCTTCTCATTTCATAACAACCAACATTAGAGTGTTTCCAGTTTCATAAGGGGTGCATTGAAGGTGTTTTTGGATAGAAAATCCATCCTACAATACTTGTGATCTTTTCCTAAGTTTTTTGGATTTTTAACCCTCTTATTTGCAGTGATTGAATATGCTTTCATAGCATTGTTAGTTCAGCTGATTGCATGGATTTATTATGAAGTCTACATGACTACTGAGTTTCTCTAGTCTTTGAAGGCTGATCTAATCTCTTGGTGTGGATTTATATTGTTGGTTGCAACCTTCTCATTGGTCCCATAAGGGGGACATTACAGTGGTATCAGAGCTACCTTCCTCTACTCCTTGTGGGTGTTGTTTGTAGAGATTGAATCATGGAGCTTTCTAGTGACGGAGGTTTGAGGACCAAGCTTTATAATCTTAGGAGAAGGCTCAAGAGGTCTTCATTTGAGAAGAATGTATTGCTCAACACTCTTGAAGAGATGGTAAGTTGTCTATGTTTGTTACAGAAATCAGATTTTGGCACTATGTTTTCAGTTTTAGATCCCTTAGTGACACATTTGGCTAGATCAGGTTTATTGAGGGTATGAGGAGGTGGGTGTGAGACTCTTGGTCATCACATGCATTAGTGAGATCACACAGATATCAGTCCCAAACTTACCTTATGATGGAATCACTATGGAGGATATCTATGAGCTCATGGTGGGAAGTTTCCAAAATCTTTGGGACACCACCAACCCTCACTTTGGAAAGAGGGTCAAAATTTTGAAGAACATGGCTAAGGTAAGGTCTTGAATTTGCATGTTAGATCTCAATTGTGAAGATCTCATTTCCCGTATCTTTGAAGTTTTATTTAGTGTTCTACAAGAGGATCATTCACATGAGATAATGGATGCCATGCAAACTATAATGACTATAATGTTGAATGAGTATAAGGAACCTTCGACACTCTTTGCTAGTGATATTTGTTGAAGAATTGGGCCAAAGGAAGCTAGGTATAACTCACACCTTAGTAAGAAGAGCGGTGGATCAATGTTCAAGCAAAATAAAGTCATGCATCCAAGGTATGGGTTCCCTTGTTTTTTATGATGAAATTTTGGCATCTAATGATTGTATGAAATTGAGTGGTTGCAAGGATTTTGTAATGTCCCCCATTTTTAAAGACCCTTAGCCTATCATTCCCTGTGGACTTTAGGGATGTTGCAAGGAGAAATAATATATTAAATAATTTTATAATGTTGCGTGGAGAGTGATTTTTATCATTTGACATTATAGAATCAATATTTATTTAATTATTTAATATTTATGGAGTAAGTAATTATTTAATTAAATTCCCAAAATGCAAATTAAAAAGGGGAATTAATTAAATAATATTTAGGTGGATTTTAAATATTAAAATCACCCTTTTAAAAAGGGGATGCCACACCTAGGGAAAATAAACTACTTTTATTTAATAATTTCCCTCTCCTAGAGTTTTCAAAGTTTGTGCCTCCTTGCTTATAAAAGGAGTGCTAGGATCATTGTTAGATTTATGTTATGATGATATTTATTCTATGCTTCATGCTTGGAGTTGGGATGTATGCCCATTGATGCTCTCTCTCTCTCTCTCTCTCTCTCTCTCTCTCTCTCTTGCGTGGGAAGTTAATGAGCTGGTTTTGATATTCAATTGAAGTATTTTCATTAGATTTGCAAATCTACTTGTGGTGATTCTCTTTCTAGCTTTGGCACCTTTAATTGAGAGTAAAATCTGCGTGTTATTGAATATGATGAAGGGTTTTATGGTGTTTTAGATATTCTAGTTATTGTTGGTTTTATTCTAACTATGGCAGCTTGAATAGGGCATATTTTAGCATGTTTTAAGGGTGAACAAGCTTTATTCAAAATCTGATCTATGTTGGCTTATTTTTGCTGAGTTTGGGCAGATGTTTTAAGTGTATTGAAGGGCTATTGAGTGCCGGAAATCATTTATGCCATTTACTCAAACCCTAGTGACTGGTTTGGGGACTTTGGGGGCTATTTTGGAGGGATTTTGGTCATCATACAATTTAGATCTGTATTTTTGCGGAAAGATCTTAATTTCTAGAACTATTTGCATTTTATTTGAAGAGGAAACATGGAATATTGAAGGAGTTATCAATTTTAGAAGATTTCAGCTATTTGCATGCTTCCCAGTTGTTATAAATTAGTATTTATTTCAGATCTGTAGTTTTGGGGTTGATTTAATATTGAATGTGATTAAATAAATTAGGAGGAATAAGGAGAGGGTGATTTCATAATTTTTGGAGTAGTTTTTGTGCCCTAAAAGTGCTGGGTGACCTACTTTTTAGGTCAAAATTAGGGTTTTGGGTTGGCTGTGTAAAATATAATTTTTACATATTGCTCCTCATATTTTTATGGTCCATTATCCAAAATTTCAGCTCATTTGGACTTCCCTAGCCAAAGATATAAATTTTTGAAGTTTGCAGTAGTTAGGGTTTGAAAATTAATTATTTTCAGCTATGTGTGATCAGATTTATATTAATTCTTAACTTATTCTAGAAGGGGATATTACAGTGGTATCATAGCAACTTTCCTTTGCTCCTTATGGGTCTATTGCAGAGTGAATCATGGAGCTTGCTAGTGTCAGAGGTTTGAGGACCAAGCTCTATAAGCTTGGAAAAATGCTCAAGGGTCCCTCACTTGAGAAGAGCATATTGATCTACACTTTGGAAAATGTGGTAAGTTGTTTATGTTTGGTTAAGCAATCAGATTGTGGCTTGATGGTTTCAGTTCTAGATCCTTTGGGGGCACAATTGGTTAGATTTTTGGGACATACAGATCCGGATGTAAGGCTTGTAGTTATCACTTGTATAAGTGAAATTATGAGGATTAAGGCTCTGGAACCACCCTATAACGATCACATCATGAAAGAAATATTTTAGATCATGGTAGACAGTTTTGAGGGTCTTGGTGACACCACAGATGTTCTTTTTGCAAAAAGGGTCACTATTCTGAAAAATATGGCAAACATTAGATCTTGGGTCCTAATGATATACTTGGAATGTGATGAACTCATTTTTCAAATGTTTGACAATTTCTTTACTTCTATTCATAGGGATCATGAAGAGATTTTGGTTTCTTCAATGCAAATTATTATGTCTTCAATTCTGAATGAGGATGATATTTTGATGACACTTCTAATAATTTTATTTACCTGCGTGAGAAATGAGAAGTAGGAAGTGTCACCCATAGCAGAAACACTTGCTCAAAGTATAGTAGATCAATGTCAAGAGAAGTTGAGGCCCTATTTGACTGATGAAGAGCTTGTTGGTCTTGCTGTACATGTGCAACAAAAAATAGTGAAGGAAGAAGATCCATTAGATGAAGAGCAAGGTAAAAGTTCCTCATTGGTTGAAATTATTTCGTTGTCTTCTAATATTTGCATGCCTAGTAAAGTGACAGAAAAGGGAATCATGAAAGAGGAGCAAAAAGATAATTCAGATCTGCACATGGTAAAGTCAAATTTAGGGAATGAAGCACCAAAGAAGGATGATGATTTTCAGTTTAAAAATCTTGCTAATGTAGCCCCTAAGGGTAAGAATTTTGATTTATTATATCCTCATCATATTTTGTCTTCTCCATACCTTGTCACCTATGAATATGATGCTAACAAAAAGGTCAAGGAAAATGGTGCTTTGTTGGATGGAAATTGTAAAAAGAAAGGGGCTGAAATTCTCAGTTATGAAGAGTTTATGGGCAACATGTATGGAGGAAAAACACATGACATCATTCCAAGGCATGAAGGGTTGCATACTTCTCCATTTCATCTTTGTCATCTTTATGATATACATTTGAAAATTGATGATAAGGGAAGGGTACAATGGCATCTTCTTGGGCAGCGTGTAGGGAAGAATAAGCATGTGCATAATTTAGTACCCTATGGTTTACCTTGCTACAAATATGATCCAACAAGGGTAGAATTTGATTGGATAAGAGTAGCCCTTGTATTTCTAGTTATGTCATCATTCCTTGAGAAATTTACTTGCATACATGATGGGTATGTTTCTCCATGGGTGAATCTTCAAGGAAACATTGATAAGATGTCCCATAATTATTCTTTTCTAGATCATACTTGGCGTCAATATAACAAGCTATATGAAGGTATGAGATCTTTTGTTTTTTATGATACATTTTTGGCATCTAATGATTGCATGGAATTGAATGGGTGCAAAATAAATTAGATTTAGAAGATGGGCTTGTGAAGAGGTATGCTTATGAAGGAAGAACACCATGGAATGCTTATGGTAATTTTTCAGTTCGCTGTAATTTTCCGAATAGTAGGCTCCAATGGGCAAATGAATGAGGTTTTTCACCTAAGCACAGGTCTTATGAATATCCCAAATCATCACCCACCAATTATGAAGGCTTGTGAGGAATAAAAAGGGGCTTTGAATGAAGAAAATGGTAAAGGAAAGAATGTTGTCCCAAACTCAAAAATTCTGAGTTTTGTAGATGTTGGGAGCAACCAAAGGTATGATATTCTATATTTTATTTCTCCTTCCATATTGAGTTTTGATGGTGTGATTTTGAGCATAATAGGGAGATGGATATGGTGTGTCACATGGGGTATAATGGTCACATTCTTGTTGGTACTTTTGCTCCTAACAATTGGGTACATGATGGAAGAAAGAAAGAGTGACTATCACTCTTCCCAATGAAGGAAACCATAATAGTAAGCTTGATGGTCCGTATGAAGAATCATCATTAGAGGACACAAAAGCATGATTGATTCCTATATTTCTCTTTCTTTCATAAGGGAAATTCATTTTCACAAAGAAAGGTACAAAGCTCCTTGGTCTATCTATGATAATATTCATACATGCATGCACTATATTTCAATTTTCTCCTCTTCTTATGAGCATAGAAAAAGGAGAAATTTGAGGTATCTTCTTGCACATATTACTCCATGTGGAATGAGGATAAAAGGATTTTAGTCTTGCAAGTTCGGTGTGGATACAAGGAA
Source organism: Taxus chinensis (assembly GCA_019776745.2). NCBI lineage: Eukaryota > Viridiplantae > Streptophyta > Pinopsida > Cupressales > Taxaceae > Taxus > Taxus chinensis. The sequence continues at coordinate 559,972,091 of CM034154.1, forward strand.
ATCATTTCATTTCCTTTGTCAAATGATGCTAACTCCCATCTCTTTAGAAGACTTGAAAGAAGGGTGGATCACATGGACTACACTTGGCATGGTAAAAAGTTCATTTTCAGATTTTGAGCTAAAGTTATGTCTTCCATTTGAATGTTTGATTGATGTGCTTCCAAAAGCTATGTGTTGGGAATGTTTGGTTGTTGTTGCTTACATTTGGGCTTCAATGGAAAGTTTGGAAAAGGTGAAGGAACATGGTATGAATTATTCTCAAAGCATTTCGTTTTCAGCTATACATGTGGATAATTTTCAATTGATTATGGTTGATGATGAAATTTCAGTTATATGGAAGCCACTTGTATTTACTAGATTGATGTTCTTTCATGTTGGAGAATTTTTTTTGAAACATGCTAGCTGTTGTGCCATCATTTTTATGATTGACATCACTATGACCAGCCTCCCTATCACATCTATAATTCAGATTTTTTCCATGCATTTGATGATATGGTTGTTGATGCTTGATTTTGGCTCATGGGTGAATATTTGGGGGTGGAAACCAGCCACTCCAATTCTGATTTTGGGAGATTACAGCAGCACTTAGGGCCACATAACAGAGTTTTGGGGTAGTCCATACACAGAGGAGTTGTACATGCCATGGAGACACATTGGAAAAGTGTTCTTTAACACTTTTTTTTTTAATTTGTTTGCTTCATGTGTAGGTTTGAAGAAGAAATTACAGCAGACTACACTCCTAAATTTTAGGAGAATGAAGCGGTCCAAGATATTGCAAATGCTACTTCACTTGAGTGGCATGGGAGCATAGCTTTTGGAGTACTACACTTTTTGACACATACACATGAGCTTGCTATTGCTTAAGGGCAAACAATCTTGGGAAGGGAGGACTGTAATGTCCCCATTTTTGAAGACCCTTAGCCTATCATTCCCCATGGACTTTAGGGATGTTGCAAGGAGAAAATTATATTAAATAATTTTGTAATATTGCTTAGAGAGTGATTTTTATTATTTGACATTATAAAGTAATATTTATTTAATTATTTAATATTTATGGAGCAAGTAATTATTTAATTAAATTCCCAAAATGCAAATTAAAAAGGGGAATTAATTAAATAATATTTAGGTGGCTTTTAAATATTAAAATCACCCTTTTAAAAGGGGATGCCACACCTAGGGAAAATAAACTACTTTTATTTAATAATTTCCCTCTCCTAGGGTTTTCAAAGTTTGTGCCTCCTTGCTTATAAAAGGAGTGCTAGGATCATTGTTAGATTTATGTTATGATGATATTTATTCTATGCTTCATGCTTGGAATTGGGATGTATGCCCATTGATGCTCTCTCTCTCTCTCTCTCTCTCTCTCTCT